>JAXQQM020086085.1:0-290928 GCA_034641835.2 Pinus albicaulis
TCATCCATCCAGCCATGAACATTTTGTACAAACCAGAGCAGCCCAGGGTCAATGAAGAAATGAAGAGGATATTACAACTATCAGAACATATTAAGATGGGAGACTAGTTTCTTTATGAAAAGCACACAGAAATAAGAATTTTTGGCTCAAACTTATTGCCTTATAAGTTGCCAAAGTACATGAGTATGAGAATTTTTGCATTGGAATATTTAAGGCAAATTCTAAATTCTGACTCCATCAACTTCTTGGCTGCGAGGAAAAAGACCCAATTCAAGCTAAAAAATCAGGTTGGTCCATTCATCATAAATAACAAAGAAGCAGAAAAGGAAATCACTGAGAAACTAGCAGAGTTTAAATTTCAGGAAATTTTTCCATGGAACTATGATCCTCAAGGGATCCTAAGCAATTTAAGGGTGAAATGAAAGCTCACACCATTCATACATGAGTCCAAGTAAGAAATTGAGAAATTTTCAAATCAAACAGAATGGATAGAGAAAACATTGATATATACATCAATCAATACAGAAGCAGCAAATAAAATGGATACCACACAAGCTATTGTAGTTGCAAAGCAGACAGAAACTTCAACACAAAAAGGCAAGGATGAAGGAACCTATATAGCAGAAACTGCAACAGAGACAAATTTCAAATTGATTTACAAAAAAGGCTCAAATTCAGTTAAATTGGGAAAGAAAAGGTAATTGATGTTAAGGATACAAACGAGCCAGAGGTAAATAATGATAAAGCTACAAAAATAATTAATGAAACTCTTGCACAGAGTGAAAAGGAGCACACGGAAGGTAAAGAGGATACTCAGATGATTGAAAAGCCACAAAATATGGAAGCTTCTTCCTCACAAACAATTGAGGAAAAATACTTAGATATCAAATAAAAGTATAAGCAGATAAAGCAGAAAAATGAGGAAATTAAATCAGAGATATATTCTAAATTCCTCCAGCAAAAACCAGGGAATCAAAACAGGCTACTGACAGCCTTTGAATATTCAACAAACAAAATGATTATGTCATTTCTGCAACCAACTAATTCAACACCAAAGAAAATAGTAGATTATAAAAATGCAGAGTTTGAAGTAGACACTGAAAATATTCATGAGCTAGACCAAATCGAATTCCACAGACATAGCTCTGAAATGTTATATTCAACTGTGGTGACAAAAGAAATGAGTGCTACTAAGTTGCAGAATACTATTATTAGCATGCAAGATCAAATGAAGCTAGACAAAGGATCTTTGTATGCAAAATACCTAAGGATTAAAGCCTTAGAAGATTTAATTTTACAGGTGGGATATGATCCCTCAAATGTTCAGGCAGCAGAATTGTTGATCAAGAAGAAGAATGATGATATTTCAGCTTTGAGGAAACATCTTAAGCTTCCTCAAAGTGAGCACCCATAGACTAAATAAATCCTTCAAGAGCAAAGTAAAAAAGAAGAGATGATGAAGCTCATCCTCAAACTAACTGCTCAGATTAAAGAAATGGAATCTCAAATGGACCAGCTTGTCTAAGAGAAGGAAACTGTGAAAGAGACTAACACTCCCATTTTTCCTACAGTGATACCAGTGATTACCACAAAAGTGGCATGCACATTAGGAGAAAATCTAGCACCAAAGGAACCACTGGCAACTACAGTGCTAGTTAGTTCAACTACTACTTCAAACATAGAGTCTTCTACATCACAAGTTCAGCAAACAGATGGAGCAGGTCAGATTGTGAAGGCTATGGAGGAATTTTCTTTGAAAAATAATGAAATCAACAATTTAAAGAAGATGGTTGAAGATCTTGAAGCCACAAATAAGTTAGCTCAAATAAATGCTAAAACCCATGAGAAGAAGGCAATTAGACTTGGGGAACAAATAGAGAGATTACAAAAAGAGCTGACATTCATTGAACAAATTTCATTTTTCAAGAATCATCTATGGATAAATTTAATTGAAGCCATTCACACTCAATGGCCTTCAATTTAGATTATATATATATGAGCAGAGAGACTTATTGTTAGCAGCTTAGGCAGAGATTCATAAGACAAAGGATGAGTTAATTGATAAGCCAGCTTAGGCTTTAAAACTCATCACATTCCTGAATAGCAAAAAAAAAGCAGAATTGGAAGAATTATAGGTAATGGATAGGATAGAGACCATTTTGCAGATTAAAAAGGTAGTGACAAAGAAAAATTTGATGAAATACCTAAAAGAGAAGTGTGAAACAATGAATATTTCCATAACAAAGTTTACGGTGAAATATACAAACTTAAGAAAGAAGGGTTTGCCAGACATTCATGTCTTCAATGAAAGACTAATGCCCCAACAAGATTATGATAAGAAAATCAGGGAATTTACCAAGGAGAAAATCAGAAAACCATTGCCACAAGGGACCCCCATAGGTAAATTCTTCCTTCAACAATTTGAAGATTTGTTCTTTCTACAACATGAGATCAAACACCTTTTTGTGTTCAAACCCAATTTTTCTAAATACACGGAAGAAGATGAAAATTTTCGAAAGCTGAAGAATGTCAAGATTCCCAATGAAGAGAAATGGCAAGCATTCACAGATTTAATGTAACAGTAAGAAGGTAAAACAGTGAAGAAAACTACATTAAAATCAGTGAAACAAAGAGACAGTCAGCTGATTTTTTTTACTGCATAGAAACATATTTTTATAGCAGTAAGCAGTGAAAATATCAGTCCAAAGGGTATCATAATTAAAGGGCAGCGTTAAAGTGTATTAGAGGAAAGTGTATCAGTTAAGGCAACTCAAATAAAGATATTTTCTAACGGACAGCAAAGTAGGACAGCTAATCCCTCAAAAGCTCCTTGATTAGATAAAGTTGTTCTATATATTTTGGATAAGAGGACAGCTTGCTGATTTGTTAAGCAGCTGCCCCTCTTATTTTGTAAAGATATTTTCTATTTCCTAAAGATATTCATAGATTTCTCCTAGGATATTTGTAATAACATTTTGTATAGATACTTCTCCATTAGAAGTATTGAGTGTGGAATAAAATTGCTAGACTTTACTATAGACTTTTTTGCTGAACATTGGAGGCTATTATGTGTCGATTTCAAAGTAGTAGACTTGACAAAGCTAAACTGGCATCATAATTTAGGATCCCTGTGATAAGTCGATGAGTGAAGTACTTTCTTCTTGTCATTGTTTTCTTTTCTGAAGTTTCATGCAATTCATGATATATGTTTGTTCTATCTTAATGTGTAACTAGGAATATTACTACAGGATAGTCCTTTACTCCCTATTTTTAACTAGTTACCATTTTAATGTTTTTCTATTGATTTCCAGTGTTAGGAATTCTTAATTTCTCTTACTCCCGTTTGACCCCTATCTCCTTCTTCCATTTTCTAGATCAAAGGATCCTTCATAGTCCTTTATCCTGATCATACCATTTCACCAAAAAACACTTTCCCAAATCTTTGAGGGTTATCTATCTTGCCCTGAATACATTTGTACATTTTTGGCCTTGACTTCTAGTGTTGCTAGCTAGATTTAGACTCCATAGCCCAATGGAAAAGTTGATTTCTCTTTAGTTTCCCTCTAAGTGATTTTTTCCCACCAAAATCTTCAAAAGCAAAACCAATTATTCTATCATAACTAGCCTAACAACATAAATCAAGAACAAAGATTAAGATTAAAGAGAGAGCCCTCTCTGAATTCTAGGAAGGCTAGATCCCAAAATTTGAAGTAGGTTTGTGGTTACCTCTAGTGTTATTAGACTAAAAACTCAAATCCCACAACTTAAGAAATTACTAGAGTGATAACATACTGGCGACCATATTGGGAACTAGCCAATCTCCAGTCTTAAATTTAGTCTTAAAGGAAGATCTTTCAATTATATTTTTACTTTAATATTATTTTTATAGGTTGTGGGTATTCAAAACAGTCATTCTGGCTTCTAGGAAAACCTACTATACCATGTCTAACCTGGATCCTAAGCCTGAAGTTATAGTAGATAACCCATAACAGATTAGAAAAAAGAAAAAACAAACTGTCAATTTAGAGACTGAAGTACCATTAAGAAAATCCAATTCTTTACCCAAAGAGTTAGTGAGTTTAAATGATATTGATTTTGATCTGAATTTTGAATATTCACTGTTTAAAACTAAATCTGAAACTAATTTGAAAAATACTGTTATAGATCTTGTTTTCCTTTCATTTTTGAATGCAAAACAGAAAAATATTTCAGTAGGAACAAAGTCTAACAAATTTGAATATCAAAATACAGTTGAAAAAAATATTGTTTCATTGATTAAAGATATTAATGAAGCTATTGAATTAGTTCATTTATTATCTTACATAAAACCTCCATTTTCTCAATTGCATGCAACAATAATACCAACAACAGATTCATCTTTATATGCTGTCACTTAATTTATAGATACTTCTGCAAGTTCATCTACAGACCATTTCATTCCTAAGTTGCCTTTGCAGCCTAGGATATTATTTCCCTCATCCACTCAATCCACTGCATCCACTACTTTGCATTCAGATTTTATAAGCACCACATCTTTATTTCCCAACAATTCCATTAACAAACCATCTTCATTTCCCAGCTCTTCAACTACATTTGTTAGTTCATCAATTACCATATTCAGCACTGCCCCTATCATTACTGTTATACCTCCCAACTCAGCAAAGCTTCAAGCCATGGATGCTAGGTATGCTCCCCCTCTCTTACCCCAAAACCTCCATGATATGCCTCAGGATTACCAAAAAATGTACCACTATTTGATGGCCTTTCACAATATACTGCTCAACAACATGTCACAAAAATGACAGACTACTTTGAAATTTATGAAATTGATGATTCAGATGTCCAGATGAGGTTATTTGCCCAAAGTTTGACAGGAGAAGTTCAAAAATGGTTCAAAAATTTAGCTGCTGGTAGTATAGCTGATTTAGCTGCATTTTATAGAATATTTTTAAATAAATGGGAAAAGAAAAATAACCCCTTTAAAATTTTGTCTGAGTTTGATGCTTTGAAAAGATCTCCTACTGAGTCTGTCCAAGACTAATGCACCAGGTATAACAGTGTTTATAATGCTATTCCTGTAGCTCTTATACCTACACCTTACTCTGTTTTGCTCAAATTACCTGATGGTTTTGATACAGATATGGCCTATCAATTAAGAGAAAGAGATGCCCAAAAATTAGAGCAGATTTAATTAAATGTTGTCAGTGTAGAAATTAACATTTTAGCTAGGAAAGATAGACTTAGGAATGAAAGAAGAGTTACAATTAAAGAATAAAATTCAAACTCGGATGTTAAGTTAGATTTCTTTTATAAAACTTTAGAAAGGGTGGTATAAATATTAGATAATTTAGATAAAAAAAACCTCAATGGGGTAGTCAACCTCAGATCAGAAATCCCAATTTCAGAAAAAATAATAACCGTGGAAAAGCTAAAGAAGTTGCTCTAGACCAAAACATTAGGCCCCCATTTCAAGAGAACTATGCTGAAATTTCTCAAAATAATGATGAAGATGAGGATGACATCAATCATCTAATGGGAATAGATGAAAACAACACCATTTTCCTCACTCAGGAAGATCTTGAACTATTTGAGCTTCAACAACTCAAATTAAACTTCAGTGAATCCTTTGATTACAAACAAGGTTATGACTTTTCTATTAATGAAATTCGTAGTCAATATAACCTTAGAAACAAGAAAAATAATGAATCTTCTACAAAAACCAATTCCCAAAATAAAAATAAGAAAAATGTAGAAGCCCCAAAAACAAAAGTTTTGCAAATTCTCCCAAGGGGAAATAAGCAAAATTCCAATCCTTCCAGTCCTAAAAAACCAACAAGTCCCAAGATTGTTGATATTACTAATGAAGTAGCTCAATCTTCCAAAGATGCACCAAAAGCTAATACTTCCAAAGCTTCTAATTCAGTAAAAACAACAAATTCTGAGCCTAAAAAGATTCATGCTGATCCTAAATCAGTAAATCCTAGAACAGATAATTCCAGAACACTTGCTGATAGTTCTAAGTCTGATAAAATTTACGCTGCCACACAAACTGTCCCAAAAAAGAAAATTAAAAGCATCAAAACTCAGGAAACTCAGATAGAGAATGCTAAGACAATTGAAGATAAAAATACAACTGTTGAAAATCAAGAAAAACAAACTCAGATAGCAGTTACCAAAGATGAATTAGTTCAAATTAGAAAATCGCAACCCTCATTCAATATTCAGTCTGAAATTGCTAAGTTAAAAATACCCATTCCTATAACAGAAATGGTTAAAAATGACTTATGTTAGCGCTCAAATCTACCTTAGGCTGAAATAAGGTAAAACTCAAGGCTACATCAAACCACGCTCAGCCTCGTAGCTAGCCCTACGAGGACAGGAGAGGGCTCTCTCCGGGTCTATCTCGGCAAAAGGTTTTCAGAGGGGCTGAGATGACTTATAATGAAAAATTAATATTGATTTTAGGCTAGTAAAGAGATAGGTAAGTTTGATTTTTATTTTGTGGGTTCTTGTTGGAGAAATGGGAAAAAACAATTTTGGGTCCGGGGATAAGGCCAGATCTTTGCATAATTCGAGTTGGGGCGAGGTAGGCAATAGTCTTGATGCTTTTGATTGAGTATATGGATGGATCAGAAAGACAAGGAGCTGAAAAGGGCAAGGATGAACATGAATCCTTTTCAAACAGGCGAAAACATGTAAAACTAAACGAATTCAAAGGCAGAGCATTGTAAACAATGGATTCAACCTCATCTACTCATTCATTTAGTTTCAGAAGCATAAGAAGGGATGGCATACATTAAACATGAAATAAATTACAATAAACTAAGAGAAAACACCATCAAAAACTGAAAGCCACAAGAATCCCAACAGGTGCTGCAAAACCTCTGATCTTTCCCTAGCCAAAATATGAAAAATATGTACAATAGCGTGACAAAAGTTTCCCAAGAGTCCAACCATGAAAGTGTCTCAGAAATTACAATATATAGATCACTCTAACCCCCTCCCATGCCTCTAGGGGTCGAATTCCTTCTTCAGGGATCAGTTTCAACCAAATTCTAATCAAGGAGCTAAAATCTAGGCAGCTAACAACTTGCCTCTAAAAGAGTGGAAACTGATTCATTTACATGATTTTCACTTTTTTGAGAGTGAATCTTCTAGAATAGGTAAAAAATGAGCCAAAGTTACATGCCAACCATCAATTTACATCATGAAAACCCAAAAATTTCATCCACAAGCAAAACTGGTCCCAACTGGCCGAAATTCTGAGCTGGAAGTTGAAAATTCAGCCAAAAATCTATATGGGTAGCGCGCCTGAGCTGTATGGGTAGCGCGCCTTTCAGCCTGATTTTGAGGCACTTCCCGGCATCCAAATTGAGCTCATGATAGCTCGTTGGAAATCCCTGGATGTTGGCTATCCAACCCAAGTGGAATTTCCCAATTCGAAGCTTATTTGCCCCTCCAAAACTTCATTCTCCCAGAAGTACTTCCTGCTGGTGCAAAAGGTGGCAGCAAGGTGGTTTTCATGGTGCTTTTGGGCCTTTTGATCATCCAAAACCTGATGAAATGCTTCAGAAATACCTGAGCATGCATAAATTACCATGCAAAACCCAAAAATACAAAGATTTCCTTCAGCAAGTGTCCCAAACAAAAGTGAGCATGTCGACGCGCTACTCGTATAACTGAAAAATCTGTTTTGAGGCATAAAAAATCACAATTGACAAAATTTTCTCCAAATTTGCTCAAATTCAGAGCGAAGACCCTCCATCAAGTATCATGCCTAGCCCAAGAAGCCTCGGCCAAAATCTGAAGTGGATCAGGCCTCTTTCACCGTTTCAGTGCCCTCCTGGTGCATGCAGTTTCAGTAGTGAAAACACTGTCTCTGTTGTGATGTGTCGATCTCTGTCATGGTGTCGCAATGTGTATGACAAGTATACTGATATGGCTATGATGAAAACAAGAGTTTGGTGTATGCCTGAAAATGATGACTAGATGCTTTGCCTTTCACTATCAAATATGCCAACTGCTTCTAACATGGAATGGGGACTGTGGGAAATGTTACAATGAACACAATGGACTATCAAGTGAAACAAGGGACTGTCAGTAAAAAACATGAAAACAACCATTGATCCTTATGAACACTTGGATTTTAATCAATGGAAGGGAAAAAGGTAATAAGTAGGGTTTGGGATTTTACATGGGGGTCAAGAGTATAAAGGGATATGGGAAGACTGAAAATGGGATTGTGGTAAATTTAATAGTGGCAATAATGACATTCCATAACAAGATCATATATGTTATTTGAAACAAGTTTGAAACACCAACAATATCACCAGCACTTCTTTCAAAACCCTATGGAGCGAATTTTGCAATGAACATAGGGTTCACTTTTCTCCACATCAAACACACTAGTTTCTCCACTCTCAAAACACCACAATCATATTCAAAATTTACTGAGCAATCATGAAAAACCTACTTGCAAGCCGATTGAGGTGATTTGGCATTAAACTGGACGCAGGAGCGAAAATTTCTGGCTTTGAAATTATATGAGTAGCGCGTCACCCAACGAGTAGCGCCAGTGTAATTTTACACTGAAAAATTTCGCTATACGAGTAGCGCGTCACCCAACGAGTAGCGTGCCAGCCCAACACACAATTTGGCTTCAAAACTCATTTTTTCACTTTCTTGATGTGTCTTGGCCTTTGCTGATGTTAAAACATGGAAAAAAAAAACAAGAAAATTTGATGTTGGAGAGAAATGGCAAAAAAAAAAATTTGTCTTCTGGCCCAATAAGTAGCGCGCTACATAGTTCATTTTGCAAGAGGCTTTTGGAGGCCTTCCTGGTGTCCAAATTGAGCATGTGATAGCTCGTTGGAAAGCTCTTGGAGTCTAATTTCCAACCCAAGTGGAATTTGGCAATTTGGAGTTCATTTACCCTATCAAAAGTCAAATCTCCCAACACTACTTCCTGCAGGTGCATCAATTCTCCTGAGGCAACGGTATTCTTGACATTTCTCCAAAACCATTATACCTGTGTAAAAAGTGAAGGATTTTTTTCTTCCTTGGCATGTTTTGGACAAAAACCTCTCTCAGTTTTCCCAAATTCATCTTTTATTGCTCTAAAAAATCATTTGAGTGAAACCTATCCCGATGTGTGAAACAAGGGATTTTGTCGAAATGAAGCGAAATGAAGGGGATAAGGGGCTTCTAAATTCTTGGGGAAATTTTGGGAAGTAGGGAGGGACGTTAGGAAGCAGGGGAAAGTGGAATCTCAGAGATTGAGTGAGGGGAAGGGGTCCAAAAGGGCAAAACACAGGCCTAGCCTAGAAAATTGCCAAGTTGTGGCAAGAAACTAGGGTTTGTGCAAAAATGAGAAATTTGAGGGATCTCAGTGATCGGAAGTGTTTAATAAGGTAAATTAATGATAGGGGAAGGTGTATGAACATCAGGATACAAGTTTTTCTAATGATTTGACCATCCAAGAGAAATTACCTCCAAAACGCTAGGAGAGGGAAATGGACCTTACCTAGGCACAACTGAAGCATGAACAAGGTGTAAAATGACCCAACGGAACTTGACATGATGATGAAAACCCTCTGAATGATGGTACACTCAGCTGAATGGTGACATGGACCGACATTTGGAAAACTTTGACAGGAGTAAAAGCAACCCCTAGACCTAATGCCTAGTGACCAAATTTTGCTTGAAGACTCATTGAAATGACAAAATTTGACCTTAACACCTTAAAATCACTTTGTAAGAGCATGTTTGATCACTGAAGGAAAGCTGCAAAGGCTGACTCTAACATTGGCTCCAATGGGGATGGTAGCTCCTTGGAGGTGCCAAGAACGACAGATCTTTGGGAGAGCAGACCAGTGCCTTATCCATTGGGCAACGGAGTCATTATTTCGAAGAAATGACAAAAGACTGATGACTCAACTTATTAATTGGAAAATCAACTCAAACTGACTTGATGAATAACTCATGACTGACTTAGCTAGAACAAGTATTTACAAAGATTTTTGAAAAAGGTAGCAGTCCATCAAGATTTCAAATCACGATGGCAACCACCTGCATACTGATGTGATATGTACAATCATGTGTAGTGTGCCTTCCAATGTAACCAATCCAGCAGATGGCTACACCCCAAATTTCTGCTCTTACTCTCCTTGAGCAAGCGGAATGATGAACCTGCAGGCAACTCAAAATAACCCCTGAAACCGAAGCTTATGATAATGAACCAGGCAATATTTATCCTTTCTAATGTTTGCAGAAGAATGCTGAAGGGGTCTTGAAAATCCTGAAGAACTGGCTTATCTGGAGATCCAGCTGCAAAAATACAAGTATTCACTCCATTCTGATCTGAAAGGACAATTGATTTCTGAGGGATAGAAATGCACAGAGAGGTATCTGCCATCTAAGTGTTAGCTGTAGGTTCCTTGACCATGAGAAATTCTGGCATATATTCCTCAACTTCATGATCTAGGTCATTCTTAAACAAAAAACAATCTTCAAGATTATCAAACATGACAGCCTTATCATCTTTGTGAAGGAAAAAATTATCTGTTTGCTGATCTACAAAACTGATTACAAGACAGTCATCTTTTTCAAAAGAGGAAGAAGTTTCATCAACACTTTCCTGACTATGTGTGCACTGCAAATCTGCTGTAGCTTGGGCTGTAACAAGACCTTTCAAAAGTAGATCTATCTCATCTTCAGACAAAGGAGACAATGCTTTTTTTTTTCTTCTGCTTAAACAGTAATTATCTTCATATGACAGGGCATTCAAACTATCATTTATTACTGAGTTATTGAAAGGAGATTCATCACTTACTTGCAAAAATATCTCATTTTGTTTTTCATGAACTGACTGGATTGCTTCTTCATGAAGGCTGTGTTTTAATGATGGACTGACAGTATGAGTGAGAACATTTGGATCCATTACTATGTCTTCTGCATTCCAGATGATTTCAACAGCGGAGTTCTCTTTGATGGGCTTCAACACAAGATATGTTTGGTTATCATGATCTGAATCTGAAACTGAAGTAGCTGACTAGACATTATCACAATCTGCAATCGGCATGTTGTCTTCTTCTGTGGGCAGATCTGAAATGTCATTCTCCCTTTCCTCATTTTCAGCCATATGGCACTCTTCAACCTGTTGATCTTGATTCTGCTGCAAAATTTCTTGAGCATCTTGATGGGTATCCTCCAGGTTCTCTCCATGTTGCCGAAATGGATTCTCATACAGAGCCTCCATGATCTCATCATCCATGAAATTATCATCTTCATAATATTTCTCAAGGCTTTCAATAAAAGTAGAAGCATGTTTGCAACAGTCATGAACTAAATTTAATGATGGATAAGATACTTGATATCTTTCAATGAACAGGGCATGAAAATCCTTTAAACAGTAAATACAGGCCATCGGCAAATTTTCATACCAAGATTGGGCTTCACCTTCCAGAGTGGCCAGGAATATCTTCATCAAGCAATCTTCTGGAAAATACACCTTCAACTTGTGAATATGCATGTGAAATCTAACCAAATGTAAAGCAGCATCCTTCTTACCATCATCGTTAAACGTAGGCAGATTCCTTGACCAATCTACCTTGGGCATCTTATTCAGAAAACCTAGGATGTGATCTCGGCTCATGGGAGCATATCTTCTCGTGATTCGGTCCATCTTGACAATCTGACAGCTACTGATCTCCCTGCAGTGAAGTCATCATGAAGGATCGATTGTCTGGATTGTTCAGTGAATGAAGTCGCCAGGTGAATGATTTCAGCCTTGCGGTGTCTGACTGTTGTCCACCATCAGCAATCGGATCTGAAATTTGTCATCCTTTACCGAGGAAGACTCCCCAATATGGTCGCCACTATGTTAGCGCTCAAATCTACCTTAGGCTGAAATAAGGTAAAACTCAAGGCTACATCAAACCACGCTCAGCCTCATAGCTAGCCCTACGAGGACAGGAGAGGGCTCTCTCCGGGTCTATCTCGGCAAAAGGTTTTCAGAGGGGCTGAGATGACTTATAATGAACAATGAATACTGATTTTAGGCTAGTAAAGAGATAGGTAAGTTTGATTTTGATTTTGTGGGTTTTTGTTGGAGAAATGGAAAAAAACAATTTTGGGTCCGGGGATAAGGCCAGATCTTTGCAGAATTCGAGTTGGGGCGAGGTAGGCAATAGTCTTGATGCTTTTGATTGAGTATATGGATGGATCAGAAAGACAAGGAGCTGAAAAGGGCAAGGATGAACATGAATCCTTTTCAAACAGGCGAAAACATGTAAAACTAAACGAATTCAAAGGCAGAGCATTGTAAACAATGGATTCAACCTCATCTACTCATTCATTTAGTTTCAGAAGCATAAGAAGGGATGGCATACATTAAACATGAAATAAATTACAATAAACTGAGAGAAAACACCATCAAAAACTGAAAGCCACAAGAATCCCAACAGGTGTTGCAAAACCTCTGATCTTTCCTTAGCCAAAATATGAAAAATATGTACAATAGTGTGCCAAAATCTTCCCAAGAGTCCAACCATGAAAGTGTCTCAGAAATTACAATATATAGATCACTATAACCCCCTCCCATGCCTCTAGGGGTCGAATTCCTTCTTCAGGGATCAGTTTCAACAAAATTCTAATCAAGGAGCTAAAATCTAGGCAGCTAACAACTTGCCTCTAAAAGAGTGGAAACTGATTCATTTACATGATTTTCACTTTTTTGAGAGTGAATATTCTAGAATAGGTAAAAATGAGCCAAAGTTACATGCCAACCCTCAATTTACATCATGAAAACTCAAAAATTACATTCACAAACAAGACTGGTCCAACTGGCCGAAATCTTGAGCTGGAAAATGAAAAATCAGCCAAAAATCTATATGAGTAGCGCGCCTGAGCTATATGAGTAGCTCGCCTTTCAGCCTGATTTTGAGGCACTTCCCGGCATCCAAATTGAGCTCATGATAGCTCTTTGGAATGCCCTGGATGTTGGCTATCCAACCCAAGTGGAATTTCCCAATTTGGAGCTCATTTGCCCCTCCAAAACTTCATTCTCCCAGAAGTACTTCCTGCTGGTGCAAAAGGTGGCAGCAAGGTGGTTTTCATGGTGTTTTTGGGCCTTTTGATCATCCAGAACCTGATGAAATGCTTTGGAAATACCTGAGCATGCATAAATTACCATGAAAAACCCAAAAATACAAAGATTTCCTTCAGCAAGTGTCCCAAACAAAAGTGAGCATGTCGACGCGCTACTCGTATAGCTGAAAAATCTGTTTTGAGGCATAAAAAATCACAATTGACAAAATTTTCTCCAAATTTGCTCGAATTCGGAGCGAAGACCCTCCATCAAGTATCATGCCCAGCCAACGAAGCCTCGGCCAAACTCTGAAGTGGATCAGGCCTCTTTCGCCGTTTCAGTATCCTCCTGGTGCATGCAGTTTCAGTAGTGAAAACACTGTCTCTGTTGTGATGGGTCGATCTCTTTCATGGTGTCGCAATGTGTATGAAAAGTATGCTGATATGGCTATGATGAAAACAAGAGTTTGGTGTATGCCTGAAAATGATGACTAGATGCTTTGCCTTTCACTATCAAATATGCCAACTGCTTCTAACATGGAATGGGGACTGTGGGAAATGTTACAATGAACACAATGGACTGTCAAGTGAAACAAGGGACTGTCAGTCAAAAACATGAAAACAACCATTGAGCCTTATGAACACTTGGATTTTAATCAATGGAAGGGAAAAAGGTAATAAGTAGGGTTTGGGATTTTACATGGGGTTCAAGAGTATAAAGGGATATGGGAAGACTGAAAATGGGATTGTGGTAAATTTAACAGTGGCAATAATGACATTCCATAACAAGAGCATACATGTTATTTGAAACAAGTTTGAAACACCAAAAATATCACCAGCACTTCTTTCAAAACCCTATGGAGCAAATTTTGCAATGAACATAGGGTGTACTTTTCTCCACATCAAACACACTAGTTTCTCCACTCTCAAAACACCATAATCATATTCAAAATTTACTGAGAAATCATGAAAAACCTACTTGCAAGCCGATTGAGGCGATTTGGCATTAAACTGGACGCAGGAGCGAAAATTTCTGTCTCTGAAATTATATGAGTAGCGCGTCACCCAACGAGTAGCGCCAGTGTAATTTTACACTGAAAAATTTCGCTATACGAGTAGCGCGTCACCCAACGAGTAGCGCGCCAGCCCAACACACAATTTGGCTTCAAAACTCATTTTTTCACTTTCTTGATGTGTCTTGGCCTTTGCTGATGTTAAAACATGGAAAAAAAAAACAAGCAAATTTGATGTTGGAGAGAAATGGCAAATTTGTTTTTTTGTGTTCTGGCCCAATAAGTAGCGCGCTACATAGTGCATTTTGCAGGAGGCTTTTGGAGGCCTTCCCGGTGTCCAAATTGAGCATGTGATAGCTCATTGGAAAGCGCTAGGAGTCTACTTTCCACCCAAGTGGAATTTTGCAATTTGGAGTTCATTTACCCTGTCAAAAGTCAAATCGCCCAACACTACTTCCTGCAGGTGCATCAATTCTCCTGAGGCAACGGTATTCTTGACATTTCTCCAAAACCATTATACCTGTGTAAAAAGTGAAGGAGGTTTTTCTTCCTTGGCATGTTTTGGACAAAAACCTCTCTCATATTTCCCAAATGCATCTTTTATTTCTCTAAAACATCATTTGAGTGAAACCTATCCCAATGTGTGAAACAAGGGAGTTTGTCGAAATGAAGTGAAATGAAGGGGATAAGGGGCTTCTAAATTCTTGGGGAAATTTTGGGAATTAGGGAGGGACATTAGGAAGCAGGGGAAAGTGGAATCTCAGAGATTGAGTGAGGGGAAGGGGTCCAAAAGGGCAAAACACAGGCCTAGCCTAGAAAATTGCCAAGTTGTGGCAAGAAACTAGGGTTTGTGCAAAAATGAGGAATTTGAGGGATATCAGTGATGGGAAGTGTTTAATAAGGTAAATTAATGATAGGGGAAGGTGTATGAACATCGGGATACAAGTTTTTCTAATGATTTGACCATCCAAGAGAAATTACCTCCAAAACCCTAGGAGAGGGAAATGGACCTTACCTAGGCACAACTGAAGCATGAACAAGCTGTAAAATGACCCAATGGAACTTAACATGATGATGAAAACCCTCTGAATGATGGCACTCGGTGAATGGTGACATGGACCGACAATTTGGACAGCAGCCCGGGGAGTAAAAAGCAACCCTAGACTAATGCCTAGTGACCAAATTTTGCTTGAAGACTCATTGAAATGACAAAATTTGACCTTGACACCTTAAAATCACTTTGTAAGAGCATGTTTGATCACTGAAGGAAAGCTACAAAGGCTGACTCTAACAACTTATACAAATCAACTATAACTGAAACTTTGAATATGAATGATGGTGAAGATGCCATTAATTTGAATGATTATCAACCTGAGCTGATTTTTGGCCCTGTGTGAATGGAAAGAATTCAGATGGATCATTTCCTCCTTTCTATATCAGTCTTACCATCCATGATCATATTTTACACAATGCTATGTTAGATTCAGGAGCTTCCCACAATGTAATGCCTAAAGCTATCATGGAAACTCTTAATCTAGAAATAACCAGGCCTTACAAAGATTTGTTCTCATTTGATTCTAGCAAAGTTAAGTGCCTAGTATTAATTAAATACTTATGTGTAAATTTAGTTCAGAACCCTGGTAAGAGTATGGTAATGGACATTGTAGTAGCTGACATCCCACCAAAGTATGGTATGCTTCTTTTTCGCTCATGGGGATCAAAGTTGCAGGGATATCTACAATTGGACATGAGCTATGCTACAATATTAGTGTTTGGTCAACCCAAAAAGCTATATAGGGAAACTTTAATGAAATTCATGGTCAGTAGCGCTGAGAGATCCATAAATTACCCTATTTATTCTACACCAACTGACCTTGACTCTTTCATTTTATGTAACTCTGATAATGATGAAATAAAAACTGAATTGACTGATAAAAAGCCAAAACCAAACAATGACAACATTTTTCATGAATCCCTTTAGCACTTAGACTTTGATGGCTCTGTAAAAAAATCAGGAGCAGGAGCAGGAGTATGGATCACAAGTATGGAAACTAATCATTCAGAAGGACATGCCTTCAGACTCAACTTTAAATGTACCAACAACATGGCAGAGTATGAGGCACTTATTCTAGGCCTCTAGATCATTATAAATTTAGTAGGAAAAAGAATATTGATCATGGGAGATTCATAATTGATCATTAAGCAAGTAAATGGAGATTATTCTATTTATAATCCTAGATTAGCTAGATACAGAGATACCGCAATCGATTTAACTGAATATTTATTGGAATGTAAGTTTGCTTCTATACCCATAAAACAAAACATTCAAGCACATTGTCTAGCAACTTTTGCTAGCACTTGTAACTTACCATTCCAACCAACTCACAGGTATACTTCTGAGGTTAAACATAGACCAATTATCCCAGACAACCTCAAGTACTGGCAGATTTTCTCTCAGGATGAACATATTTACCATTTTTTAAATAATGAGGAAGAATTTCAAAATTATAATATAGATTCAGATTTTAATTGTGAAATAGATAACGTAGATGTACATAAATTTAAAAAACTAACTGTATTTACTCAATCTGACATAGAAAACTTAGAGAAGGTAGATGTAGAGGAAATCATTGAAGAAGAAATTGACATGTTAGATTTGAAAGATAATTTTTTACCTAAAGGTTTAACTCCTTTGGAAGACCTTTTTGGTTCCAATGATGTGCCTAAAAATCCAAAAATGGAACCAGTTAGGTCTGACATTGAGGAATGTAACATTGGAACAGAATTAAAACCAAAAACAATTAAACTGTCAAAATATTTACCTTAATAAGAAAAGGAACAATACATTGATATTTTAAAGGAATATCAAGATGTGTTTGCTTGGAGTTATGAAGATCTTAAAGCATATGACACAAACATAATCCAACACAAAATTCCCTTAAAAGATAATCAGAAGCCATTCAAACAAAAATTGAGAAGAATTAATCCTGTCCTATTACCTTTGATAGAAAAGGAAGTAAAACGCATGTATGATGCTCAGATTATTGCACCAATTAGATATTCTGATTGGGTTTCAAACCTAGTACCAATAAGAAAGAAAAAAGGTGAAATTAGGTTATGTGTCAATTTTAGAAATCTCAACAAAGTGTCTTTAAAGGACAATTACCCTTTACCAAAGATGGATCATATATTACAAAGGGTAGTTGGTTCTTCTAGAATTTCTTTGTTAGATGGTTTTTCAGGATACAACCAGATTCTTGTTCAAAAGGAATATCAAGCTAAAACAGCTTTTACCACTCCGTGGGGCACCTTCATGTATGTGAAAATACCCTTTGGTCTGATGAATGCAGGGGCAAACTTTCAGAGAGCTATGGACATAACCTTTGCAAAGGAGATTCATGAATTCTTGGTAATTTATCTAGATGCATTACTGTATTTTCCAAAACAAATAATGAACACTTGGATCATTTGAGACAAGTTTTTATTAAATGTAGGAAATTTGGCATCTCTTTAAATCCCAAGAAAACTCTCTTTGGACTAGAGGAAGGTAAGTTACTAGGACATATAATTTCAAAAGAAGGTATTAGAATTGATCCTGCTAGAATAGAAGCAATTTTGAACATTCATCCACCTAGAAATATCAAACAGTTACAAGCTTTCTTAGGTAAAATTAACTTTTTGAGAAGATTTATTTCAAATTTAGCTAAAATCATTAGAGAACTGAAAATATGCTCAAAAAAGACTCAACACTAAAATGGACAGCTGAAGCCAAACAATCATTTGATTCCATAAAACAGGCTTTAACTAAAACACCAGTCCTAATCAGTCCAGATTTCAATAAAGACTTTATAATTTTTTCCTTTACATCAGAGCATACCATTGCTTCAGTTTTACTACAGAAGAATGATCAAGGTTTTGAACAGCCTATAGCTTTTTTCAGTAAGACTCTTAGAGATGCACCTCTGAAATATAACATAATGGAGAAACAAGCCTTAGCCTTGGTTAAAGCTATAAAATATTTCAGAGTTTACATTCTTTATTCCCACATAATTTCTTATGTCCCTAATTCAGTAGTTAAAGACATTCTTACTCAAGATGGCCTTGATGGAAGAAGAGGTAAGTGGATTGCCACTATCCTAGAATATGACATAGAAATCAAACCAACAAAACTCATTAAAGGACAAGGATTAGCCAGATTGATGGCAGAATCCAATTGCAATGTATTAGACATAAATTTTATTGCTCAGATTAATGACCAGGAAGAGATGGCGACTCCAATGATCAGTGAAGCCTTTCTAGATTCACCTTGGTACTTAGATATTATCTTTGTACTTACCAACTTACAAGCTCCTCCTGGATTATCAAGGACAAAAGCCATATTTCTTAAACTTAAAGCAATGATATTTTGTATTTTAGATAATGTGCTTTTTTGGAAAGAACAAAGTGGGATATTACTAAATTGTTCACTGAAAGTAGAAGCTGACAAAATTCTAGAAGAATTTCATGCAGGTGACTGTGGAGGGCATTTATATTGGAAAAGTACTGCAGATAAGATTCTTAGAGCTGGTTTCTACTGGCCTACCTTATTTTCCGATGTTAAGAAATTTGTTACTTCATGTCACAAATGTCAAATTTTTTAAGGAAAAAATAAATTGTTACCTTTACCCTTAAAGCCAATTTCAACCGAGATGTCATTTCAACAATGGGGTTTAAACTTCATTGGAGAAATTCACCCCCCATCCTCTGGCCAACATAAGTGGATTTTGACTGCTACATATTACTTTACTAAGTGGATTGAAGCCATTCCTACCAGACAAGCCACTGACACAGTCATTATCTCTTTCATAGAAAACAACCTTCTATCTAGATTTGGATGCCCTCAGAAAATAATTACTGATAATGCAGTAGCATTTAAATCTAAGAAAATGATTTCCTTCTGTCACAAGTACCATATTACCCTAGGCCACTCTACTACTTATTACCCTCAAGGTAATGGCCTGGATAAATCTTCAAACAAAAGCCTTGTAAATATCATTAAAAAATTACTTGAAGATAACAAAAATACTTGGAACAAAAATTTAGTCTATGCCTTATGGGAAAATAGACTTACCACCAAAAAGTCAATTGGAACTTCCCCTTATCAAATTGTTTAGGGGATGGATGCAGTTTTCCCATCATCCTTAGGTGTTCCAGTAATGAAGATCATTCAAGAATCACAAATGGAAATCAATGATATACAAAGGAGGATAAATCAAATTATTCATCTACAACAAAAAAGGGAAGAAGTTTATGAAAAATCCCAAGTCATTCATGATAAAATCAAGAAATTTTTTGACAAAAGAAGTAAAGAAGATGACTTTTACATTGGAGATCAAGTGTTAAAGTGGGATTCTAGGAGAGACGACAAAGGTAAGCATGGGAATTTTGACTTTCTATGGAAAGGACCTTATTTTATTTATGGATATAGGGGTAACAATTCTTTCTTCATCAAAGATTTGGATGGAACAGATATTCAAGAAGGACTAGTTAATGGTAGAATGCTCAAACACTACTATTCTTCTGAGTTAACCAATATTTAGTTCCAATTACTTTTTGCATCATTGTAAATATCCATTGAAGTTTAGATTGGATTGGATATTTTCTTTCCAAAATTTGAAGCCCAGAGAGAAGGCCCTAAGCTTTGAAGAGAAAAATATCATAAATATGAGTTTTTGCAGAAAACAAAAGACAATTATTGGATCATCATAGTCAAAATTGAAGGCTACTAGTCTTAGAGTTCTTGACATTTCACCAGGAAATGTCATCCCCATGTGAAGCCGCTATTAGGGTCCTATAAATATAGGATTCATATTTTGAATTGAATTTTGATAGTCTTGTAAAATATGTACATATCTTGCTTTCTGCAAGTTTTTTTCCCATATTTTGAAAAAGAAAAATCAAAAAATCAAAAAGAGGGTAAAAATTCCTAAAAATTAAAGATCAAACGACTTAAAAAATATAGACCTCGAGAGAAAAAAGATGAAAATAAAACATGAAAGTGTGCAAGTCCAAATGCCACTACTTTTTACTTTTTTCAAATGATTATGGCAGAGTGTCAATAAATGCCATAATCCATGATGAGTTAAACTGTTTAATCTTGACTTGTCATGTTTCAATTTACATGTTTTAGATAGTGAATAAAGTTTTGTCAGACGGTTTAATCTTGACAAATCAATAGATAGGTAGAGAATAATGAGGACCTCATTAGTTTAATCTGAGCCCTCAGATGAAATAAGGTAGAATTAGATAGTTTCATGATTTCAAAAGAATAAAATGTTTCAAGGTAGCAAGCTTAAATGCACCTGCTAAAAGGAAGAAAAAATGTTAGAATAATATTGGGTATGTAGAAATAACTGGGAAAAAGCATCTAATATTCATCACCGGGCAAAAAATCACTAATTTCCTCCCCTTGTAGGTATTCATTATTCTATACTTCCAGTCAAAGAGGCTCAGAGCATTTCTCTGACTTCTGTTGGGACCGGACCCAAGGCTTGATGACTGGATAGTGGAAAATGTTGAATTCTTATGATAAAATCTCCTTTAACATTATGTGTCCCTCATTCATACATTTAAGTCATCTTCATAAGTAAAGAATCCTTCTTACCTAATGAAACATAAAACCCCATTCAATTAACTTCCTTCATTAATAAAAATACAAAAACCCTCAAAAAACACTCTATCCTAAGTAAATCAGTGAAATGATGAAATAATAAGCTATGCTTTTATTAATTCCATTTACTTGGTCATTTAGTGTATTTTTGTGTATCCATATCCCCTTGTCATATTAACTTCTAACTTACTTTATTAATTCCCTAAAAAATGCCTTATCCTATCTATATAATTCCCTTTATCTAAAATACCCCCTAAAACCCAATATTACAAAGTTTTTTAGACCAAAGTTAATATGCACATGCTAAATTCAAAACCCAAATAATACCCCCTTTGGTCTAAAAACTAACTTTATTTAAATACCCCGCCCCCTATAGTTATTAACTCTTCACACAAGTCTAAAGACTATATAATAAAATAAAAAATGAAAATATGGCTTTCCGCGCATATTTCATGTGTTAGGAAAACGTAAAAGCATTACACCACTCATCATTTTTATCCTAAGGTATTACAACCATTTAAATCTTTTTATAAAGGTTTAACCCCCCCCCCCCTTGCATTTGTAATACACTTACAAACCTAACTCCACCTCTAAGTAAGCAAAGTCGCCTTTTAACCTAAGGCTAAGGATAAACATTGCAAAACTCACCCTTTTCATATTTATCCTTATTATATAAATCCCCGTGCCTTATATAAAAGATAACCCAAGCTACAAGTTTAATCCTGCCCATATATATTTATCCTTATTATATAAAGCCTCACGCTTTATATAAACCCATAATATATTCAAACCATGCTTATATTCTATCCAGCATACATAATTTGCCCCGGTCCCACCTTTGATTGCCCACAACTTCCAAGCAGATCCTCACCCTTCGCTCCCGATTGCAAGATCCAACGGCTTGAAATCAATATCGCGCTGAAAAATAAAACGTCCGTTCCAACACCAATCGAGTGCAAATGGGTGGTTTTGACAATTCCGCCCCTAGTGACGTGTCAGTTTTCTATTGGATCACGTTCGTTTGGGTAAAAACAGCTTACCACCATAAACGAACACGAAAACCATTGCCTGTTTCGCATTTAAAAAACAAAATTTCTCCCGCTATTTGATAGGACATGCATTTAATGCATCTACGATAAACAAAAAATCTAAGTTAAAACCTTTTGTTATATCATTTTGATGTTTATTTGTGCATTCAAACCGTAAAAACTTTCGCTCAACTATGTAAAGAATTTTCTGCTTCAATTTGTCAGTTTATACCCAAAATTCCCGAATTCAACCATTAAACATTGACCAGAAACAGTTTCTTGATCTGGCAATCCGGACCAGACTTCGAAATTCAGCCACGACTTCTTAAGAACCCTCCAAGCAACCAAATACCTGAATTCAAAGGTATTTTTTGACCAATCAAAGCCTGCAATTTCTAATTTTAGACCCATAATCACATAACCAGGTTTTCAATTAGGGGTTTGGACCAAAGAAATTACCTAAAAAGAAGCCCGAAAAAGAGGCCAAACCCTAGCCAATTTTTCCCAGAAATTTTTGAGTCCAAAAGAAGCACTTGTTTAGCCAATTTCATCAAATTGTGACCTCTGAAAATCAATTTCACATACAGAAAAAGGTTTAAAGCCCTCAGATATCCTAAAAATCCTTGCTTACAGTCAAACCTATTCAGAAAACCCTCATTTTTTGTCTCATCCAAGTCTATACCCTCTGATAAAGAAAATTCACTCCTGCAAACAATTTAAGCTTGCAGCAGTTTGTCCAAATGACCAAAAAGCAAATCATAGTCAGGCCTAGAGGATCCAAACCTCCTAAACCTATAACACCTAAAGCTGTTAAATCTACTCCAGCCTTCACTACTAAATCCACTATATCACTAAATCCCCTACAACCACCTATAGCTGCTGAAGAAATTATTCCATTGACTGATATCGATTACAAGATTGTTGACCCTGTGGTAGAATTCAACCTTTTAGAAATACATAACTAGTGTTATGATAAGTACTTAGACAGAGATGAAATGCCTATTTGGGAAACTCATTTTCCCCAATATGTGGTTCCATTGACTCACTGATCCAGGTGGATATTGGTGGTCACCCGCCTATTCCACTTGGGGCTCCACCATTGTCTATTTCAGTTTTTCAGTTTCGGCACATTTTACTATTTTTAGCAGTTTTTCGGGTCCTAAACTTCCGGAGCCGTTTTGAGGCCCTAAACAACGTTTTTTGGGAAAACGGAGAGAAACATGGGTCCATGGACCGATGTTGTTCATTCCAAATTTGTAGTCTTCGGATAGATCTTTCTAACGAGGTATGGTACGCGTCAAACGGAGATCGTATGCCAAAGTTACGCCCCTGGGAAGTTGAAACACCAATTTACCCAAACGGGGCCCATAGTTTTGGCGCTTCATCTCCTAGGGTTAGGGTTTTGGCTATTTAGGATTTCCCATTGTTTCTAAATGATAAATAGGCCCTCGAGCCTCATTGTAACACAGTTCAGAGGCCTGTAACCGCCACATCTCTTCTCAGAGATAGCTACCAGCGCCCTAGCTAGTTTTATTTCCATTCTGTCTGTAAGCAAATTTCAGTTCTTTGATATTAATGAAATGAAGTGTTATTTCCGCTGCATCTCTGTATTTATGTTTATATGTTTATTCTATTGCATTCCTGCATAAATCCGGATCAGTGGTATCAGAGCGGTCTGCTTTTTCTCGATCCTTCTTTGCATGTCCCCAACGAGGTCGGGGTATAAGGAGCTAGGGCTTGATCTGGTGGAACCTTTGCAAGATCGGCCTCGCAAACCTCGACGGACGCCCATGGGGGATGAAAAGAAAGATGAGGGAGCAGGAGATCCTATCAAAATATTGCTCGAGGAGGCCCTCGAAAGACAAAGGAACGTGATGATGGATAACTTTGCTCAGATCCTTCAACGGCTACCCACCGGCGGCGCATCTGCATCTAGCAACCACTCTGGAGCGCGACTCCTTTTAAGGTACAAGTAAATTTTGACATTCCCATATTTGAGGGTCAAATAGACGCAGATGCTGTAGATAAATGGTTGAATCTGTTAGAAGGATATTTCTCGGTTCATGACTTTTCAGACCGGGAGAAGATTATTTTTGCACTCGTCAAAGCTACCCCCCATGTTAAGGACTGGTGGGAAACCTACTGTGAGAACAAGGACCAGACAGAACCCTCTCTGTTCTCGGCTGTACCAACTTGGAATTCTTTCCGAGACGCCGTCAAGGAACAGTACTATCCCGTGGGGAGCTATGAGGACAAGTACATACAATGGACCACTCTGCGACAACAAAGGGATCAAGATGTGCACGAGCTGACGAATCTGTTCCATACCCTGCGCACAAAGTTGGGTATCAAAGATTCAGAGAAACATTTGGTGCTAAAGTATCGCAACTGTCTGCACAGATACATTCAGGAGGAAATGGAGTTCCTCGACATCTCCTCGCTTAGTACGGCATACCGGTATGCTGCCAAGATTGAGCAGAAATTCAAGCAGAAGAAGCGAGACTTTGGATCTGCAAATCAAAAGCAAGGGAAAGGTGCTTCCAAACCGCAGAACAAAGGACCGAGCCAAGGCATGGCGGCTAAAGAAAACTCATCGAAGCCACAAGAAAAGAACAGCACCGCAAAGCCAAAGAAGGACACGGGAAAGTGGTGTGAGTTCCATAAGAGCTCCACTCACAACACAAGTGAGTGTCGGGCAAAGCAGTCGCTAGTGGCCGAGATGAGGGCTTCTGAGTCAGATGCATGCTCTGACTCCGAATCAGAACCTGAAAAGGGGAATGAAAAAGGGAAACAGATTATTGATGTGGAGCCCAACGCCACTATTGCCACTACAAAGATCCAGAAGGAGGAACCAGAAGATCCAGAGGAGGAGGAACGTCTCTTCCACTCCCAGATGTGGGTAAAGGGCTCCCCTGTACAGTTCATTGTCGACAATGGGAGACAAAAGAACCTCATTTCAGCAGACGCCGTGAAGCGGTTGGGCTTGCCGACCACAGCTCACCCACATCCATACACCATCGGGTGGCTTCACCAAGGACGAGATCTCCGCGTCAGCCAGCAGTGCCGCCTTCCCTATAGAATCAAGCCCTTCACGGATGAGGTATTATGTGACGTTGCTCCTATTGATGTTTCTGATGTATTATTAGGACAACCATACTTGTGGAAGCGTCATGCTGTGTATGAGTCTCGACCTCGTGCTGTTATTGTTACTTTGGGAAATAAGTTGTACGGGATACCAGAGGTACCACCTCCTGCTGCTATCTCTTTGGTTACTGCAAAACAATGCAGTAAGCTCATTTCCCAAACCAGGAAATTCGTTTTCCTGATGATCCGCCCCCGGGGCAAGAAGAAGACTGTGGCCACGACCTCCAGACAGGGCTCCTCTGCACAACAACAACAAATGGATAAGGTTGTGGAGGAGTACGGGGACATATTCACCTCACCCACAGGGGTTCCTCTGCACTGTCAGGTCAAGCACCCGATTGATCTGACCCCTGGTGTGCCGCTACCTAATGGACCGATCTATCGGCGCTCTGTTCTAGAGAATGATGAAATCAAGAGGCAGATTCAGGAGCTGTTGCAGAAAGGTCACATCGGACCAAGTTCATCGCCCTGTGGGAGCCCGATCGTGTTGGTACAGAAGAAGGATGGGACGTGGAGACTCTGTATTGACTATCGGGCGCTGAACAAGATCACTGTCCGGAATAGGTACCCAATCCCACGGATTGATGACCTTCTGGACCAACTAAAAGGTGCAAAATATTTCAGCAAGATTGACCTGAAGTCTGGGTATCACCAGGTACCAATTGAACCCTCTGATGTGTGGAAGACTGCCTTCAAAGCCAAGGAAGGCCTTGTTGAATGGCTGGTCATGCCTTTCGAGTTGACGAATGCTCCTGCAACCTTCATGAGGATGATGGACGACATCTTGCGGCCATTCACCAACTCATTTGTAGTGGTTTACTTGGATGACATTCTGATCTTCAGCAAGACTTGGGAAGAGCACCTTCACCACATCCGACAAGTCCTCCAAACACTGCGGCAACACAAGTTGTGTGCCAATTTGGAGAAGTGCACTTTTGGCATGACCCAGGTTCAATATCTGGGATACATTATTGATGAAAGGGGGTGCATGTGGATCCAGCCAAGATCCAAGTCATTCGGGATTGGCCAGCCCCAACCACTATAACAGAGCTTCGCAGCTTTCTGGGTCTTGCTAATTTCTGTCGGAGGTTCGTGTTGGGATTCTCTCATATCACTTGGCCCTTGAGTCAAGTCACCAAGGGAGGAGCGAGAGAAATTTTTTTTTGGTCGGAACCTCAACAGAAGGCGTTCACAGAACTGAAAAACCGCCTCTGTTCTGCCCCAGTGCTCACTTTACCGGACTTGCAACAGCCATTTGAGATCGAGACAGATGCCTCTGACTATGCTATTGGGGCAGTTCTTACTCAACAGGGACATCCAGTGGCATTTCACAGTGAGACATTGTCTGACACAGTTCGCAAGTACCCCACATATGACAAAGAAATGTACTCCATTGTGCAAGCTTATCGACAATGGAAGCATTACATTTTGGGGAGGGAAACAATCATCCACACAGACCACAGGCCCCTGCAGTTCATACAGACACAAGGGAAGTTGCAGAATGATCGCCATCAGAAGTGGTCTACATATCTGCAACAGTTTCATTTGAACATCAAGTATAAGAAGGGTAGCACCAATCATGTTGCGGACTGCCTCAGCCGACCACCGATCGTGGCGCTCACCACTGTGCTCAACTCTTGTGGGCACGAGACTTCTGATTGGCCGCTTCTCTATGAGAGTGACCCAGAATTTGGCCAAACTTACAAGGCACTCTTGGGGGGTACGCAAGTTCCAAATTTTCACCTCCAAGATGCACTTTTGTGTCACATGGGACACCTTTGTGTTCCTTCAAGCGAGCGTGCCAAGATGATATGGGAAGCACACTACAGTCGAGTCGCTGGGCATTTCGGGGTCGAGAAAACAGTAGCAATACTACAGAATTATTTCTATTGGCCGAACCTTCGAAAGGATGTCGAGAAGCACATCAGATCCTGCACTGCTTGTGCCATTGCCAAACCGACCATCAAGAAGCAAGGCCTATATACTTCTCTACCTACCCCTAGTCGACCTTGGGAATCCATCTCCATGGATTACATGTCGGGCCTGCCTTCTACTAAGCAGGGAAATGACTGTGTTTTTGTGGTCGTCGACAGATTCTCGAAGATGGCCATTATGGCGGCCTGCAAGAAGAATATCACAGCAGAAGCCACTGCTAAACTCTTCTTTGAACGAGTGTGGGTGTACTTTGGGATCCCACAGTCTATCATATCAGATCGGGATAGCAGGTTCCTCAGCACATTCTGGTCCAGCCTCTGGTCGATGTTGGATACCAAGCTCACCAAGTCCACATCTTTCCATCCCCAAACAGATGGCCAGACAGAGGTCGTCAACAGAATGATTGTACACATTCTGCGCATGTACAATTCAAAGCATCCACGCACATGGGACGAGAGCCTCCCCTATGTACAACATAGTTATAATTGGGCTCTCCACAGTTCAATTGGCCATAGCCCCTTTCAGGTGGGCTTGGGATTCCAGCCACTATGTCCCATTGACGTAGCCATGCCATTTGCAGCTGCTCAGGCCGATTCAGCTCATGTCCAGTTTGAAGTTGACAAAGCAAGTAGCTTCATCGAGCGCATTCAACACATCCGCCAACAGGTTCATGATATATTGGACAGAGCCAATGCGAAGTACAAGCAGCGCCATGATCAACACCGGGTGCCACACCACTTCCAGGTGGGCGACAAAGTATGGCTACATTTGCAGAAGGAGCGCCTCACTGGACCTCACCGCAAGCTTCGCCCGCTCCGATACGGGTCGTACACCATCACCAAGGCTGTAGGTAACAATGCCTTCGAGCTTAGTATTCCACCATTCCTTGGTCTGCACCCAATCTTCAATGTGGATCGCCTTCGTCCTTACTTTCCACCTCTACTGGACACCTCGGACATTGCAGAACAACTCACACCAACAGAGTTAAACCCAGACTGCATGGAACAGGCCACCACGGATTGTATCATGGACATGCAAATCAAGAACACTCGTCAACAGCAGATCCAACTGTATCGGGTTGTCAAAGCTGGCCAACTCCTGCACCAAGGAAAGTGGTTCACCAGGGACCAAGTTCAGCAGAAATTTCCTCATCTCATGGAGGAACTTAACGCAATGGGGACCATTGCTTCCTAAGGGGGGAGGAATGATCCAGGTGGATATTAGTGGTCACCCGCCTATTCCACTTGGGGCTCCACCATTGTCTATTCAGTTTTTCAGTTTCGGCACAGTTTACTATTTTTAGCATTTTTTCGGGTCCTAAACTTCCGGAGCCGTTTTGAGGCCCTAAACGACGTTTTTTGGGAAAATAGAGAGCAACATTGGTGTCCATGGACCAATGTTTCTCGTTCCAAATTTGTAGTCCTCGGATAGATCTTTCTAACGAGGTATGGTACGCGTCAAACGGAGATCGTATACCAAAGTTACGCCCCTGGGAAGTTGAAACACCAATTTACCCAAACGGGGCCCATAGTTTTGGCGCTTCATCTCCTAGGGTTAGGGTTTTGGTTGTTTAGGATTTCCCATTGTTTCTAAATAATAAATAGGCCCTCGAGCCTCATTGTAACTCAGTTCAGAGGCCTGTAGCCACCACATCTCTTCTCAGAGATAGGTACCAGCGCCCTAGCTAGTTTTATTTCCATTCTGTCTGTAAGCAAATTTCGGTTCTTTGATATTAATGAAATGAAGTGTTATTTCCGCTGCATCTCTGTATTTATGGTTATATGTTTATTCTGTTGCGTTCCTGCATAAATCCGGATCACTAACCCTGGACAAGACCTGGTTAGACTATGTCAAAAGCATTATGAACCAAAACAAAGGGCTATTATTAAGTGTATCAGAGGTCCTTTTAATCACAGTAATCCATAAACCAAATGTCCTAATTACCATCCGATCCTCAATTATTCACTGATTTGAGAATTTTGACCCAAATATACTTGAGCCTGATTTCCAAAAAGTTTTATGATATCTCAAAATTTTTGGCCTTCCCATATTGACATTCCAAATAAACTCTCCCTTATTCTATCGCTAATCTCCTGAAGGGTCTAGGCACATTATTTCAATGCTATCTTTTATATTGGGATACTTCACAGATGGATTCACTAATGAATCCATCCTTGGCTTTCTATCCACCTTATCTCCAGGCCAGCCTCCAGCACTCATTTTTTATTATGCCACATTCATAGCAGATAGCATTCATAATTAGCTTACCAAACTACCCACTGAAGGGGTTTTCAGATACTCTTCTTATTTGTTTCACTTGTTTTTATTCTTCCAAGCTTATAATTTTCCATTTGCCTTGCAAAAGATGGACTTGGAGGGTAAGCCTTTTTCTATTGTATTCTGGACTTCCTTGCTAAGGAAAGAGAGTATTGAATTCACTTATACTGATTTTTCAGACCTCTTCATCCATCCAACCATGAACATTTTGTACAAAGCAGAGCAGCCCAGGTTCAATGAAGAAATGAAGAGGATATTACAACTATCATAACAGGTTAAGATGGGAGATTGGTTTCTTTATGAAAAGCACATAGAGAGAATAATTTTTGGCTCAAACTTATTGCCTTATAAGTTGCCAAAGTACATGAGTATGAGAATTTTTGCATTGGAATATTTAAGGAAAATTCTAAATTTTGACTCCATCAACTTCCTGGCTGCCAGGAAAAAGACCCAATTCAAGCTAAAAAATCAAATTGGTCCATTCATCATAAATAACAGAGAAGCAGAAAAGGAAATCACCAAGAAACTAGCAGAGTTTAAATTTTAGGAGATTTTTCCATGGAACTATGATCCTCAAGGGATCCCCAGCACTGGCAGAAATGCAGCTCATACCATTCATTCATGAGTCTGCTTAGTTGAGAAATTTTCAAATCAAATGTAATGGATAGAAAAACATTGATAGATACATCAATCAACAAGGTATGTACCAATAAAATGGATACACGGATACTACACAAGCTATCGTAGTTGAACAAGTGCAGATACTTCCAACAAAAATAGGGCAGTGGATGAAGGAAAGAAGGAACCTATACAATAGAACCACAACTAGAGACAAATTTCTAAATTTATTTACAATAAAAGGCTCCTCATCAGCTTAAATTGGGAAAGATTTAAGAAAGGTAATTGATGTTGAGGATACAAACTAATACAGAGGTAAATAATGATAAAGCTACAGAATAATTAATGAAAATCTTGGCATGAGCTGGAAAAGACACACAACAGTAAAGAGGATACTTAGATGATTGAAAAGCCACAAACAGAAGCTTCTTCCTTGCAAACAGCTTCATACAGACACAAGGGAAGTTGCGGAATGATCGCCATCAGAAGTGGTCTACATATCTGCAACAGTTTCATTTGAACATCAAGTATAAGAAGGGTAGCACCAATCATGTTGCAGACTGCCTCAGCCGACCACCGATCATGGCGCTCACCACTGTGCTCAACTCTTGTGGGCACGAGACTTCTGATTGGCCGCTTCTCTATGAGAGTGACCCAGAATTCGGCCACACTTACAAGGCACTCTTGGGGGGCACGCAAGTTCCAAATTTTCACCTCCAAGATGCACTTTTATGTCACCTGGGACACCTTTGTGTTCCTTCAATCGAGCGTGCCAAGATGATATGGGAAGCACACTACAGTCGAGTCGCTGGGCATTTCGGGGTCGAGAAAACAGTAGCAATACTACAGAAGTATTTCTATTGGCCGAACCTTCTAAAGGATGTCGAGAAGCACATCAGATCCTGCACTGCTTGTGCCATTGCCAAACCGACCATCAAGAAGCAAGGCCTATATACTCCTCTACCTACCCCTAGTCGACCTTGGGAATCCATCTCCATGGATTACATGTCGGCCCTGCCTTCTACTAAGAAGGGAAATGACTGTGTTTTTGTGGTCGTCGATAGATTCTCGAAGATGGCCATTATGGCGGCCTGCAAGAAGAATATCACAGCAGAAGCCACTGCTAAACTCTTCTTTGAACGAGTGTGGGTGCACTTTGGGATCCCACAGTCTATCATATCAGATCGAGATAGCAGGTTCCTCAACACATTTTGGTCCAGCCTCTGGTCAATGTTGGACACAAAGCTCACCAAGTCCACAGCTTTCCATCCCCAAACAGATGGCCAGACAGAGGTCGTCAACAGAATGATTGTACACATTCTGCGCATGTACAATTCAAAGCATCCACGCACATGGGACGAGAGCCTCCCCTATGTACAACATAGTTATAATTGAGCTCTCCATAGTTCAATCGGCCATAGCCCCTTTCAGGTGGGCTTGGGATTCCAGCCACTATGTCCCATTGACGTAGCCATGCCATTTGCAGCTACTCAGGCCAATTCAGTTCATGTCCAGTCTGAAGTTGACAAAGCAAGTAGCTTCATCGAGCGCATTCAACACATCTGCCAACAGGTTCATGATATATTGGACAGAGCCAATGCCAAGTACAAGCAACACCATGATCAACACCGGGTGCCAAACAACTTCCAGGTGGGCGACAAAGTATGGCTACATTTGCAGAAGGAGCGCCTCACTGGACCCCACTGCAACCTTCGCCTGCTCCGATATGGGCCATACACCATCACCAAGGCTGTAGGGAACAATGCCTTCGAGCTTAGTGTTCCACCATTCCTTGGTCTGCACCCAGTCTTCAATGTGGATCGCCTTCGTCCTTACTTCCCACCTCTACTGGACACCTCGGACATTGCAGAACAACTCACACCAACAGAGTTAAATCCAGATTGCATGGAACAGGCCACCACAGATTGTATCATGGACATGCAAATCAAGAACACTCGCCAACAGAAGATCCAACTATATCGGGTTGTCAAAGCTGGCCAACTCCCGCACCAAGGAAAGTGGTTCACCAGGGACCAAGTTCAGCAGAAATTTCCTCATCTCATGGAGGAACTTAACGCAATGGGGACCATTGCTTCCTAAGGGGGGAGGAATGATCCAGGTGGATATTTGTGGTCACCCGCCTATTCCACTTGGGGCTCCACCATTGTCTATTTCAGTTTTTCAGTTTCGGCACAATTTACTATTTTTAGCAGTTTTTCGGGTCCTAAACTTCCGGAGCCGTTTTGAGGCCCTAAACGACATTTTTTGGGAAAACGGAGAGAAAAATGGGTCCATGGACCGATGTTGCTCGTTCCAAATTTCTAGTCCTCGGATAGATCTTTCTAACGAGGTATGGTACGCGTCAAACGGAGATCGTATGCCAAAGTTACGCCCCTGGGAAGTTGAAACACCAATTTACCCAAACGGGGCCCATAGTTTTGGCGCTTCATCTCCTAGGGTTAGGGTTTTGGCTGTTTAGGATTTCCCCTTGTTTCTAAATGATAAATAGGCCCTCGAGCCTCATTGTAACTCAGTTTTAGAGGCCTGTAGCTGCCACATCTCTTCTTAGAGATAGCTACCAGCGCCCTAGCTAGTTTTATTTCCATTCAATCTGTAAGCAAATTTCAGTTCTTTGATATTAATGAAATGAAGTGTTATTTCCGCTGCATCTCTGTATTTATGGTTATATGTTTATTCTGTTGCGTTCCTGCATAAATCCGGATCACTAACCCTGGACAAGACCTGGTTAGACTATGTCAAAAGCATTATGAACCAAAACAAAGGGCTATTATTAATGCAGACAGAGAGGTCCTTTTTACAATCACAGCAGAATCCATAAACCAAATGCTGCAATTATCATCTGATCCTCAATTATTCCCCTTATCTATTGAATTTTTGACCCAGTTATACTTGAGCCTGGATTTCCCAAAAAGGTTTATGATATTCCAAAATTTTTGGCCTTCCCATATTGACATTCCAAAAATAAACCTCCCTTATTCTACTGCTTAATTTCCTGAAGGGTCTAGGCACATTATTTCAATGCTATCTTTTATATTGGGATACTTCACAGATGGATTCACTAATGAATCCATCCTTGGCTTTCTATCCACCTTATCTCCAGGCCAGCCTCCAGCACTCATTTTTTATTATGCCACATTCATAGCAGATAGCATTCATAATTAGCTTACCAAACTACCCACTGAAGGGGTTTTCAGATACTCTTCTTATTTGTTTCACTTGTTTTTATTCTTCCAAGCTTATAATTTTCCAATTGCCTTGCAAAAGATGGACTTGGAGGGTAAGCCTTTTTCTATTGTATTCTGGACTTCCTTGCTAAGGAAAGAGAGTATTGAATTCACTTATACTGATTTTTCAGACCTTTTCATCCATCCAACCATGAACATTTTGTACAAAGCAGAGCAGCCCAGGTTCAATGAAGAAATGAAGAGGATATTACAACTATCATAACAGGTTATGATGGGAGATTGGTTTCTTTATGAAAAGCACATAGAGAGAATAATTTTTGGCTCAAACTTATTGCCTTATAAGTTGCCAAAGTACATGAGTATGAGAATTTTTGCATTGGAATATTTAAGGAAAATTCTAAATTTTGACTCCATCAACTTCCTGGCTGCCAGGAAAAAGACCCAATTCAAGCTAAAAAATCAAATTGGTCCATTCATCATAAATAACAGAGAAGCAGAAAAGGAAATCACCAAGAAACTAGCAGAGTTTAAATTTTAGGAGATTTTTCCATGGAACTATGATCCTCAAGGGATCCTGAGCAATTTAAGGGTGAAATGCAAGCTCATACCATTCATTCATGAGTCCAAGCCAAATATTGAGAAATTTTCAAATCAAACAGAATGGATAGAGAAAACATTGATAGATACATCAATCAATACAGAAGCAGCCAATAAAATGGATACTACACAAGCTATTGTAGTTGAAAAGCAGGCAGATACTTCAACAAAAAGAGGCAGGGATGAAGGAACCTATACAATAGAAACCACAACGGAGACAAATTTCAAATTTATTTACAATAAAAGGCTCAAATTCAGTTAAATTGGGAAAGAAAAGGTAATTGATGTTGAGGATACAAACGAGCCAGAGGTAAATAATGATAAAGCTACAGAAATAATTAATGAAAATCTTGCACAGATTGAAAAGGAGCACACAACAGGTAAAGAGGATACTTAGATGATTGAAAAGCCACAAAATATGGAAGCTTCTTCCTCACAAACAGTTGAGGAAAAAGACTTAGATATCAAAGAAAAGTATAAGCAAATAAAGCAGAAAAATGAGGAAATTAAATCAGAGATATATTCTAAATTCCTATAGAAAAAACCAGGGAATCAAAACAAGCTACTGACAGCCTTTGACTATTCAACAAAAAAAATGATTATGTCATTTATGCAACCAACTACTTCAACACCAAAGATAGTAGCAGATTATAAAAAGGTAGAGTTTGAAGTAGACACTGAAAATATTCATGAGCTAGACCAAATCGAATTCCACAGACATAGCTCTGAAATGTTATATTCAAATGTGGTGAAAAAAGAAATGAGTGCTACTAAGTCGCAGAATACTATTATTAACATGTAGGATCAAATGAAGCTAGACAAAAGATATTTGTATGCAAAATACCTAAGGATTAAAGCCTTAGAATATTTAATTTTATAGGTGGGATATGATCCCTCAAATGTTCAGGCAGAAGAATTGTTGATCAAGAAGAAGAATGATGATATTGCCTTTGAGGAAACAACTTAAGCTTCCTCAAAGTGAGCACCCACAGACTAAATAAATCCTTCAAGAGCAAAGTGAAAAAGAAGAGATGATGAAACTCATCCTCAAACTAACTGCTCAGATTAAAGAAATGGAATATCAAATGGACCAGTTGTCCAAGAGAAGGAAACTGTGAAAGAGACTAACACTCCTATTTTTCCTACAGTGATACCATTGATTACCATAGCAGTGGCATCCACATTAGGAGAAAAGCTAGAACCAAAGGAACCACTGGCAAATGTAGTTCCAGTTAGTTCAAACTACTACTTCAAACACAGAGTCTTCTACATCATAGGTTCAGCAAATAGATGAAGCAGGTCAAATTGTGAAGGCTATGGAGGAATTTTCTTTGAAAAATAATGAAATCAACAATTTAAAGAGGATTATTGAAGATCTTTAAGCCACAAATAAGTTAGCTCAAATAAATGCCAAAACCCATGAGCAGAAGGCAATTAGACTTGGGGAACAAATAAAGATCTTACAAAAAGAGCTGACATTCACTGAACAAATTTCATCTGTCAAGAATCATCTATGGACAAATATAATTGAAGCCATTCACACTCAATGGCCTTCAATTCAGATTATATATGAGCAGAGAGACTTATTGTTAGCAGCTTAGGCATAGATTCATAATAAAAAGGATGAGTTAACTGATAAGCCAGCTCAGGCTTTAAAACTCATCACATTCCTGAATAGAAAAAACAGAGCAGAATTGGAAGAATTACAGGTAATGGATAGGACAGAGACCATTTTTCAGATTAAAAAGGTAGTGACAAAGAAAATTTTGATGAACTACCTAGAAGAGAAGTGTGAAATGATGAAAATTGCCATAACAAAGTTTATGGTGAAATATACAAACTTAAAAAAGAAGGGTTTGCTAGACATTCACGTCTTCAATGAAAGACTAATGCCCCAACAAGATTATGATAAGAAAATCAAGGAATTTTCCAAGGAGAAATTCAGCAAACCGTTGCCACAAGGGACCCCCACAGGTAAAGTCTTTCTTCAACAATTTGAAGATTTGTTCTTTCTACAACATGAGATCAAACACCTTTTTGTGTTCAAACCAAATTTTGCTAAATACATGGAAGCAGATGAAAATTTTCGAAATTTGAAGAATGTCATGATTCCCAATGAAGAGTAATGGCAAGAATTCACAGATTTAATGTAACAGTAAGAAGGTAAAATAGTGAAGAAAACTACATTAAAAATAGTCAAACAGAAACAGTGAAACAAAGAAACAGTCAGCTGATTTTTTTTTACTATAGAGAAACATATTTTTACAACAGTAAGCAGTGAAAATATCAGTCCAAAGGGTATCAGAATTAAAGGGAAGTGTTAAAGTTTATCAGAGGAAAGATTATCAGTTAAGGAAACTCAAATAAAGATATTTTCTAACAGACAGCAAAGCAGGACAACTAATCCCTCAAAAGCTCCTTGATTAGATAAATTTGTTCTATATATTTTGGATAAGAGGACAGCTTGTTGATTTGTTAAGCAGTTGTCCCTCTTATTTTGTAAAGATATTTTCTATTTCCTAAAGATATTCCTAGATTTCTCCTAGGATATTTGTAATAACATTTTGTATAAATATTTCTCCATTAGAAGTATTGAGTGTGGAATAAAATTTCTAGACTTTACTATATACTTTTTTGATGAACATTGGAGTCTATTATGTGTTGATTTCAAAGTAGTAGATTGGAAAAAGCTACAATGGCATCATAATTCAGGATCCCTGTGATAAGCTGATGAGTGAAGTACTTTATTCTTGTAATTGTTTTCTTTTCTGAATTTTCATGCAATTCATTATATATGTTTGTTCTATCTTAATGTGTAACTAGGAATATTACTACAGGCTAGTCCTTTACTCACTGTTTTTAACTAGTTTCCATTTTAATTTTTTTATGTTGATTTCTAGTGTTAGGAATTCTTAATTGCTCCTACTCCCGTTTGACCCCTGCCTCCTTCTTCCATTTTCTATATCAAAGGATCCTTCATAGTCCTTTATCCTTATCATACCATTTCACCAAAAAACACTTTCCCAAATCTCTGAGGATTATCTATCTTGCCCTGAATACATTTGTACCTTTTTGGCCTTGACTTCTAGTGCTGCTAGCTAGTTTTAGACTCCATAGCCCAATGGACAAGTTGATTTATCTCTAGTTTACCTCTAAGTGATTTTTTCCCACCAAAATCTTCAAAAACAAAACTAATTGTTCTATCATAACTAGCCTAACAACATAAATCAAGAACAAAGATAAATCTTAAAGAGAGAGCCCTCTCTGAATTCTAGCAAGGCTAGAGCCCAGACTTTGAAGTAGGTTTGTGGTTACCTCTAGTGTTTTGAGACTAAAAACTAAAATTCCACAACTTAAGAAATTACTAGAGTGATAACAGACTGGACGAAATTCACTTCCGCGGTTTCACCAGAATTCAAGATCGACTGAGAAGCAATATTATGGGAAGTAGTAGACTTTTGCTTCGCATGATTTGGAGAAGAAGACTTATGATAAGCCTGAGAGATGGAACTGATGCTACCATCGAAGGATGGCGTCACCGGTGCTTTGGAAGTTCCAGGTCGAGGACCATCAGGCAAGAGTTTGTACAGTGTGTCGGACTGAGAGTACACAAGATCAAGGTATTGGGCATTGGGCACAAGCGATGGATTGTTCCTCAAAAGCACATGCCCCCATAACAATTTCCTTAGCAATCAAAGCAACGAAGCAGGTAGTGAACCAATCAGTTTGAAGTTGATCACAAATCTCAAACTTGATCAAACGACGACGACGCCTCCATTCATGAATATGATCAGAGATATGAGTCGCTCGATCTTGCTTTAAGGATGTGAGGATGTGTGTCCCAGTTTCATACCGAACTGGTAAGTGAAAGTGCGTGAGAAATGCCATGGCCAAAGAGTTTAAATCTTGGAAGACACCGCGAGATAATTTGATGTACCACTTGGCATCGGCACCAGTGGGAGTCCGTTGGAAAAGACAGAGTTGAATGGAATCATCAACCCAAGATTTATAGGAACACCAACGATGATATTTCATAACATGTGCTTGGGGGTCTTCTCTGGACTTGCCCTCAAATTTGGGACAATCACCAGGAATTTTAGTTGGAACTGGAGGCCAATACGAGTTATGAAGGATAGGATCATTCGTCAATTTTGACACGTCATGCAGTTCCAACGTCACAAGGAAAAGTAATTGAGGATTTAAAGGCATTTCAGGTCATTGATAAAGACCAGTATTAGCATTCCACCTAGGTTGATAGAAATTCTTCCCCCATATGTTTTGTCCCGGAGGATTCTGTCCATAGGCATTATAAGCCTGATAGTTATGCCCATACATGGCTTGAGGACCAGGATATTAATTTTGAACATACCACTGAGGTCCTTGTTGAGCAACATATGGATTTTTTTGCAGAATGTAAGCATTGCCTTGGGGTGATTATACACCATCTCGGATTGACCTTGAGGAAAATAAGTGAAACCTTAGGGTGCACTATATACTACCTGAGATTGACCTTGAGGAATGAAAGTAGCGCCTTGAGGCTAAATGGGTTGTCCTTGGGGTGTAGGTTGACCCGGATACTGAGGTTGGACAGGTTGTCCCCGCAGAGCAAGTTGGCCTGGATGCTGGGAGCCACCGGGTTGCCTTTGTGGAAAATGTTGGCCTGATGGTTGGGATGGGCCAGGTTTCCCCTGAAAATTAGGTTGACCCAGTGTAGGACCGTAGGGTTTTCCTTATTGTACAAAATTTTTACCTTGCTGAACAGAAGGTTGGTGCTGTTGTACAAAAGTTTGTCCCTATGGTGGATAGATTTGCCCCACAGGAACATGAGACGCTAACTGTTGAACATGAGGTTGACCAAAATGACCGTAGGGTTGTCCTTGTTGGACTGAAGGTTGGCCCTAAAAGGGTGGTCCTTGAGGACCATAAGTTTGTCCCTGTGGACCAGAGGTTTGTCCCTGTTGGACCAAAGTTTGTCCCTGAAAGGGTTTTCCTTGTGGGCCCGAGGGTTGTCCCAGCTGGTAAACAGTTTGATTAGGATCAATCGGAGGCAAGTAGATGGGATTTCCGTACATGTCATAATGATTCTGAGGATTACCAGAAGTTTGCAACTGCTAAGAACCCTAAGAGGAAGAATATTGTTGCTGAATATCCAACAGATACTCATCAAATGTATAACCGCTAGGAATGGAAGTAGAAGCCATAGGCACACTACTAGCAGATTGGGTTCCTACTACGTGAGGTTGTGATCCACTAACGGCGGGCCTAACAGGTATCATGGGATTAATAAAAATGGACCTATGAATAGCAGAAGACATTGACGATGACTGAGTCGTACTAACAGCCAATGCAGATGAAGCCACAAAGACAATGGGTCAAATAGGAATAGAGGTTACAATCGTCGACATCATGGGAGTCGAGGGTGGAGCCTCCGATACCGATATGGCCAAACTTCCTGAGGGAGTCGATGTATCGGACCATATCGAGTTCTGATACAACGATTGAATGCCAGAAATGATTTGACCCAAAGTATGATAACCATGTGGGAGAGATATCGGTTGTAAGGAGGGTTGATCTGAGACATAAGGAAATCTCTTTGGAGGGAGATGATAATCTCCTGTAGAAACATAAATCTCTTCACTACTAACGGGACTCGAATAATCCATTATAGATGAAGCCAGGTTATTGTCAAAAAGGCGACAAGTAGTGCCGAGTAAGGCAATAGCTAGTAAAAATGGTTCTGAAGTAAGAGGAGGGAAGTCTTGTATGTTCCCAAAAATAGACCAAACATCCTGAGGTTGCCAATTGATATCAAATGGCTCTTCAAGAGGAGATCAAGTAACGAGAGGTAAGATACTCAAAAGAATAGACTGGAAAAAATCGACAGACCTAGTGAGTTGAGATGCTTTCGAAGAAACTTCAGGAGAAGGATTTCCACTAGGAGGCAATGAAGAGGACGATGAAACTGGTGGTTCCACCACTGTGACAACATTTCAAAATAGAAGAGGACCAAGATAACCAACTCGAGGCTTCAATATCAAAAACTAAGGAATCACTTAATAACAAGCCAAGAAAATATCTTTAATGGGCATGTGATCATAGGCAATTGATTTAATGACATTGAAATGAAACTTTGTTGTTTCATGTTTTAAGAGTCAAGAAATAGGCAAAAGATGACTCTAGTCACTTTCAGGTTGAAACGAGCATGAAAGGACAAGTGCTCGACGATCTTTTCAATTTTATAGAGTCACGAAAATACCAAAAGGACTACTCATTAAATCTAAGCAAGAGGGTGTACCAAGTTTCCGTGAACTGCAATATACACCTTGGTGATCAAATGAAAGATAAATGACCAAGGACTTAACGTACATGTATGTAGTCTCCCTGAATGTTGTGTTCAGTGTATCATGGTTACAAGGTGGCAGACTCAGCTTCCTATGGATAAAGGATTGCAACCTATGAGGGTCTCCTTTTATATACTTGACAGTACGGGGAACACAAGTCTATACTAGCACCGTCTAAAGCCAGATGGTGAATGACAGCTACTAGGTTTAACGACGTCGAAACACGTCACTAGCCCAGACCTCTACAATATGTGCGTTATGTTTCAATGCTTCCTTAGGTTGATTGAATTCATTTTAAATTTGATATTGAATTACTGTTGTGATTTCAAGGCCTTACCAAATGTGATCTCGAACTCTTAATGCACAACTAAATTCAAAAGATAATCATTTCAGTTCAATGAAATCTAGCTAAGAGAGGGATAGTAATGCATAACCAAGCAGCAAACAATCGAATACAAGAGAATTTTCTCTAATGCATCTAAGGCAACCAAAGAAAGAAATGAAAAGCTCTTTCCTTGTTCACTAAACACTACTAATGCAAAAGAACATTTTCCATTTTCAAGCTAAGAGAAAGAATGCAATTTTTTTCATTTAGATGAATGAGAAGCAAAATGCACTGTTACACTAAAAAGAAAAATGAACACTATTTTTGAGCAATTTGAATAAAAATGATCTAAAATAGAGAGATTAATCCAATACAAGCATCAAACATACTCAAAAATAGAGATACACTCTTTCAAGCAAAAAGGCTTTCAGGCCGATTCAGAGAGCAATGTAATCTATGCTCAAGGTAACGAATGGTGGGCTAAATGAAATCTATGATGACCATTCGACAAACCAAAGACACGTAGAACAAAAAGAAATTCTAAAACAATCAGTCAATCAAACTGAAATGATGCAAACCAAACTGACTTGAACTCAACTCAGAAGCCTCAATGAACAGAGGACCAAAAAAGAGACACAAGGCATCTAGAAACCCTAGAGTGACAAAATCCATTGATAAGATGATGGACAAATAACTGAGCACGACGAGACAAGAGAGTGAAAGCAATCTTAGTGGACCAATTGAAAGATAAAAATCCATTCCAGAGGCAAGAAATACTGACAAAACTCATAAAGAGGCTAAAATTCAATCCTATAAGATTCGACGCGATTTTTTAGCTGTAATCCGCGCTAAACAGGGGTTGGTGCACATGTGACAAAAGAAAAAAGTGTCAATCGGTGTGTCTATTCAAAGAAAAGCAGCACCAAGCGAGAAAACTATGGGAAAAAATAAAAACCATTGAGTAGAGGTTAGACTTGACACTCTGGGACTGAATAGGATGGCTGAAAATAGTCAGACGGGCTAAACAAAGCAGAAAAATGATGAAACAACCAAAGTTGACTCGACAAGAAAAACACTAGAATAACAACGAGAGACGACAACACACATTGATCCCCAACGGAGTCGCCAACCTGTTTTGCAGGTAAATCCCCTCTATGGACAGAGGCAATCCCTCTAGCCTTGGGGTGGGTCTAGCAACAAGGGAACATGTTAATGCTTGGATTCCTAGTTTATGAATGAAACTGAGTCGGGATATATGTCCTACCTTTTTTCCAACACAGTTGTCATAGTTATGGCAGCAGTCTCCTGATCTTCATCCTGACACGTCGCGGTCCTTCAACAGTAGTACTCGGGTGTTTGCACAACGATCAGAGAACGATAACAGCACACGAAAAAATACTTGCATCCATAACTATTTAATTGGTCAATGAGAATTAAATGCATTGCACAAGGTTAAACATATCAAATGCAAAATGGGAACCTAAACATTAGTCATGTATTAATAAGTAGAGAGAGAAAAATTTTACAACCAAAAGAGCCTTGACGTTGTAGCCTCCTTCAGCAGGTCCAGTCAAAACGCGTCTCAAGCATTCGTCAGGGATTTGGATAGGTCTAAACTCTCTCTAGAAAATGGATTCCTCTATGCTCTATCTCACACCAGCTATAGTAAGGACAGTTCAGCTATTCAACTATTTCAGCTAGTTGCAACTATGTGAGAGAGATGTATTTATAGGAGAGGAGGAGGTGGTTTGGGATCCCCCATAAGGTGGAAGGGATACCTTATCCTTTGGGGAGTTGCTCAAAAGTAGGAAAAAAGAAGCCGAAGGAAGGTCTTCAATGTTATTCAGTCAAACAAACCATGCTAACTCCACTCACGAAGTGGTTGGGAATGGAAACTTCGTTTCTATTTTTAAAAACTTTCCAAAAATAGCTCGGCGCAGGCAGCCCACTGAGACCAAGCACAAATGGGCGTAAGGCCCAGTGTTAATTTCTGTATGGGCACGAGGCCATACCTGCCTACCAGTGCCAACCCAAAATCATGTGTTTTTGAGAGCCTACTCCCGGAATAGTCAGCAGAGAAAATATTCTTCTCATGCTAAGGGATTCAATGACACTTTTTGCAAGGCATGAAAATACACATAAGTCACTGAAATGGTCCTCCAATGTGCAGGATGGGGATTGCAGGGACGGTGACAAAATATTTTGTAACACATACCCCCTAAAGCATGAGGTCCGAGAGAGAGGGAGCAGTGAAATGCTTTATAAGAATGTGTTCAAACTAAACATCGTCAGAATACCTACAAGTACAAGTACAACTAATATCTCTAACACATGAACATGTGGCATGGGCACAGCCATCCATAATAGAGTACATATAAAAATTAGATCTGAGGTATGGACTGTTGAGATTCAACAAGATGATGAGCTTAGTGAAAAGAGTCGCCTTAACTAAGTGGGCCCGCAGGCTATTTTTGGCGCAAGTCTATTTTTAGACTATGTCTATTTTTAGACATGATGATCATATTTCAGAAGTTGCTGGATGCTATTTGTGGATGGTTGATCAAGTTGGAAAAATAGATGAAATTCTACTTTTAGAATATTAGGCGAAGTCTATTTATAGATCGTCAATCTAAAAATAGATGCATGTCGATTATTATTAGCTCTTAATAATAATTAGACTCTAAACATCAAATTATTCTCTTGGAGCACTTCAATTCAGTGCACAGATGTGGCACATCATCTGACAGAAGGAATTACGCTATTCCTGAGGGTTTACTGGAGCTAATGTATGGAGGACTCAGTTAGAACTCAAGTGGAAAAGTTATGACACAGTTGGAAGAAGTAGTTATGGAATTGTATTTAGTTAACTCAGTTAGACTCAGTTGAGCTAGTTGTATCTAGTCTAACTGATTGATACACTAGTGAGAGTGGAGTGAATTAATCAGTTAATTAATTCATAAATAATAACTCATTAATAAACTGAACAATACATCAGTTAACTACAGTGCATGGCAGTTTCAGTGGAGACCAGTGGAGAGATAGGTGAAAGGGGAAGATAGACTATATGTTTTGACTATAGTGATGCATTGATTGCATCCAACACTCAGTGGAGATGCCAATGAGGATTGCACATTAAATCCAAGGGTAATTCGAATTCATTCAGAGCTATTCTTTAGTAGAGATTGCGCAGTGGAGGCAGGCTAGCAGGTGGCATAGATCAGTGCATGGATTTGCAAGATTCGGCCTGATTAGTGTATGACGATTGTACTATACTGAGAGCTTGTGATAATATTTGTATGCTTGTATGATATTTTCATATCATCTCCATGTTACATAATATATAGTTGGGGTTTTCAGCTTCAGGCTTTCCCGGTTAAAAATTGTTTTATGTGCGATTGATTATTTTTGTTTATACTTCATATGTGTGTGCAATTAATTTTTCCGCAAAATATTAACAAGTGGAATAGATTCAGTATCTTGCATAAAGTTAAATAGAGTGAGATCGGGTGGATCTTGGACATATGCATGCTTAGTGCATATAATTTCTACATGGTATTTGAGCATTGTTGATTGAAGATTGCAATTTTGAAGTGAGTTTGTGCTGGTGGACAATTCGAATTTGCTAAAGAATATTCTTGGTGCAGAAATCGAGTATACATTGAAATGTCTTTCAACGAGTTGAGATTGGAGTATGCCCTTGATGGGAGCTCGAATTACATAGCCTGGAAGGACAGGATGGAGGCAGTGCTGGAGGATAATGGGCTGAAGGATTTCATCAATAGTGATGTTCCTAAGCCGAGATTTAGCGATGCTGCATTACTTGATGCATGGCAAAAGAAGACTGCAAAGATGAGGAGAATTCTGTTGGAAGGTGTGAAGGACCACATTGTGTCCAGCCTTCATGGGGAAGCCACTCCATTCTTAATATGGAAGGCTTTGACAGACTTTTTCCAAAGCAGAAGTGACCAGAGGAATTTGGCGCTTAAAAGCTCAGAAAAATAAAAATGGAGAAAGGCGACAGTATTCCAAAATACCTCACAAAGTTTGTCCACAGCAAAAATGAGCTGGGAAGTGTGGGGGTTACTGTTGATGAAGAATACTTGGTGAGCTTGGCTCTACTTGGGCTTCCGAAGAGTTGGCATAGCTACTCTGTCAATGGACGAGAGAAACTGCCAGGATGGGAGCGACTTCGGTCGGATCTTGTGCAGGAGGAGATAAGGCGGGGTACTAGGGATGGATCTTCATCGAAGAATGAAAATGAAGAGAATTGCGCTTTGGTTTCCAAAGCAAGGAAAGGGAAGGGGAAGAAAAATCCTTCTAAATCAGGTGTGAAAGGCAAGAAGCAGGATTTGTCCAAAGTGAAGTGTTTTCACTGTCACGAACATGGACATTTCGCCACTAACTGTCCACAGAAGAAGAAGAATAAGTAGGTTGCTGGATCTGCAACTGGAGAGGCCTTAGCCTCACAATTTGAGCTGGATTTTTCCTTGATCGCATGCTTGGTTTCAAGCTGCATGGGATTGGTGTGGTATCTTCACAGTGGTGTGTCTTTTCATATGACGGGAGACAAAGAGTTGTTTAGTGACTTGGAGGAGAAGGACCTCCAGATGCATAAAGAGATGGGCGATGATGGTCGGTACAGTGCGACAAGAATTGGGACCATTACCTTTGAGAGGGAGTCTGGTAATCCGTTCCTATTGAATAATGTTATGCATGTTCCAGGTCTGAAGAAGAACTTGGTCTCAGTCGCAATGATGGAAGACAGGGGTTATGATGTTGTTTTCAGTGAGGGAAAAGCTTTCCTATGACATAAAACAACAATTCAAACCAAGAAGATAGGGGTTCGAATTAAGAATATCTACAAGCTCGAGGTAGATGGCTGCACTACAATGGTGGGAAAAGCAGAAGAAGTGGTGAGTCGGGATGAGGGAGAGTTATGGCACAGGAGATTGGGCCATCTTCACCATGGCGCTTTGAAAATTTTGCAAAAAAATTCTACTGGACTTCCCAAGGGTACTCTTGTGCAGTCAGATCAATGCAAGGGATGTACAATGGGTAAGTTTGTGAAGACCACGTTTCATGAGAAGGAGAATCGTGCTTCGGTGATCCTGGAGAGAATTCACACAGACGCGTGTGGACCATTCTCAGTTGCTTCAACAGCGAAACACGGGTATTATGTGATATTTGTTGATGAATATTTTCGTAGATGTTGGATCTTCTTCGTGCAGAAGAAGATTGAAACGTTCTCAAAGTTCTGTGAGTTCAAGGCATTAGTGGAAAAGGAGTCGGGGAAGCAGGTGAAAGCTCTAAGGAGCGATAATGGTGGTGAATACATCTCTGGCGAATTCAAAGACTTCTGTAGTAAAGAAGGAGTTCGAAGAGAACTCATAGCACCTCATAACCCACAACAGAATGGGGTCACGAAGAGAAAGAACAGAAATATCGTGGGTGCTTCATGAGTGATGTTGCATGACCGGGGCCTAGCGATGCACTTGTGGGCGGAAGCATGCAACACTGCGGTTTATGTGAAAAACCGTTGTCCTCATAGAGTACTTGGCATGCGTACACCTGAGGAAGCTTTTACTGGTAAGAAGCCTGATATTTCTCATTTGAAGATTTTTGGCTCACCTGTTTACATTCATGTGACGAAGGATGCCAGGAAGAAGTTGGAGCTGACTGCAGAAGTTGGGATATTTGTGGGGTACACAAAAACACCCAACAACTATCATGTGTATTTTCCAAACAGTTGGATGACTGTTATGCGACGGGATATAAAATTAAATGAGGTGAAATCCATCGCTTGAGAGGGAGCTACACTTACATGCGGAAGAGGAACTTCTTGTTCCCAAAGATGAGCCTCTGGATGTGGATCGGCCACAGGAGGAGATTCATGGAGTGGAGGATTCCACTCATGCAGAACCAAACATCAGACAAGGTAGGAAGCGTACCACAGAAGCTGAGAGACTGAAGGTGGATGTGGCACAGAATGTAGGAGTTCCTACATCACAGCGCAGACAGAGACAGTCACCTGACCGATATATTGGATACATGGCTCTTATGAGCAAGTGTATTGTGACAGAGCCATCTTCTTTTGAAGAAGCAGAGCAGGAGCCCACATGGGTAGATGCCATGGTAGAGGAGTATGACTCCATTGTCAAAAACAGTGCTTGGGAGATTATTCCAAGGCCGGTGGGAAAATCAGTTGTAGGATCAAGATGGATCTACAAGTTAAAGTAAGCTGCTGATGGGAGTGTCGAGAAATATAAGGCAATATTTGTTTCCCGGGGCTTCTCATAGATTGAGGGGATTGATTATGAAGAAACCTTTGCACCTGTTGCATGGTATTCTTCCATACGGACCATCCTTGCTCTCTCAGCGCAGATGGGTTGGCACATTCATCAGATGGATGTGAAGATTGCGTTCCTTAATGGGATCATTGAGGAAGAGGTGTACATTGAGCAGCCTGAAGGATTTTAGATCTTCAGCAGCGAGTCACATGTATGCAGACTCAAAAGAGCATTATATGGGCTGAAACAAGCACCTCGTGCTTGGTACACTCGGATCGACAGCTATTTCACTAGACTTGGCTTCACCAAGAGTGAGGTGGATGCAAACCTGTACTAGATTGTGGTTGAGGGTAAGCTTTTGATCATTGTACTTTATGTTGATGATTTTATACTAACAAGTGATGAGCAGTTGATACACTCATGCAAGGCTGATCTTGCAAAGGAGTTTGAGATGAAGGATTTGGGCCTCCTTCATTATTTCCTTGGATTGGAAATATGGCAGTGGAAAGGTGAAATGATTATGTCTCAAGGCAAGTATGCCCGGGAGATACTGGAGAAGTTTCACATGCAAGGCTGCAAGCCTATCGACACTCCTCTTCCAAGAAATTGGAAGAAAGAAGATGCTACATCGGCAGAGGTAGTGGATGCCACTGTTTATTGATAGTCGGTGGGTTCGCTCTTGGTTTCACATTCCAAGGTCACTTGGTCTCCATTGTGACTTTTCGCATTCCACACCTACCCATGGAGGACTCGGTGTTCCAACATTCCCCCCCTTAATCCGAAGGGGTATGTGTGATTCCAAGAAGAGAGTTGTAATACAAATCTGAAAAGTATACATGGCAGCACTTGGGCTGAATCAATTCTCTGAAATGTTGGAAGAAAGAGGTGGTTTAAGGATGACCACCAACACTAGAACGCAAAACTTGTTGCAGTTCCCGGAACTCTTCCAAGACTGGAAAGAGGCTGAAAGCTTATGCTAGAGGAATTGTCCCTCATAAAAAATGGAGACCTTCAACCTAAAAGAAGGGAGGTCTACTACCTGTGATGGTTTAAGGATGACCAACAACTCTAGAATGCTTGAAGCATTTCCTGGAACTCAACCAAAGCTGGTAAGAAGCTAAAGGCTTCTGCTAGAGGAAGTGTCCCTCATATATGAAAGGGAGACTTTCAACCTAAAAGAAGGGAGGTATTCAACCTGTGATGGTTTAAGGTTGTCCACCAACCAAAGATGATGGTTTAAGGTTGTCCACCAACCAAAGGCATACTCATGGGCATCCGTGTCTCTGGCTACATCTCTGAATCTGGAATGACGAATTGTGGCTCAGGCTCGCTTGAATTGTTGTGTCTCTGGATACAACTCTGAACATGGAATGAGAGATTGTAGCTCAGGCTCGCTTGATCTAACGTCGAAGCTTGTACATGACCACCATTTTCCCCCCTGTCAGGGACAAGTTGAGATGATGGCAAAAACTCAACTAAAAGTTTGCTCAATATCTGAGAACAAGTTCTGACATGTGTTTTAAACATCTTCTTGGTTGTTGATGCCCATTGCCAAGAAGCAATCCATCCAAGATGAATCTTTGTTCTTGCAGGAGGCTTGTTTCTGAAGCATCTATCTGAAGAATGAGTGTGCTGACCATAGTGCTTGCATGGATGAAGATCAAAACAGTGATCTTTCATATGGCCAACTCGATCACAGTGTTGGCATTTTACAATCTGCTGTTGTGAAAGCGGAACAGGATCTGGAACAGCTGTAGGTGAACTGTCATACAGGAATCCAGCACTCTGAAATATGATGGGCTTGGTGTAGTCCGGAATATGAAAGGACACATCCTTGTCATATCCAAGACCAGTTTGGTGCTTTTTGTGGACAAGCTCTTCCCAAGGTCTGATGATGGGCTTGAGAAATGTAGGATGAACGGCTCCATCTACATGTAGATCTGCTCTTGTACAAGGAACTAAATGAGGATCAACTGCAACTTTATCTTCTTGCTGCTGATGAGAGTCCTTCTCAATCTTCTGAACAAAAACAGGTTCAAAATGGTGACTCTTTTGTTGAAGTTCATCTTGTTGAAGTTGAGTTTCCAACTGAAAAAACTCAATCTTTTCTTGTGCATCTTGCAAACAACTTTGAATGTTACAAAGAGCATTCTTGCTCATTTTTATCATATCATCAACATTGGAATGAATGAGGTTATTCAACAACTCTAATGCCTCATTGATTTTAGCCATTTTGAACAACTTAGGCTCAAAATAAAGGGTGTCGGCTTCAACCGAAAATGCACCCATTTACAATGTGATTCAACTTCCTTTCAAACAAATACAAATGACTCTAAAGAATTTCCAACTATGGAATTCTCAAAGTACAAAATTTGCGCCTCAAATGATGGAGGACAATCAACAATTTTTCCAACAACTCAAATTTACTGATTGCAACTATGAATAAGAAGCAATACAATGTCAGCTCAATACAATATTTCTGCAAAAAATATTTTGTAAATGTGCAGCTGAAAACACTGTGCAAGAGGCCTTTGAGGCAGCTGATTTTTTTTCTTCAAAAGAGTTGTTTTACACCAATAACAACTTGTCTTCACATGTAAATTTATTCATAAAATCAACCTTTTATCAATACCACAAATCACAATGCAAAACTTATCTTTTCACTATGTATTTAATCCATCTACCCACATGTCATTTCCTGCTTCTTGGCTGTTCATTTTCTCTATCTGCTATTTACTTCCTTTCTTCCTCTTTCTCTGCTGTTTTTTTGAATTTTTTTTGTTTTTTTTTTTTTTTTTTAAGGAATTAAAAATTAATTAAAAATGGATGGATTGAAATGATAATTAATTTAAAATATGGGAGAGGGGGGATTTTTACTTGTAAAAAATAAAAAGGAGGTCGAAATTTTGAGAGAAAAAATTTTAAAATGAGGAGGGGTTGTTGTGGCAGATTGGAGTAGAGGCGTAGGTTAACAAATAGCGGGGGGAGGCTGAAAGGTCGTGGAGATTAATGTAGGGAGGGGCCTAAGGGAGCTCGGTGCAAGGGCTTAAGGTGTGAGAGAGCGTATGGATAGAGGCGTAGGGAGGGCCGTAGGCCACGGTGAGGGGGAGGGGAGAAGGGTAGGGAGGCCATGTTGGGAGGAGTGGCAGGTGGGAGGGGACCGCGTTAGGCCGAGAGGGAGGAGGGTAGGGGGAGGGCGGTGTATGTGAGCTAAGGGGAGTGGGGTAGTGGGTTTAGGCAGCAGGCTGGGAAGAGCGATGAGCGCAGGGTTGAGTGGAGTGAGGAGGCGGGTTGTGGTAGCGGGGTGGCGTAAGGTGGAGGGACCGCTGTGTGAAAATTGCAGAGGGGTGAGGGGGTCCGCAGGTAGAGAAGTAGAGTGTTGGGGGTGTGTGCAGGTGGGGGCATGGGTAGCTTAGGGAGAGGGGAGGGTGTAGCTTAGGGAGAGGGGTCAGGCGTTGGAGTGTGAGCGGCCGGTGAGGGGGTCGGGTTAGCTGTGCAGTGTTGAGTGATGGGGAGTAAGTTTTTTTTTTAAAGAGGGAACGGCGTTGCAGTGGGGGTGGGGGATTACGTAGATGTAGAGGGTCGAGAGCTTGAGAGGGAGCTTAGAATTTTTATTTTTATTTTTAATGTAAAAACAGCAGAGAGCAGGAAATCAACTTTAAAACAGCAGCAGAATTTTTAAATGTATAGCAGGATTGGAGATTTTTCAGAATCTTGTAGACTTGGGGCAAGAACTAATTTTTCCAACAGCAGAGAATGGAACTTTTAAAAAATGTAGAATTATTCCAGAAAATTTCAGCAGAAAACCCAGAAATTTGCAGAAATTTTTCAATGAAAAACTCAGAAATTTTCCTTTCAGAAACCCACTTTGAAACACTATTCCAGCAGCTCTTCAAAATGCAGAATTTAATAGGCAGAAATTGCAGGAAGAAATCAGAATGAAAACCTTCAGATGTGCATTGCTGCTCTTCTTCAAAACCACTGCTTCTTTTCTTCAAAATGTTAGATGATCCAAAAATAATTTTTATCATAGGTTATAGTATTTGAATAAAATAATTATTAATTTAAGATATTAAATTAATAATTATTATTCTAGAATATTTAATATATTTGTGAGATAGTTAGAATTAGAAATATTTAATAGAACTTAGGACTCTAGAAAAGAGTCGTTTCCTAGGCCCTAAGTTAGGAGAAAAGTTAGTAGTTTGGTTAGAATCTCATTTATTGTAAATGGACACTTGTTTATTTTCCAAGTGATCCATAACTAGATTAAGTTAGAGCATAGAGCATATAAATAGGTTAGTTTCCTATTTTGAATGTAATGTGTAATGAGAGAATGAGAGTGTGATTTTGCGTGTGTAAACTCCTCTAATTTTCCCTATAATATTTTTGCTTGATCAATAAATTTGTGTATAAGGACACTTCTGCTCTTTCATGTGGTATCAGAGCCACGGTAACGCTGTGAGGAGGAGATTCCAACTCTATCAGGTCATGGAAAACTCAACTCCGTTGAAGTGATCAACAAAAGATTGGTATGAAATTTGCAAATTATTTTATTGATTTTAGATCTGCAAATTCTAAAATCATTTTTTTTTAAAAGCCAAGGCAAAATCTATGAGAAGTTTCAATTTCAAATTGTTTGAGTAAAAAAAAGGAAGCGCTGTTGAACATCGATTCTGCATTCACATTTTAAAAAGAATTTTCATGAAACATCGATTCTGAACATAGTTGTATAATTATGCATTTTGGCATCAATTTATATAAATCGATTCTGAACATTGTATGAAACATCTTCACGTTTTAAGTTGAGCCAACGTTCTGCCCAAGATCGATTCATCAAGTCTGAAATCTGCAATTGGAAATCTGAAATTGAAAGATCAATTGGCAATCCTGAATATCGATTTTGCAATATCGATTCTAAATATCGATTTTGAACATTGTAAAAACGATTATATAAATCGGTTCCCATTGTAAAAGCTTACATATAAATCGATTTTGAACAATTGATTTTGCAAATGCAGCGTTTGATTCAGCGTTCTGCACTTTGAACGCTGCCCAATGCACCATCAATCCAGCATTTGTTTTTTTGTGGCTTCTGCATTTATTAAAAGGTCTGACAGCGTTTAACACCAGCGTTATGGACAAATTGAGCCAGCGTTTGAACTGAGCCAGCAGCCTTCAACGACGTTTTTAATTTCCATCGACAGCGTTTTAAAATATCAACATTTGACAACAGCATTTTAAAATATTAGATTCTACGTTTATTGGGGCATTGATTTAGTGTTTTTTTTGCCAGCGTTTTCTGCACTTTCATGTGGCTGGGGAACAGATCTCCAACAGCATTTTTGAACAACGTTTTTTCCAGCGTTTTTTGCCAGCGCTTTCTGCAAAAGATTGGGAAATCGATTTTGCAAATAATCAAACCAGTGTTTCAATTGCGTTTCAATTGTCCTTTCATGAAAACACTGTAGCGTTATAACCAGCATTTGAGAGGCATTCTGCATGTGGTATTGCAACAGCGTGTTAATTGGCATCCGCTTTTAATTGGCAGTAAGTCCAAAATTCATATCATCATGAACCAACGAAGGAGTTATTAAAGTTTTTTTGTAATTGTAGTGTTTTTTAAATTTGTAATTGTGATTTGCAATTAAAAGCATCTTTTAATATGTAGGAATAAGTAGAAATTTTTTTTGGAGCATTGTAATTGGAGTAATAAGGGTGTTGTAGTTTTTTTTGGAGTAATAAGGAGTTTTTGTTTTGTAATTTGTTTATGGAGTGACAGTGACTCAAATTAATTTTACTTTGAGGGGGGGTAATCTTTTTTTTAACCAGATTGTGCAAAAGCACCATTGTAAAAAGTCAAATTTTGAAAGTTGCCTTGTAAAAATTTGAGAAATTGACTAGAGCCAAGTGCAAAGCTCAGTCAATTTTCTCCTGTTTCGACGACTATTCGAGGGTCAAGGCCAAGCCCCGATAGTTCGTTTTTTGCGTCATGTGTTGGTGTTGTGTTGCACATCTTGATTTTTGGAGCTTGATTCGTGGTGTGAAGTCTTAACACTACAATGTCTAGGTTGATTAATTTCTTTTCTGATTCCAACAAACTTGAAGGCTCAAAATCTTACAAAACATGGCAACGCCTCATCGAAAGCACTCTTGTTTATAATGAACTATGGCATGATATTTGTGATGGAGATGTAAAGCCAAATAAACCTATAGATGCAGCTGCGCTAGCAAAATGGGAAGTTAAAAACGCCAAAGCATTAGCTCTCATTAAATCCTCTGTCAATGATGAAATGTATGTCCATATCGAAAATTCTAAAGATGCATGGTCTGCTTTGAGAACTTTTAAAGAGTTGTTTGATACTCAGCCTCAATCAAAAAGAGTTGATCTACAATTAAAATTGTTGCATCAAAAATTGACTGAAGACGGAGATATTCTTGAATACATCTCCAGACTTAAGAATATTAAGTATGAAATTGTGAATTTTGGTTTTCAAGCAATTGATGATAGTTTTATGGTCACAATTTTAATTGTTGGGCTTCCTTCTTCCTACACACATTTTTTAGAAACTTTGCAGCTCACTGGAAAGTTAGAAAAGCTAAATTTTGATGAGCTCTGCGAAATGTTGACTCAACATGATAAAACTTTTTGGAAGAAAAAGAAAGTGGGTGAAGATGTTTTTCTTACAGAAGCCAGTACTAGCAACTCTCCAACTGACAATTCCAAAAACAAAGGCAAAGGTAATTTTAATCAAGGTCATAGTCGCAGTCAACAAAGAGGAAACAACTCCAACAGAGGCTCCAATTCAGGCAGAAACAATTATCAAGGCATAGGCAACAATCAAAATAGAGGATCTCAGCAAGGTACAGGACAGAATCCAGGAAGAGGTCAATCTCAAAATTGAGGACAAAGCAGAGGGCGAGGTCAGTCTCAAGGCAGAGGACAGTCTCAAGGAAGAGGCACTGATTTGAGTCAAGTTGTTTGCAGGTGATGTAACAGAGTTGGTCACTATGCTTCAGATTGTCACACATCCATTAATAAAATTTCTAAGTTTCAACAGCCTTCAGCATAGTTTTCCAATGATCAAGATCAAGATGATAATGACTCAGAATATGTCTTTACTTCTTCACCAACAATCCAAATTTCCTCTTATGTTAAGAGTGATTATGAAGATGCTTGGATTTTGGATTCAGGAGCAACTCAGCACATGACCTGTAGACGAGATTTCTTTTGGAATTTTCAAGAGTGCCATCTTAACTCCATCTTTCTAGCAAATGATACAAAACATACGCCTTATGGAAAAGGTGTAGTCAAATTTTTTCTCCCTGACATTGGAGAAAAATTGATTTCCAATGTGTGGTATGTTCCCACCTTTAAGAAAAATTTGTTGTCTTTGGTCATGATTCGACAAGCAGGGCATCAAATAATTATGGAAGATGGCTTAGTTAAGATTAATTCAGTTAAAAAGAATCATTCTAAGCTATGAAGGTGATGCAAAGGTAAAAAGTGCTAAACTTCAAACTCTCAGAATCCAATATGAGAATCTTAAAATTCTTAATGAAGAAAGCATTGCAAATTTCTTTCTACGTCTTGATGATATTGTAAATCGCATGAGAAATCTAGGAGAAACAATTACCGAATCCACTTTGGTTGAGAAAATTTTAAGATCTCTAACAGCAAAATTTGAGTCAAAAGTTTCAGCTCTTGAAGAAAAGCAGGATCTTCAAAATCTTACTATGGTACAACTTCATGGCATACTAACTGCATATGAAATGAGAAGAGGAGGACCATCTGAAGTCAAAGAAGCAATCTTTAGAACTTCTACAAAAGGAAAGGAAGCACAAATAACAGAAGGATCAAGATATATCTCAGAAGAAGATGAGATAAAATTCATAAAGAAAGTTCAACTTGGCACAGGACGATTCAGAGGTAAGCTTCCTTTCAAATGTTTTGATTGTGGAAAAGTTGGTCATTATGCTGCCAAGTGTCCTTATAAAGAAACACATAAAAAGGGGAAGGAAGTAGCAAGAAGGAATAAGAATCATTTTAGCTCTAAAAAGAGTTACTATACTCATGAAGATAGTGATGGGTTATCTGATAGTGAGGAAGAATGTGGACAAGATCTGAGACTTCTCATGGCATTTGAAAAAGGATCTAGAGAAGAAGAGGATACTTTTGTGGATGCTCTAGAAGATAGTTATTTTCTTAATGAAAACAATAAACTCAACATTTTCTTAGAAGAGAGCAAAATAATCATAGAAACTCTGAAAAATCAACTTGAAGATAAAGAGAAACACAATGAGAAATTAGAATGTGAAGTAGTAGATCTAAGAAAAGAACTTGGGAAAGTAAAGACTCTGAATATTAGATTTGCTAAAGGGTCTAAAACCTTAGATGAGATTATCAAGGTACAATGTTCTCCTCTCATAAAGACAGGTCTTGGATATATTGGAGAATCTTCTCAGGCATTAGCACCAAATTATCTAAAAGCAGTTACAGCTGGTTTACAACATGCTGCCACTCAGCAAGGGAACAAAGAATATTTACAGGTAAAGCATGATCATTTCAATTCAAGAAACACTAACAGGAATGTCTTTCAAAGAAACACCAATCAACAGATAAATTCATATAAAAGATCTTATGATCGCAGAAATTTCTTCTTCAATGGACAATGTTTCTCATGTCACAATTTTGGTCATAAATCTATTCAATGTGTAGCATATAAAACTATTATGACAAGAGAAGTAAGAAAGAAAAGGACTAATATTGAAGCAAAGAAGAATACTTATAACAACTTTTCTCCTCTTCAAAATGAAGTTGAATGCACTTATTACAATAACTTTGGCCATGAAGAATCTGAATGTAGGAGCAAAGTTCAGCCAAAAGAACATGTTCCTTCAAGATCCAAAGTATGGAAAAATAAGGAGTTACAGGTTGAAAATTGTTGCATAGCGTTATTTGCAGAAGATGAAGAGAACCAACGATACATTGATAGTGGATGCTCAAGACACATGACAGGTGATAAAGACAAACTTCTTGCATATAGTGCTCTAGAAAAGGAGAATAATGTTACATTTGGAAATGATACTCCTGCGGTAATTAAAGGTAAAGGGTCTGTTTTCCTAAAGGATAAGGTGAAAGCTAATGAAGTCATGTATGTGGATGGATTAAAGCATAACTTGTTAAGTGTAAGTCAAATGTGTGATCAAGGAACTGAAGTTGTCTTTAATTCAAAATAATGTGTGGTACGTGATCTTGATACAGGTAAAGCAATTATAAAAGGAAAAAGAACTCCAAACAACCTGTATATATTGAATAACCTCAAAGAACAATGTTATTTGAGTAAATCTTCAGAAAATTGGCTATGGCATAGAAGGTTGGGGCATTTGAGCTTCTCTCAAATCAACAAATCAAGTAGACTTAAAGCTGTTCGTGATCTTCCCAATATTACTCTACCTGAAAATATCATATGCAAATCTTGCCAATTCGGTAAGCAAACCATGGTACAATTTAATGCTAAGGAAGGATCATCAAGTAAGCCTCTTGAACTCATTCATACTGACATATGTGGACCTATGAGGAAAAATTCACCCCGTGGTGAAGAATACTATATCTTATTCATTGATGATTTCTCTAGAATGTGTTGGATTGGGCTGCTTAAACACAAAGATGAAGCATTTGAGAAATTTCATATTTTCAAAGCACTAGTGGAGAATGAATTAGAATTAAAAATCAAGTGTCTTAGATCTGATCGAGGAGGAGAATATACATGCAAAGAATTTCTTGAATTCTGTGAACAACACGGCATAAAAAGACATTTCTCTGTAGCTGGCACTCCACAACAGAATGGTGTTGCAGAGAGAATGAACAGAACAATTCAACAAATGGCTAGAGCTATGCTTGATGATTCCGGAACACCTGACACATTTTGGGGAGAAGCAGCACATACAGCAGCAAACATTCTTAACAAAGCACATGTTCGTGTAAATAGTGATAAAACTCCATATGAACTCTGGTATGGTAATCCTCCCACTATAAAGCATTTTAGAATTTTTGGGAGAAAATGATTTATCAAGAATAATGATGAAAAACTTGGCAAGTTTGAACCCAGAGCAGATGAAGGAATATTTCTTGGTTACTCCTCTAGGAGTAGGGCATATAAATGTTACAATAAAAGACTTCGGAAGATTGTTGAATGTATTGATGTTGTTATTGATGAGTCTCCTGCAGCTCCAAAAAAATAAAAGCAAACAACAGATGAAGATGATGATGACACATATCCTTCTACATCAAATAGTAATGACACAAACAGTGAACCCAGTGAAGGACCCAAAGAGGATTTGTTTGAAAAGGCTCCATATAGATATGTTCAAAATAATCATCCAGAATCTCAAATTTTGGGAGAAAAGGGATCAAGTGTACAAACAAGAAGGAATCTTGTGGGATCTTCTAGCAATCTGGCATTTTTGTCCACTATTGAACCTCACAGTGTCAGTCAAGCTAGCAAAGATGAATTTTGGATTCAAGCCATGAATGAAGAGCTTGATCAAATTGAAAAGAATCACACTTGGGAATTAGTACCAAGGCCTCATGAAAAAAATGTCATTGGAACTAAATGGATATTCAAAAACAAGTTAAATGAGAATGGGGATGTTATAAGAAATAAAGCTAGACTTGTGTGCAAAGGGTATGCTCAACAAGAAGGTATAGAATTTGAAGAAACCTTTGCTCCTGTAGCCAGACTTGAAGCCATAAGAATGTTTCTTGCGTTTTCAAGCTTCCAACAAATCAAAGTTTATCAAATGGATGTTAAATCTGTTTTCCTCAATGGTGATCTAGAAGAAGAAGTTTATATAGAACAACCAGAAGGATTCATTTTGGGAAATGATGAAAAACTTGTTTGTAGATCTTAAAAGGCTCTATATGGTCTCAAACAAGCTCCAAGGGCATGGTACTATCGTCTTGACAAATATCTTCATCAACAAGGATTTTCAAAGGGTCTGCTGATAACAACTTATACACAAAAACTGAAAATGACAAATTATTGATTGTGGTTGTATATGTTGATGATATCATTTTTGGAAGTAATGGAGAATATATGAGTCAAAAATTTGCTTCTGATATGCAGCAAGAATTTGAAATGTCATTACTTGGGGAACTAACATTCTTTCATGGCTTGCAAGTGCAACAAGCAACAGATGGCATATTCTTATCACAAGCTAAATACCTCAAGCAAATCCTGAAGAAGTATGGCATGGAAGATTGCAAACCTGTAAGTACACCAATGATAACCGGATGTAATCTCAGCTCTAATGATGATTCCCCCACCGTGAATCAACCAGAATACAGATCTATGATAGGAAGTCTACTTTATCTCACTGGGACAAGACCAGACATCATGCATGCAGTTGGGATTGTTGGACGATTCCAAGCTAATCCAAAAGAGTCTCATCTTCAGGCTGTGAAAAGAATATTCAAATATCTACAAGGAACTCAAGACTTTGGACTATGGTATCCAAAGAATGCCGATCTTACTCTTCATGCATACACTGATGCAGATTGGGCTGGAAGTGTTGATGATCGGAAAAGCACTAGTGGTGGTGCATTCTATATGGGGCCCCGGTTAGTATCTTGGTTCAGCAAGAAGAAAAGCTCCATTGCCTTATCTACAGCAGAAGCAGAATATGTGGTTGCAGCATCATGTTGCACTCAACTTCTCTGGATGATGCAAACCCTACAAGACTTTCAAATCAAATGTTCACCTCCTATCTCCATTATGTGTGATAATACAAGTGCCATCAGTATCTCAAAGAATCCTGTTATGCATTCCAAGACCAAGCACATTCCCATCAAGTATCACTTCTTATGAGAACAAGTGCTTGAGCAAAAGGTGAAATTAGAATATGTTTCCTCCAAAGAACAAGTTGTTGGTATATTTACCAAACCTCTACCCAGGGAAGCATTCGAATATCTCAGAAAGAAACTGGGAGTAGTCTCTGCCATGCAGAGGATCCGGTCTACTTAATTACAGAATACTAAATTGGTTGTGAGGAGTTGTTGGGCATCTCTAAATGCACAGGTTCAGGGGGAGCATTGGTCATGTGAAAAGGATGAATTGTTGGTCATATTATGTTTGAATATGCAGCATGATCTCAGGGGGAGCATGGGACTGTCGGTTCAACGGTTCTTGATCAAACTCTTTGCCATTGATGTCAAAGGGGGAGGAAACGCAACAAAGGGTGTCTATCAGGTCATCAAAGGAAGAGTATTGCCATCAATGCCAAAGGGGGAGATTGTTGGAATATTGTCATTGATGGAAAATGATATGGCGAAGGAATTGGCAAAGGCATGGGCAACAAAGAAGAACAGCAAAGTTGCAGAAAACAACGATCAACAACAAAGAACAAAAGAAGAATGCTTTTACAAAGATAAGCAGGGAATTGAAGCAGAGTTGTCCAGAGACAGAGGAAAATTGAGAAGAATGAGTGAAACTCTTATTCATTCGTATATGGTGATGAGGGATTGGTTCTAAACTCTCCATGACTTATATATTCAGCAGAATATTTGAGTCTCTGTGGACATTGGTGAAATCATGTGTTATTGACAGTTGGGATTATGCCCGTATAGATAGCTTGAATTGTGAAAAGCATGAGAGTGATGCTCAGACCATCTCGCTTCTGTGGAAGGAGGAGATTCGTGAAGTTGTATACGATATCAGGTTGCTAAGGTCACGGCACAGTGAAGTAAATCTGCATAATGGAGGGATTAATGGTGCTCTAGTTCTGTAAGTTGTTCGAGGAATCAATAGGATCGACAGTTGAATTATACGCCTCTGCCTCTGTGTAGGTATGGAAGGTCTACGAGTCTTGGCGTTGTCTGTGTAATAGAACCTGGAGCATGAATAAATCGATTATATAAATAAAACACTAAAGCGGGGTTTTTAATCGTTTAAACAATAAGTTTGACGGAACCATGTGCTTAGACGGAACCGTGACCGAGAGGAACAGTGACTGCGGGTTGGAGCGAAACTGTGGGTTATTTCGCACCACCTTTTGTTGATACGTGGTATTTCGTGGATTGGCAGCGATTCCATACAGATGTTGACATGCATCTCTGCAAAACGGCCAAGCGCACAATAATGATAGTCCTTCGCACGTTAACAATCGACCTAGGACGGCCAGCGAAATTGCTTGTGCGTCGTCGATCTGAAAGGGGGTCATCGGACGGTCATTATTTGTGGAAGATGCGCGAAGGTTAAAAAAGGTGTGCGAAGATTAACACAGTACGATGTGCCATCGCGCGTTATTGCCCGTGCAATTTGCCCAAGCGAAATCCATCGATCTTAGAGGCTCGCGATCCAACGGTGATCAGGCAATGGACCTGCACGAAGTTTAGTTTGGTATGGAGGGGCGCATATGTGGGCCAGGGGTCAAAGTTTTATTAATATTAAACTATTCGAAAGCATTGTATTTTTTATATAAAGCCCAGATTAAAAGTTCAATGAATTTTTAATTAAAATTAATATTACGGGGGCAGTATAAAGATTTAAAAATTTAGAAGGGGTACCCCCGCAGTTGAACAAGCAATCAAGCGTTGACCGGAAATCGACGGTGGAGATTAAGTGCGGGGGCACCAGCCAAAATTTTCTTCCGTACCACAAGAACCCTCGCAGTGACATAATGATGACATACGCAGCGGAATTTGATTGGTCTTCTGACTATAATTGTGGGCCCTGGGGGTCAAAGGTTAATTTTTTTGAAAGCATTGGATGTTTTATAAAGTCCAAAGGGTTAAAAATTTACAAATATATTTATTTATCAATTTCTTTAAATTGATAAATAAATTAAAAGAAATCATAGAGGTACGTAAGGGTAATACCGTCCAGGAATACCATTAGTTTTGACCCATGGTTTTTAATAAGGACGAAAACAATATAAAGGAATGAGAATTATGAAGAAAGTGTGGGCGTGAAAGGGTTGATAAGAAAACGAATCTCCTTTGGAGATATCTATATGAATAAACCCTTGATACATCTGAATCGAGTTTACACCTGTAAATATGATGATCAGATCGACTAACATGTGCATGCATAAGGGTGATGAATGAATGAAGCTCTTGAAGGAATGTCTGGATGGGCGAACTCTGTTCTTAACTGAAAAATCCGAATGAACCTCTGGTCTTGAACGACGGACGAAGAAACAATGAAGAGCTAGCGCATGACTGTTGAAGAAGACATATGAATCCGGTGAGTCTGAGGGTTGAAGCCTTCATTTTGGAAGTAGAAGTTTTCTGTCAGTAGAAACTGGTGTTATGTTCAGGGGGTTGAAGCTCCCTTCCAGGAAAGCCTGGTAAACGAGAGAAGGTTGTAGCCTTCTACAGGTGGGTGCCTGCGTGCTGGTATGAGTCTGCACCAACATATATTGTAAAAGGTTTTCTCTATAATAAAATATTGAAGAGTGAGATTACAGCAGCGGTGGTTTTCTCCCGAATTTGGTTTCCACCTTAAATCTTGGTGTCCATATGTGTTGTTCATCGTTAATGGTTTGTTCTATTATTTATGTTCATGCTTAATGCTTATCTGATGCAATTCTCTAAGTAAAGGCATAATAAGATATCTGGACATACATGTTGAATGCAGTACTGTAACATATGGTTTTTTAAGAGAAAGGAAAGAAAAATTGTTCAGCTTTAAATATTGATTCACCCCCCCCTCTCAGTATTTTTCCAACAATTGGTATCAGAGCAGGTCCTTCTGATAAAGCTTAGCCGCTAGAAGGAAGATCATTCAAGATGAGCAATCAAGATGGAACAGCATCTATCAGGCCTCCACTCTTCAACGGAAACAACTTAATCTTTTGGAAAAAAAGGATGAGATCCTATCTTCAGTCTCTGGGAGCAGATGTATGGGCTATTGTTGAAGGAGGATATCAATATCCAGCCTCAGTACCAACAGATCCAACGGAAATAAAGAATTATGAAACAAATGCAAAGGTGGTCAATACTCTATTAGGAAGTCTAACTGAATCAGAATTTGTCAAAGTCATGCAGCTGAATACAACAAAGGCAATATGGGACAAAATCATTCTAAGCTATGAAGGTGATGCAAAGGTAAAAAGTGCTAAACTTCAAACTCTCAGAATCCAATATGAGAATCTTAAAATGCTTAATCAAGAAAGCATTGCAAATTTCTTTCTACATATTGATGATATTGTAAATCGCATTAGAAATCTGGGAGAAACAATTACCGAATCCACTTTGGTTGAGAAAATTTTAAGATATCTAACAACAAAATTTGAGTCAAAAGTTTTAGCTCTTGAAGAAAAGCAGGATCTTCAAAATCTTATTGTGGTACAACTTCATGGCATACTACCTGCATATGAAATGAGAAGAGGAGGACCATCTGAAGTCAAAGAAGCAGTCTTTAGAACTTCTACAAAAGGAAAGGAAGCACAAATAACAGAAGGATCAAGATATATCTCAGAAGAAGATGAGATAAAATTCGTAAAGAAACTTCAACTTGGCACAAAACGATTCAGAGGTAAGCTTCCTTTCAAATGTATTGAAAGAAACACATAAAAATGCTGCCAAGTGTCCTTATAAAGAAACACATAAAAATGGGAAGGAAGTAGCAAGAAGGAATAAGAATCATTTTAGCTCTAAAAAGAGTTATTATACTCATGAAGATCGTGATGGGTTATCTAATAGTGAGGAAGAATGTGGACAAGATCTGAGACTTCTCACGGCATTTGAAAAAGGATCTAGAGAAGAAGAGGATACTTTTGTGGACGCTCTAGAAGACAATGATTTTCTTAATGAAAACAATAAACTCAAAATTTGCTTAGAAGAGAGCAAAATAATCATAGAAACTCTGAAAAATCAGCTTGAAGATAAAGAGAAACACAATGAGAAATTAGAATGTGAAGTAGTAGATCTAAGAAAATAACTTGGGAAAGTAAAGACTCCGAATCTTAGATTTGCTAAAGGGTCTGAAACCTTAGATGAGATTATCAAGGTACAATGTTCTCCTCTTATAAAGACAGGTCTTGGATATATTGGAGAGTCTTTTCAGGCATTAGCACCAAATTATCTAAAAGTAGTTACAGTTGGTTTACAACATGCTGCCACTCAGCAAGGGAATAAAGAATATTTACAGGTAAAGCATGATCATTTCAATTCAAGAAACACTAACAGAAATGTCTTTCAAAGAAACACCAATCAACAGATAAATTCATTTAGAAGATCTTATGATCGCATAAATTTCTTCTTCAATGGACAATGTTTCTCATGTCACAATTTTGGTCATAAAGCTATTCAATGTGTAGCATATAAAACTATTATGACAAGAGAAGCAAGAAAGAAAAGGACTGATATTGAAGCAAAGAAGAATACTTATAACAACTTTTCTCCTCTTCAAAATGAAGTTGAATGCACTTATCGCAATAACTTTGGCCATGAAGAATCTGAATGCAGGAGCAAATTTCAGCCAAAAGAACATGTTCCTTCAAGATCCAAAGTATGGAAAAAGAAGGAGTTACATGTTGAAAATTGTGGCATAGCGTTATTTGCAGAAGATGAAGAGAACCAATGGTACATTGATAGTGGATTCTCAAGACACATGACAGGTGATAAAGAAAAACTTCTTGCATATAGTGCTCTAGAAAAGGAGAAGAATGTTACATTTGGAAATGATACTCCTGCGGTAATTAAAGGTAAAGGGTCTGTCTTCCTAAAGGATAAGGTGAAAGCTAATGAAGTCATGTATGTGGATGGATTAAAGCATAACTTTTTAAGTGTAAGTCAAATGTGTGATCAAGGAACTGAAGTTGTCTTTAGTTCAAAAGAATGTGTGGTACGTGATCTTGATACATGTAAAGCAATTATAAAAGGAAAAAGAACTCCAAACAACCTGTATATATTGAAGAACCCCAAAGAACAATGTTATTTGAGTAAATCTTCAGAAAATTGGCTATGGCATAGAAGGTTGGGGCATCTGAGCTTCTCTCAAATCAAAAAATCAAGTAGACTTAAAGTTGTTCGTGATCTTCCCAATATTACTCTACCTGAAAATATCATATGCAAATCTTGCCAATTCGGTAAGCAAACCAGAGTACAATTTAATGCTAAGGAAGGATCATCAAGTAAGCCTCTTGAACTCATTCATACTGACATATGTGGACCTATGAGGAAAAAGTCACCACGTGGTGAAGAATACTATATCTTATTCATTGATGATTTCTCTAGAATGTGTTGGATTGGGCTGCTTAAACACAAAGATGAAGCATTTGAGAAATTTCAGATTTTCAAAGCACTAGTGGAGAATGAATTAGAATTAAAAATCAAGTGTCTTAGAGCTGATCGAGGAGGAGAATATTCTTCCTAAGAATTTCTTGAATTCTGTGAACAAAACGGCATAAAAAGACAATTCTCTGTAGCTAGCACTGCACAAAAGAATGGTGTTGCAGAGAGAATGAACAGAACAATTCAACAAATGGCTAGAGATATGCTTGATGATTCCGGAACACCTGACACATTTGGGGAGAAGCAGCACATACAACAGCAAACATTCTCAACAAAGCACATGTTCGTGTAAATAGTGATAAAATTCCATATGAACTCTGGTATGGTAATCCTCCCACTATAAAGCATTTTAGAATTTTTGGGAGCAAATGCTTTATCAAAAATAATGATGAAAAACTTGGCAAGTTTGAACCTAGAGCTGATGAGGGAATATTTCTTGGTTACTCCTCTAGGATTAAGGCATATAAATGTTACAATAAAAGACTTCGAAAGATTTTTGATTGTATTGATGTTGTTATTGATGAGTCTACTGCAGCCCCAAAAGAAGAAAAGCAAACAACAGATGAAGATGATGAGGACACATATCCTTCTACATCAAACAGTAATGATACAAACAGTACACCCAGTGAAGAACCTGAAGAAGAGCTGTCTGAAAAGTCTCCATCTAGATATGTTCAAAATAATCATCCAAAATCTCAAATTTTGGGAGAAAAGGAATCAGGTGTACAAACAAGAAGGACTCTTGTGGGATCTTCTAGCAATCTGGCATTTCTGTCCATGGTTGAACCTCACAGTGTCAGTCAAGCTAGCAAAGATGAATGTTGGATTCAAGCCATGAATGAAGAGTTTGATCAAATTGAAAAGAATCACACTTGGGAGTTAGTACCAAGGCCTCATGACAAAAATTTCATTGGAACTAAATGGATATTCAAAAACAAGTTAAACGAGAATGGGGATGTTATAAGAAATAAAGCTAGACTTGTGTGCAAAGGGTACGCTCAACAAGAAGGTATAGACTTTGAAGAAACCTTTGCTCCTGTAGCCAGACTTGAAGCCATAAGAATGTTTCTTGCATTTTCAAGCTTCCAACAAATCAAAGTTTATCAAATGGATGTTAAATCTGCTTTTCTCAATGGTGATCTAGAAGAAGAAGTGTATATAGAACAACCAGAAGGATTCATTTTGGGAAATTAAGAAAAACTTGTTTGTAGACTTAAAAAGGCTCTATATGGTCTCAAACAAGCTCCAAGGGCATGGTACTATCGTCTTGACAAATATCTTCATCAACAAGGATTTTCAAAGGGGTCTGTTGATAGCAACTTATACACAAAAACTGAAAATGACAAATTATTGATTGTGGTTGTATATGTTGATGATATCATTTTTGGAAGTAATGGATAGTCTATGAGTCAAAAAATTTCTTCTGATATGCAGCAAGAATTTGAAATTTCATTACTTGGGGAACTAACATTCTTTCTTTGCTTGCAAACCCTACAAGACTTTCAAATCAAATGTTCACCTCCTATCTCCATTATGTGTGATAATACAAGTGCCATTAGTATCTCAAAGAATCCTATTATGCATTCCAAGACCAAGCCCATTCCCATCAAGTATCACTTCTTACGAGAACAAGTGCTTGAGAAAAAGGTGAAATTAGAATATGTTTCCTCCAAAGATCAAGTTATTGATATATTTACCAAACCTCTACCCAGGGAAGCATTCGAATATCTCAGAAAGAAACTGGGAGTAGTCTCTGCCATGCAGAGGATTCGGTCTACTTAATTACAGAAGACTAAATTGGTTGTGAGGAGCTGTTGGGCATCTCTGTATGCACAGGCTCAGGGGGAGCATTGGTCATGTGAAAAGGATGAATTGTTGGTCATATTATGTTTGAATATGCAGCATGATCTCAGGGGGAGCATGGGACTGTCGGTTCAACGGTTCTTGATCAAACTCTTTGCCATTGATGTCAAAGGGGGAGGAAACGCAACAAAGGGTGTCTATCAGGTCATCAAATGAAGAGTATTGCCATCAATGCCAAAGGGGGAGATTGTTGGAATATTTTCATTGATGGCAAAGGATATGGCAAAGGAATTGGAAAAGGCATGGGCAACAAAGAATAATAGCAAAGTTGCAGAAAACAACGATCAGCAGCAAAGAACAAAGGAAGAATGCTTTTACAGAGATAAGCAGGGAATTGAAGCAGAGTTGTCCAGAGACAGAGGAAAATTGAGAAGAATGAGTGAAACTCTTATTCATTCGTATATGGTGATGAGGGATTGGTTCTAAACTCTCCATGACTTATATATTCAGCAGAATATTTGAGTCTCTGTGGACATTAGTGAAATCATGTGTTATTGACAGTTGGGATTATGCCCGTATAGACAGCTTGAATTTTGAAAAGCATGAGAGTGATGCTCAGACCATCTCGCTTCTGTGGAAGGAGGAGATTCGTGAAGTTGTATACGATATCAGGTTGCTAAGGTCACGGCACAGTGAAGTAAATCTTCATAATGTAGGGATTAATGGTGCTCTGGTTCTGTAAGTTGTTTGAGGAACCAATAGGATCGACAGTGGAATTATACGCCTCTGCCTCTGTGTAGGTATGGAAGGTCTACGAGTCTTGGTGTTGTCTGTGTAATAGAACCTGGAGCATGAATAAATCGATTATATAAAGAAAACACTAAAGCGGGGTTTTTAATCGTTTAAACAATAAGTTTGACGGAACCATGTGCTTAGACGGAACCGTGACCGAGAGGAACAGTGACTGCGGGTTGGAGCGAAACTGTGAGTTATTTCGCACCACCTTTTTTGATACGTGGTATTTCGTGGATTGGCAGCGATTCCATACAGATGTTGACACGCGTCTCTGCAAAACGGCCAAGTGCACGATAATGATAGTCCTCCGCACGTTAACAATCGACCCAGAACGGCCAGCGAAATTGCTTGTGCGTCATCGATCTGAAAGGGGGTCATCAGACGGTCATTATTTGTGGAATATGCGTGAAGGTTAAAAAAGGTGTGCTAAGATTAACACAGTACGATGTGCCATCGCGTGTTATTGCCCGTGCAAATTGCCCAAGCGAAATCCGTTGGTCTTGGAGGCTCGTGATCCAACGGTGATCAGGAAATGGACCTGCACGAAGTTTAGTTTGGTACGGAGGGGTGCATATGTGGGCCAGGGGTCAAAGTTTTATTAATATTAAACTATTCGAAAGCATTGGATTTTTTATATAAAGCCCAGATTAAAATTTCATTGAATTTTTAATTAAAAATAATATTATGGGAGCAGTATAAAGATTTAAAAATTCAGAAGGGGTACCCCCGCAGTTGAACAAGCAATCAAACGTTGACCGGAAATCAACGGTGGAGATTAAGTGCGGGGGCACCAGCCAAAATTTTCTTCCGTACCACAAGAACCCCCGCAGTGACATAATGATGACATACGCAGCGGAATTTGATTGGTCTTCTAACTATAATTGTGGGCCCTGGGGGTGAAAGGTTAATTTGTTTGAAAGCATTGGATGTTTTATAAAGTCCGAAGGGTTAAAAATTTACAAATATATTTATTTATCAATTTCTTTAAATTGATAAATAAATTAAAAGAAATCATAGAGGTACGTAAGGGTAATACCGTCCAGGAATACCATTAGTTTTGACCCATGGTTTTTAATAAGGACGAAAACTATATAAAGGAATGAGAATTATGAAGAAAGTGTGGGCGTGAAAGGGTTGATAAGAAAATGAATCTCCTTTGGAGATATCTGTATGAATAAACCCCTGATATATCTTAATCGAGTGTGCACCTGTAAATATGATGATCAGATCGACTAACATGTGCATGCATAAGGGTGATGAATGAATGAAGCTCTTAAAGGAATGTCTGGATGGGCGAACTCTGGAGCATGAATAAATCGATTATATAAAGAAAACACTAAAGTGGGGTTTTTAATCGTTTAAACAATAATTTTGATGGAACCATGTGCTTAGACGGAACCGTGACCGAGAGGAACAGTGACGGCGGGTTGGAGCGAAACCGTGGGTTATTTCGCACCACCTTTCGTTGATACGTGGTATTTCATGGATTGGCAGCGATTCCATACAGATGTTGACACGTGTCTCTGCAAAACCGCCAAGCCCAACAAAATTGATAGTCCTTCACACGTTAACAATCGACCCAGGACGGCCAGCGAAATTGCTTGTGCGTCGTCGATCTGAAAGGGGGTCATCGGACGGTCATTATTTGTGGAAGATGCGTGAAGGTTAAAAAAGGTGTGCTAAGATTAACACAGTACGATGTGCCATCGCGCGTTATTGCCCGTGCAAATTGCCCAAGCGAAATCCGTCGATCTTTGACGCTCGCGATCCAACGGTGATCAGGAAATAGACCTGCACGAAGTTTAGTTTTGTACGGAGGGGTGCATATGTGGGCCAGGGGTCAAAGTTTTATTAATATTAAACTATTCGAAAGCATTGGATTTTTTATATAAAGCCCAGATTAAAAGTTCATTGAATTTTTAATTAAAAATAATATTAAGGGGGCAGTATAAAGATTTAAAAATTCAGAAGGGGTACCCCCGCAGTTGAACAAGCAATCAAGCGTTGACCGAAAATCGACGGTGGAGATTAAGTGCGGGGGCACCAGCCAAAATTTTCTTCCGTACCACAAGAACCCCCGCAGTGACGTAATGATGACATACGCAGTGGAATTTGATTGGTCTTTAGACTATAATTGTGGGCCCTGGGGGTCAAAGGTTAATTTTTTTGAAAGGATTGGATGTTTTATAAAGTCCGAAGGGTTAAAACTTTATAAATATATTTATTTATCAATTTCTTTAAATTGATAAATAAATTAAAAGAAATCATAGAGGTACGTAAGGGTAATACCGTCCAAGAATACCATTAGTTTTGACCCATGGTTTTTAATAAGGACGAAAACTATATAAAGGAATGAGAATTATGAAGAAAGTGTGAGCGTGAAAGGGTTGATAAGAAACGAATCTCGTTTGGAGATATCTGTATGAATAAACCCCTAATACATCTGAATCGAGTGTGCACCTGTAAATATGATGATCAGATCGACTAACATGTGCATGCATAAGGGTGATGAATGAATGAAGCTCTTGAAGGAATGTCTGGATGGGCGAACTCTGTTCTTCACTGAAAAATCCGAATGAACCTCTGGTCTTGAACGACGGATGAAGAAACAAAGAAGAGCTAGCGCATGACTGCTGAAGAAGACATATGAATCCGGTGAGTCTGAGGGTTGAAGCCTTCATTTTGGAAGTAGAAGTTTTCTGCTAGTAGAAACTGGTGTTATGTTCAGGGGGTTGAATCTCCCTTCCAGGAAAGGCTGGTAAATGAGAGAAGGTTGTAGCCTTATGCAGGTGGGTGCCTGCGTGCTGGTATGAGTCTGCACCAGTATATATTGTAAAAGGTTTTCTCTATAATAAAATATTGAATAGTGAGATTACAGCAACGGTGGTTTTCTCCCGAATTGGGTTTCCACCTTAAATCCTGGTGTCCATATGTGTTGTTCATGGTTAATGGTTTGTTCTGTTATTTTTGTTCATGCTTAATGCTTATCTGATGCAATTCTCTAAGTAAAGGCATAATAAGATATCTGGACATACATGTTGAATGCAGTACTGTAACATATGGTTTTTTAAGAGAAAGGAAAGAAAAATTGTTCAGCCTTAAATACTGATTCACCCCCCCCTCTCAGTATTTTTCCAACAATTGGTATCAGAGCAAGTCCTTCTGATAAAGCTTAGCTGCTAGAAGGAAGATCATTCAAGATGAGCAATCAAGATAGAACAGCATTTATCAGGCCTCCACTCTTCAACGGAAACAACTTAATCTTTTGGAAAAAAATGATGAGATCCTATCTTCAGTCTCTGGGAGCATATGTATGGACTATTGTTGAAGGAGGATATCAATATCCAGCCTCAGTACCAACAGATCCAATGGAAAGAAAGAATTATGAAACAAATGCAATATTAGGAAGTCTAACTGAATCAGAATTTGTCAAAGTCATGCAGCTGAATATAGCAAAGGAAATATGGGACAAAATCATTCTAAGCTATGAAGGTGATGCAAAGGTAAAAAGTGCTAAACTTCAAACTCTCAGAATCCAATATGAGAATCTTAAAATGCTTAATGAAGAAAGCATTGCAAATTTCTTTCTACGTCTTGATGATATTGTAAATCGCATGAGAAATCTGGGAGAAACAATTACCAAATCCACTTTGGTTGAGAAAATTTTAAGATCTCTAACAACAAAATTTGAGTCAAAAGTTTCAGCTCTTGAAGAAAAGCAGGATCTTCAAAATCTTACTATGGTACAACTTCATGGCATACTAACTGCATATGAAATGAGAAGAGGAGGACCATATGAAGTCAAAGAAGCAGTCTTTAGAACTTCTACAAAAGGGAAGGAAGTACAAATAACAGAAGGATCAAGATATATCTCAGAGGAAGATGAGATAAACTTCATAAAGAAACTTCAACTTGGCACAGGACGGTTCAGAGGTAAGCTTCCTTTCAAATGTTTTGATTGTGGAAGAGTTGGTCATTATGCTGCTAAGTGTCCTTATAAAGAAACACATAAAAAGGGGAAGGAAGTAGCAAGAAGGAATAAGAATCATTTTAGCTCTAAAAGGAGTTACTATACTCATGAAGATAGTGATGGGTTATCTGATAGTGAGGAAGAATGTGAACAAGATCTGAGACTTCTCATGGCATTTGAAAAAGAATCTAGAGAAGAAGAGGATACTTTTGTGGACGCTCTAGAAGACAGTGATTTTCTTAATGAAAACAATAAACTCAAAATTTTCTTAGAAGAGAGAAAAATAATCATAGAAACTCTAAAAAATCAGCTTGAAGATAAAGAGAAACACAATGAGAAATTAGAATGTGAAGTAGTAGATCTAAGAAAATAACTTGGGAAAGTAAAGACTTTGAATCTTAGATTTGCTAAAGGGTCTGAAACCTTAGATGAGATTATCAAGGTACAACGTTCTCCTCTTATAAAGACAGGTCTTGGATATATTGGAGAATCTTCTCAGGCATCAGCACCAAATTATCTAAAAGCAGTTACAGCTGGTTTAAAACATGCTGCCACTCAAGAAGGGAATAAAGAATATTTACAGGTAAAGCATGATCATTTCAATTCAAGAAACACTAACAGAAATGTCTTTCAAAGAAACACCAATCAACAGATAAATTCATATAGAAGATCTTATGATCGCAGAAATTTCTTCTTCAATGGACAATGTTTCTCATGTCACAATTTTGGTCATAAAGCTATTCAATGTGTAGCATATAAAACTATTATGACAAGAGAAGAAAGAAAGAAAAGGACTGATATTGAAGCAAAGAAGAATACTTATAACAAATTTTCTCCTCTTCAAAATGAAGTTGAATGCACTTATTGCAATAACTTTGGCCATGAAGAATCTAAATGCAGGAGCAAAGTTCAGCCAAAAGAACATGTTCCTTCAAGATCCAAAGTATGGAAAAAGAAGGAGTTACAGGTTGAAAATTGTGGCATAGCGTTATTTGCAGAAGATGAAGAGAACCAATGGTACATTGATAGTGGATGCTCAAGACACATGATAGGAGATAAAGACAAACTTCTTGCATATAGTGCTCTAGAAAAGGAGAAGAATGTTACATTTGGAAATGATACTCCTGCGGTAATTAAAGGTAAAGGGTCTGTCTTCCTAAAGGATAAGGTGAAAGCTAATGAAGTCATGTATGTGGATGGATTAAAGCATAACTTATTAAGTGTAAGTCAAATGTGTGATCAAGGAACTGAAGTTGTCTTTAGTTCAAAAGAATGTGTGGTACGTGATCTTGATACAGGTAAAGCAATTATAAAAGGAAAAAGAACTCCAAACAACTTGTATATATTGAAGAACCCCAAAGAACAATGTTATTTGAGTAAATCTTCAGAAAATTGGCTATGGCATAGAAGGTTGGGGCATCTGAGCTTCTCTCAAATCAACAAATCAAGTAGACTTAAAGTTATTCGTGATCTTCCCAATATTACTCTACCTGAAAATATCATATGCAAATCTTGCCAATTCGGTAAGCAAACCAGGGTACAATTTAATGCCAAGGAAGGATCATCAAGTAAACCTCTTGAACTCATTCATACCGACATATGTGGACCTATGAGGAAAAATTCACCCCGTGGTGAAGAATACTATATCTTATTCATTGATGATTTCTCTAGAATGTGTTGGATTGGGCTGCTTAAACACAAAGATGAAGCATTTGAGAAATTTCAGATTTTCAAAGCACTAGTGGAGAATGAATTAGAATTAAAAATCAAGTGTCTTAGATCTAATCGAGGAGGAGAATATACATCCAAATAATTTCTTGAATTCTGTGAACAACACGGCATAAAAAGACAGTTCTCTGTAGCTGGCACTCCACAACAGAATGGTGTTGCAGAGAGAATGAACAAAACAATTCAACAAATGGCTAGAGCTATGCTTGATGATTCCAGAACACCTGACACATTTTGGGGAGAAGCAGCACATACAGCAACAAACATTCTCAACAAAGCACATGTTCGTGTAAATAGTGATAAAACTCCATATGAACTCTGGTATGGTAATCCTCCCACTATAAAGCATTTTAGAATTTTTGGGAGAAAATGCTTTATCAAAAATAATGATGAAAAACTTGGCAAGTTTGAACCCAGAGCTGATGAGGGAATATTTCTTGGTTACTCCTCTAGGAGTAAGGCATATAAATGTTACAATAAAAGACTTTGAAAGATTGTTGAATGTATTGATGTTGTTATTGATGAGTCTCCTGCAGCTCCAAAATAAGAAAAGCAAACAACAGATGAAGATGATGAGGACACATATCCTTCTACATCAAATAGTAATGATACAAACAGTGCACCCAGTGAAGAACCTGAAGAGGAGTTGTCTGAAAAGGCTCCATCTAGATATGTTCAAAAGAATCATCCAGAATCTCAAATTTTGGGAGAAAAGGAATCAGGTGTACAAACAAGAAGGAATCTTGTGGGATCTTCTAGTAATCTGGCATTTCTGTCCACTATTGAACCTCACAGTGTCAATCAAGCTAGCAAAGATGAATGTTGGATTCAAGCCATGAATGAAGAACTTTATCAAATTGAAAAGAATCACACTTGGGAGTTAGTACCAAGGCCTCATGACAGAAATGTCATTAGAACTAAATGGATATTCAAAAACAAGTTAAATGAGAATGGGGATGTTATAAGAAATAAAGCTAGACTTGTGTGCAAAGGGTATGCTCAACAAGAAGGTATAGAATTTGAAGAAACCTTTGCTCCTGTAGCCAGACTTGAAGCCATAAGAATGTTTCTTGCGTTTTCAAGCTTCCAACAAATCAAAGTTTATCAAATGGATGTTAAATTTGCTTTTCTCAATGGTGATCTAGAAGAAGAAATTTATATAGAACAAACAGAAGGATTCATTTTGGGAAATGATGAAAATATTGTTTGTAGACTTAAAAAGGCTCTATATGGACTCAAACAAGCTCCAAGGGCATGTTACTATCGTCTTGACAAATATCTTCATCAACAAGGATTTTCAAAGGGGTCTGCTGATAGCAACTTATACACAAAAACTGAAAATGACAAACTCTTGATTGTGGTTGTATATGTTGATGATATCATTTTTGGAAGTAATAAAGAGTCTATGAGTCAGAAATTTGCATCTGATATGCAGAAAGAATTTGAAATGTCTTTGCTTGGGGAACTAACATTCTTTCTTGGTTTGCAAGTGCAACAAGCAACAGATGGCATATTCTTATCACAAGCAAAATACCTCAAGCAAATCCTGAAGAAGTATGGCATGGAAGACTGCAAACCTGTAAGTACACCAATGATAACCGGATGTAATCTCAGTTCTAATGATGATTCCCCCACGGTGAATCAACTAGAATACAGATCTATGATAGGAAGTCTACTGTATCTCACTGGGACAAGACCAGACATCATGCATGCAGTTGGGATTGTTGGACGATTCCAAGCTAATCCAAAAGAGTCTCATCTTCAGGCTGTAAAAAGAATATTCAAATACCTACAAGCAACTCAAGACTTTGGACTATGGTATCCAAAGAATGTTGATCTTACTCTTCATGCATACACTGATGCAGATTGGGCTGGAAGTGTTGATGATCGGAAAAGCACTAGTGGTGGTGCATTCCATATGGGGCCCCGGTTAGTGTCTTGGTTCAGCAAGAAGCAAAGCTCCATTGCCTTATCTATAGCAGAAGCAGAATATGTGGCTGCAGCATCATGTTGCACACAACTTCTTTGGATGATGCAAACTCTACAAGATTTTCAAATCAAATGTTCACCTCCTATCTCCATTATGTGTGATAATACAAGTGCCATAAGTATCTCAAAGAATCCTGTTATGCATTCCAAGACCAAGCACATTCCCATCAAATATCACTTCTTACGAGAACAAGTGCTTGAGCAAAAGGTGAAATTAGAATATGTTTCCTCCAAAGAACAAGTTGCTAATATATTTACCAAACCTCTACCCAAGGAAGCATTCGAATATCTCAGACAGAAACTAGGAGTAGTCTCTGCCATGCAGAGGATCAGGTCTACTTAAATACAGAAGACTAAATTGGTTGTGAGATGTTGTCCGCACAGGCTCAGGGGGAGCATTGGTCATCTTATGTTTAAACGATGCCACATAATCTCAGGAGGAGCATGGCACTGTCGGTTCAATGGTTCTTGATCAACCTCTTTGCCATTGATGTCAAAGGGGGAGGAAAAGCAACAAAGGGCGCCTATAAGGTCATCAGAGGCAGAGTATTGCCATCAATGCCAAAGGGGGAGATTGTTGGAGTATTGTCATTGATGGCAACAAAGGATGAGGCAAAGGAATGGGCAACGAAGAAGAAGAAGAGTTTTCATATAATGTATGAAGGAGGAGAAAGAAACTCAGTATATGGATGAGTTTCGGTAATACTCTGTTAGGTACCTAGAGCATTGTTGAACGGGATCTATATATTCGAATCACATTTTATACATATATAAGGCGAAAAACTATGCAGGAAAGTATTTATTTGAAGGATTTGTGTTTATAATAAACATCCAGACTCGACGGATCTATTAAACCATATTTAAATAAGAACACTGTTCCGAAACCACGAGTGAGTTTATAAAGCTGGTTTATCCATTCCGCACCACCTTTCAAGGATAAGCGGTAATTTTCGAATGGGCAGCGATTCCATAGAGGAATCGACACGTGGCTAGGCCACTATTCCAATACCGCCGCTTAAAGAACTCCTTCGCGCGTTAACAAATCGACGTTGGAAGCCGAGCGGAATCTCTCAGAACCGTTGATCTGGGCAAAGGAGATCGGACGGGGGTCGCTTGCCGTAGATGCACGAACAATACTCCAAGTGCACGGGCGATAATCCAGGTACGGGTGCGCACGTTTGATTGGTTTTCGATTGCATGGTGGGTCCGGGACGGAGATCTATGTTTATGGAGATATTACGATATATTACGTGGATTAATATATGATCGTGCCGAGGATCATTTTACATGATTATTGTTTTTAATCAAAGTTCGAAGGGTGGTTGTATACGGTCGAAATTATATACATGAGGTCAGTTAACATGGGTTTAATTCAGATTTTTGTGTGGGACCCGATTTCCCTTCACATCTTTGGTTCATTATATTATGCCGAAATCTTAACCAAACCTTATATAAATCGCCCCCACCACAGCAGCGAAGGCCCGTGGGTCCACTTGACCACGTGGTGATGTTTTAATGGAATCGCAGGTCTTGAATCACAAAGTTCAATCGGCGGAGTTTTATTGTGTGCTCCGATCAAAGGCCGGACCCGATTGAGTTATATGTCACAGTTTATTGCTAATCGCGTCTGAGATCTTAATCGCAATCGGAACTTTTCTATTGTGTGCCCCGATTGCTTTTGTTCAAAGTTCGGACCCGATTGCGCTATGAGCCATGTTTTATGTGGTCATCGCATCCGGTTGATCAATCGCAATCGCAAGTTTTGTTTGACACCGCCGATCCGCCGACTGCGATGTGGGCCCGGGGTCAAAGAATGAAATTTGGTTCAAAGTTTTATTGAGATATTAAACTATTAGAAAGCATTGAATATTATTTATAAAATCCGAAGGGTTATACATAAGGGGCTAAATCGCTGTAAATACATTTGTTTATCACTTGATAAATAAATTAATAAGAAATAAAAACCCCGAGGGCAAATCTATTGGAAATATTGTAAAAGGAATACCATTAGCGGTTCGTGGTTTTGACTCATGGTTTTAATTTAGGCGAGAACTATATAAAGTGATGATAATTATGAAGAAGGGGTGAGGTTGATGAAAAACGAGTCTCCTTTGGAGAGACCTATATGAAAAACCCTGATATATCTGAATCGATTGCACGCCTGTAAATATGATGATCAGATCAACTGACGCAGTGATGAAGAACATGTGCATGCATAAGGGTGATGAATGAATGAAGCTCTTGAAGAAATATCTGGATGGGCAAACTCTGTTCTTAATTGAATGAACCTCTGGTCTTGAATGACGAACGAAGAAACAAGGAAGAGCTAGCGCATGACTGCTGAAGAAAACATATGAATCCGGTGAGTCTGAGGGTTGGAGCCTTCATTTTGGAAATGGAAGTTTTCTGCCAATAGAAACTAGTGTTATGTTCAGGGGGTTGAAGCTCCCTTCCAGGAAAGGCTGGTAAACGAGAGAAGGTTGTAGCCTTCTGCAAGTGGGTGCTTGCGTGCTGGTATGAGTCTGCACCAGCATATATTGTAAAAGGTTTTCTCTATAATAAAATATTGAAGACTGAGATCACAGCAGCGGTGGTTTTCTCCCGACTTGCGTTCCACCTTAAATCCTGGTGTCCTTATGTGTTGTTCATGGTTAATGATTTGTTATGTTATTTCTATTTATGCTTAATGCTTATCTGAGGCAATTCTGTAAATAATATTTCTGGACATATATGTTGAATGCAGTACTATAACATATGTTTTGAGAAAGAAAAGAAATATTGTTCAGCCTTAAATACTGATTCACCCCCCCCTCTCAGTATTTTTCCCAACAAGATAATCTTCTGTGGAAAACTCAGGGATTTCAGCACAGGCTGATTTCTTTTCTTTGCAACTTCTTCTGTGTATAATCTTCTCTGGGTCAGACGCAGAGGGTATCTTCGATTTGGACGTATCTGAAATTAAATGTGCCTTTCGAGGAGCCAGGACTACCAATAGATTTATCAAATGAATAATAGTGTGGAGTCGCCAAGGTGAGAGATATGCAACTCTTCAACTCTCTGTGCTCACCTGATTAGAGAGTGAATAAATATTTTCGAAGCCCAGGGAAACTGATATTCTTAAATTCGTCCCCGGAAACGGCGCCAGAAAGATGTTGTCGACAATTGTTGTCTTTCCTAGAGACAACCTAGAGTTGCCATAGACCAGTGCCTAGGACATCCTATCATAGTAAGGAGCATATAATATAACTTGGGTGTCAATCCAAAAAGCTCTCCTGCTATCTCTTGTAAAACGAGGAAATTGATTTAAATGGGACCAGAACTTACAGAAACTGCTACAGGGAAAGTAATGTTGCAGAGACAAGATGTAAGGCTCCAACACAAAAGCATCAGATAGTTAAGAGACAATTTACTGTAAAGAGGGCCGATTCAAATAATATGCCACAAAAATCAAGTATCAGAAGATGTATGTAGTGAAATAAATATAAGAGGATATTAGTTAACTTTGGTCTGATACCCAGATACATAACAGAACCATATATGGGCTTATCAATCTAAGAATCCATACGTGACAATGGCGTTTTAAAAGCACCCTCCCAAAGCAACTAATATAGCAGAAATATGGATGAAATGAACATGAAACAGTATATCAGGCCTGAGCCTATTTAAAGCGCTTGACTGATTTAAGTATGGGCATCAACTAGGATGAATCCTTACCAAACCAGTGAGCCACTCGCATTCCAAAACATGATACAAGAAAGTGGATGAAATGAAATATTGTATTAAACACATAAGAGCAGGTTACATACTGTGAAATATCAAAGACCAGAATCCTCATTACAGATAGAACTCCTCCTCACTGAGACCCTACGGGCTCTGAGCCTTCATACAAAAGCTTTACAAAATGTATACAAAAATGCTTCTCACTGCACAATTCTCTGATATAAATCTAGAACCCTGTCAATGTATTTTTCCTCCTTTTTTATAGAGGAAGGAAAAGAGAAACCAATACAATAGGTAGGTGAAACATTTAATTTTCTTAATTTGGATAAAATGGTGGAAACGTTCGCGCCCATGTTGCTTAATTAATATGCTGAGCTATAGGTACTCTGAGGTTGGCTCTATGAAGTAAATGTTGTAGGTGAAAATTTCTCCAGGGATAAGACATGAAGAATAAAATAAGTAACATTCTGTACCTTCCTGAAGAAAATTTGGCTGAAATAAACTTTGAGGGCATTGTTTCCTGTGAAAAGATCTTTCTAGTGATCTGCAGGGTCTTCAATTTGGTACTTTGCCTCCAAAAGGGTATGTAAGAGCCCCCAAGTCCTTAAATACATTTCTTTAGTCCCCTGCTCTTCACTGATATTCTCTATCTGCGCCATTAATTATTCATCTGCTCAACCTGTGCATTTAAATGACCTTGGAGGGTTTAATAGATTTAAATCCTTGCTTTCTTTAATAATGGTCATATCATAGCAGCTCCCTGATTTTTTTTTATAAATTTCGCTCCTAAAACATGGTCCTGTCATACGTTCTCGGCTTCTGCAATAGCGGCGGTGAGTCATAGTAATCTTCTGCCACGGAAAACATGCAAAACCCACAAACTCAAAAATGAAACCAGACGCAGAGATGATGAACGTGGTGGGGTTGATGGAAATGGTGGTGCAGACTTGGCGGAATGATGGAACGATGCGGGGTGATGGGGAGGTGCAAAGAAAAGATGGAGGACGAGCTGGTGATAACTTTCCATGTGAAACGTAGAAATATGATTTACGAATGAAATATGTGGATGGCGGAGGAAAAATACGATAGACACGTGGATGATGACGTGGTGGGAGATTCGGTCAACAGGCGGTCACGCTAATGATCTGGGCCACACGATCCTTTAAACGAGATCAACGGTTGAAACTTAGTCAGAGGGCGATGGAATGGCGGGCCCGGGGTGCCGTATATTTAAATTAAAACTCGTGCAGCTTGGGAGATTGGCAGCCGTTGGATGGAGCGCTCGGGATCGGACGACTCACGTTAATTTCGCTGCGCGTCTGGGATCGAACGATAACGTGCGAAATGGAGCGGTTTTGGAACAGTGGCTTGGGACACATTGTGATCAGCGTATGGAATCACTGCAATTTGCGGAATACCGCCTATCCAGCAAAGGTGGTGCAGAATAAACAGGCCGATTTTCGAGCAGTGGTTGTGGGCGTGGGGGCCACCAAAGTAAATAATACTCCGAGCCATCAATTTATGGGTTAATCGAATGGTCCAGAGTGCGCGCGATAGACATATACGCTTAAGCGCCTTTGGGACTTAACCCTTGGTCCTGAGATATGGTCACATTGGACGGTAAAATATAGGGGGCCATGACTGAAAGGGGCCAGACATTTTGTGACCTTGAATATGTAATTTGCGGCACTTTCTGATCATTTTAGGGAGCGGGGGAGGCAACGATAAGCAAAAACGAACTTCTTAAGCCACAATGGAAAATTTTAAAGGTTCAGGAGGGACGGGAAGCCAAAAATTTAAATGAGGGGCTGACATGGACAACAATCTCAAACAAAATGAGGAGGAACAAATCAACCCCATATATGCATGAAATGAGGCCTTTCATAGAGTGGCGAGATAATCTTGAAAACTGGCCTTTGCTTTCACAGATGGAGACCAATTCATCTGCGATAGGGGAAAAGACAGATGTCACTTCAACAAGAGAAGCTGGTAAAGAAAAAGTGGAGGAGACAGGTGCATCACGAGTACGTTCTCCACCTTTCAAAAGGAAAAAAACAGGGACCAGTGAAGAAGAAGTTATCGGGGAGGAACAGTTGCTCGAAGAGGAAATACCATATGGGAAGCCCGACAAGGGAAAAACAGGAATCAAGGTGATAAGGGATAGTACTACCTCTTCTGATTTCTCAGAAGTCTCACAAGCTATCACAGCAGGCAGTTCTCAGGTCGCAACCAAAAGCAGTTTGAAGGCTAGAGCAATCAGAGATAAGTATGGGCTGAGCTGGAAGGGTATGTTGAGAAATACCACACCAGATTTTCAGCCGCAATGAATCTAGACACTAAACATTTAATAATGGCCATGGACGAGGCTGTTCTGGGCCCAGAAGTTGGTACTACTAGCTACATGGAATTATAGGTTGCAATCGACATGTCACAAGTGTCGAAAATTGATAAATGCAACTTATTTTAGGTCTTCGGTGATATGCTTAAGGATGAAGTGATGCGGCTTTCAATCACTCCAAGGAAGTTGTAGAGCAAGCATGCCCAAGTGGTGGAGAATTTCAGAAAGGAAAAGGCCAATTCCCGAACCCTCATGAATGATATACGCTCTCTCCAGGATGTGATTAAAGGAAAAGAAAAAGGTGAAGCCAACCCCTAGGGTCACCTTATTGAGGAGTTACAGAAGCAAGTTGCAGCCTTGAAAAGTAAAATTAATATACCGGGCTCCCATCATGTGAAAACTGCTGAGCTAGCTCGGGGTAAAAAAGAAAAAGAAAAATTGGATGATTCTCTTGCAAAAGAGAAGGAGGAAAAAGAAAATATCAGAGGAGAGATGGCTGCTCTTCAAGACAGAATGAATGCATTACAGAAAACTTGGGACACACATACATGTGCACCACTTGCCCTACCAGAGACTAGTTCAATGTCTGAATAGCTGACCATGGCATTGGCTACAAATGCAACACTATAAAAACATGTTTTGACAGCGCGACAAAGGATCAGTGAGTTGGAGGCCCTCCTCGCTAAGAATGTCAAAAATATTGATGCAATGAAGGAAGAGATTGAAGAGGAAAAGCAAGAAAAGGCACGGTATGAAAAGACCATCAATGATCTCAACAGTTGTATGAAAGGAAATGTCACCCTTCTAGAAGCCAGGCAACTGATTTGGGCAGACATTATTGCAGAAGTTGGAAAGCGTTGGCCATTCTTAAACGTCATCGAGGAAATGAAGTCAGCCATGCCCCTTCTCAGAAGAAAGCTCCATGAGGGAGGCACTGAGGCTCCTAACAAAGTCCAGAATGCAAAAAGGTATGTCTATTTCCTAAAAGAGCTAAAGCCAGAAGAGGTAGGGAAACATGGTATAGAGAGCAGGTTCATGGAAGCTTCAAAATGATAGAAAGTGGTAGAAAAAGAAGCGTCTAGGAATTTTTACGTGGACGCTTTGGAGAAAGTTGCGACCAGCTTAGAAATATTTGATGTGGACTGGGTCGAAATAACACTCGTAGGGCTTCCACCATGCTAGGATCCTGCTCATGTTGTCTTACAGCCGTTTCCAGCATATGAAGCTGTTCTGAAGGGGGAAATGAATTGAACAGGCATCCCCTCTGAAAAATCCACAAGGCTTAAACTAGAAACCATAATCTATGTCCTTGGAAAAGAGTTCGCACTCCTACACCTAGTAAAGCATAGAATTACTATCGAGGTGAACTATGATGAACTGATGAAGGCGTACATCAGAATGGAAGGTTTAATATCTATGCCTGAACTTGCAGTAGCCAGTTGGCAGAGATGCATCAAGTATGCCATCCTGTTGACCAGCTCCTCAGCAAACGTTCCACCACCTACTTCAGCAACGGCCGCCACTCCTTCACATCAGTAAAAATGTTTAACTCATGATTCTGCCTTAGCGGCCTTTTAGTTTTAGTTTTACTTTTACTTTCAAGTTCCGAGTGGAATTCATATTCCACCCTTGCATTTAATTTTTGTTAAGAACCGTTTTAATGTTTTGGTTTTAAAATGGCCACGAGCCTAATTGTAAATGATGAGAAGCGTTCTCCCTCATCATAAATTTTGTTATTTTGATAAGGACCTGAAACTGCTTATCAGCACGCAGGGAAGATATTTTCCCAAAATATCTTCCCGCATATGTGTTATAGCTTAAATTTTCATTTCATTTACATCCATTTCTCTTATATCTTGTTCTGGAATGCGAGTGGCTCACTTGTCTTGGTATGAATTTATCGTAGTTGATACTCATGCTAAAACTTGTCTAGCACTTTAAATATGGCTCAGGCATGATATGCTATTTCATTTTCCACTTCAACCGTACTTCTTCTAATATTAGCGGTGATGAAATGTTATCTTTAAAGTTATTTTCATGTGTGGATTCTTGTTACTATAAGCCCATTACATGTTGATATTCGTTTATGGATTTCATCTCGGTAATAGCTAGTATTCTCTCTACTTTTCATACACAGTAACCACCCTCTGATTATACACCTTTGTGAAGTGTTTTAGAATCCAACCCTCTTTACAGAAAGATATCTTTGAATTGTATGATATGCTTCTATTATAAATTCACACTTTTCCTCTGCAATATTGCTTTCTTTGTGCTGAAGTTTTGAGGATTTTGGTTCCATATCAATTAAACCTTCCTGTTTACACATGATAGCATGAGAACCTTTTTCTAAATAATTTTCCATGTTATATCATACGCTCCTTTCTATATAAGATGTCCTAGGCACTGGTCTTTCACAACTCAAGGCTATCTCTAGGAATGACAACATATTTTTGGCGCCGTTGCCGGGGATACGAATTTCAGAAAAGATAAATCCCTGGGCCTCGAAAAAATCTCTATTCACTCTTAAAAAAAGTGAGCATGAAGAGTTGAGAGTTGTATATTCCTCACCTTGGCGACTCCACAGTCAATCATCAGATAAACTTACTTGCAGTCCTGGCTCCTCGAAAGCCACATCTGAGGTCAGATACATCTCAGCCAAAGACACCTTTAGTGTCTGATCCAGAGAAGATCTTACATAGGAGAGGTTGGAGGGAAATAAAATTAGTTCACATAGAGATCCCTGAATTCTATTTAGAAGACTTTCCATCCTCCTCCTCTCAAGTAGCCCAAGTGCAAGGTCCCGACTCCATTGTGGGAGATACCAATTACTTCTCAGATAGTCCTCCTCTGGAAAATATCCAAGTCAAAGATGAAGCTGAATCAGTAGATACCACCCACTACATTCTTCATCCCACTCCTGAGGCTGAAGAGGTCAAAGAATTCATCGAAGTATCTGCTATTAATAGTCCGTATTTTCCATCAACACCCCAAGCCTCTATCCAATACATTCCCATTGTCATTCACACTTCCCTTCCACCTCCTCCTCTTACGCATCAAAATCTTGCACTACCTCCACCACCCCCAATGGCCAATGTTCCAGATTTCTTGCTGAAAAAATATGCCCCCCTGGCATTACCTCAAATCTTGAATGACATGCCTCAAGACTATCTGAAAATATTACCCCGTTTCAATGGGGAAAATGAGATTGAAGCTCAAAAGCATCTTGAAGTGTTCTGATCTTTTGCAGAGAACTTTAATGTGGAACATCTAGATGTAGTCTTAAGACTTTTTGTTCAATCTCTTGATGGAGAAGCCAAAAAATGGTTTAAGACATTTGGAAACCGCTCCATGACTACTTGGGAAGGGATGGAAGATTATTTTCTCAGAAAATGGGGGGAAAAGAAATATCATGGTTACTGCCTCACTGAATTTAATGCAATCAGGAAAAAACACAACGAGGGAGTACCAGAGTTCATTAAGAGGTTTTACAAGCTCTACTCAGGCCTTCCAGTCAAAATGAAACCTCATCAGACTACAACCAAGGTGGTGTTCATGGCAGCCTTTGATTCTGAATTTGGTTTCTCTCTAAGAGAAAGGAAGCCTGCTTCACTAGACGATGCTCAGATAAATGCACTTGAATTGGAGGATAATTTTGCTTCAACTGGGAAATCAAAGGGAAAATCAGATCAAGATGCAAGAAGAAGGGGCAAAGAAGAGGTATCTACTTCTGGCCAAGACAGAGAGTCGACTCATAACAAAAATGAAGATATGAATAAAATGATTAAGAATATTTCAAGTAAGCTGGTCAAACTTGAACTCGAGGCCAATAATTCATCCTCCAAGAATTTCCAGAATGCTCCAAACAGGGGTTATAATCCTCAGTATAGAAAACCACCCCTGCAGATACTGCAAAGGGAACGGAAAGAACAGCAAGATCAGGTACCACACCCGCTGTACTTGGAAGGTCAGGTATATGGTCCTACCGAAGACACCGCTTATGAGCAAGATGATCCATATATTTCTTATTCGAATAGTGATGAAGTAGAATGTCCCTTGAAAGAAAGTGGTGGAATGGAGATTCCATTACAAGAAGAAGAAAAGGCTAAAGGCACCAAAGATCCAGAGATCGATGACTATTGCAAGCAGTTTGTTTATTTCATGCAAGCACAGTTCAATAGGAATATAACCTCAAATCTTCTAGGAAAAGAACTCGTACTCCAGATCAGGAAAAGAGGTGCCCCAGAAGGAAGCATCTGCTTAGAAGGAGACAACAGTGCAGAAGGTCACAGATAAAGGTAAGAGGCCTCTAAATGAATCTTTACAGTCTAGTGATCAAATTCCTTCCTCTTCAAAAGTAGTCACTCCCCCTAATACTAAGTCTGTGTTGAAAGAAGTCAAACCCTTGGTCGAAATCAAAGAGTCAAAGGAGAATATAACAGAAAAGTCCTCTTCTATCTTTATTTTACAAAAGGAGCTTGAGAAAGTCAAAATCCCAGTTCCCTTGACTAAACTGTTGAAGCAGCCTGCATATCAGTCTCAGGTCACCTCCTTTATGCTTCCTCCAGAAACAGCTCATATCCCAGACATTCTGAACCTTCAAGAAGAAAGACCCATGGTTGTATTTGGCCCCCATGTTGAGGAATTAGATGCCTTTACTCCTCCTTTTTATGTGTCATTAGTGATTCATGACCTGCTATTACATAACTGTATGTTAGATTTGGGAGCTTCCCATAATCTATTTCCCCTGTTAGTCATGGAGCAACTAGGATTTCAAATCACCCATCCATACAAGGACCTTTATTCATTTGATTCTAAAAGAGTCAAGTGTCTAGGTATGATCAAGGACTTGGTGGTCAATTTGGCCCAGATCCCAGCTAAAAGTGTGGTGATGGATATAGTGGTGGTTGGCATCCCAGCTCACTTTGGCATGTTGCTGTCAAGTTCTTGGGGAACCAAAATTGGTGGGTCAATCAAACTGAATTTAACTTACGCTACTATTCTAGTATTTGGAGGCCAAGAAAGGAGGCTGTATAGGGAAACAAGATTTTTCAAGATGGTTACTAAGGCTGACAACTCAGTTAATTCACCAGTGTATAGTAAAGAAGGGGATTTCTCATGTCTAATGTTAGAGGAAGACCAAGATTATGCTCAAGAACCATCATTCTACCAGATTAAGACTGAACAGTCCTCAGAGAGTCAGGAAGCAGGAGTCTAGACGCTTCACTTTGATGGAGCAAATTCCAGAGAAGGTAATGGGGTTGGAGTACTACTGATTTCTCCTACAGGAAAATGGGTCCCGTTGCCTTTCAAGTTAGAATATGAAGCTACCAATAATGTGGCTGAATATGAAGCACTTCTGTTGGGGTTACAAATAGCTAGAAGCATGAAAATCCGGAGTCTAAAATTTCTGGGAGATTCGGAACTGGTAGTTAGAAAAGTGAAGAATCAGTTCCAAGCTAAACACCCGAGGCTGAGGGCTTATAGGAATGAAGTATGGGATTTGGTGGAAAATTTTTTCCTGGCATTTAGTATTCAGTTTATGCCCAGAGAGCAGAAAAATATGGAAGATTCCCTTGCAGTGGCTGATAGTACATTTCGTCCACCTCAAAACCCTCTTTTAAGATATGAAATTTAAGTTCGTTATCGACCTTCAATTCCAGATAATATCAAGCATTGGAAGGTGTTTGAAGATTAAGACCAAGTAAAAATATTTATGGAAATAGTTGGGGAATTCTCAAACATGGAGATAGATGCTTGTGAAGAAGAATAAACTGAAGACCTTTCAGAAAACAAATGGGAGGAAAAGGTGGCTAGCCATAAAGTGTTGCAATTGAAGGGAAACGCTATACCTAGAGGGCTGGTACCTCTAGAAAGGTTTTTTGCAGAAACGACATCCACTGCAGCCAAAAAAAGTGATAGAAGAAAATGAGGTAGAAGACCTAAACCTTGGTACTGATGCCAACCCCAAAATTGTGAAGTTGTCCAAGAAAGTCCTAGAAGAATATAAAGAGCTCTACCAGAAACTATTCCAGTCATACAAAGATGTGTTTGCATTGTCTTATCAGGACCTGAAAACCTTCGACATCAACATTATGCAACATAAAATTCCTCGAAAAGGAGATGCAAAGCCACATAAACAGAAGCCTAGACAGATTAACCCTCTGCTGCTCCCTTCCATAGAGAAGGAGATCAAGAAGTTATTGAAGGCCAAAATCATTGTGCCATTGAGATACTCTGAGTGGGTGGAAAATATAGTCCCAGTCCGGAAAAAAGAATGGAGATATAAGGTTGTGTGTTGATTTCCGGAATCTAAACCTAGCATCCTTAAAGGATAATTACCCACTACCCAAAATGGATCATATTCTGCAGAAAGTAGTGGGAGCTTCACGGATGTCAATGATGGATGGTTTCTCTGGGTATAATCAGGTGGTTGTATTTCCAGAAGATCAAAAGAAGACTGCCTTCACCACACCATGGGGTACATTTATTTACGCTAGGATGCATTTCAGACTGATCAATGCAGGGGCCACTTTCCAAAGGGCCATGGATATTGCCTTTTTTGGGGAGCAAGATAAGTTCGTGGTGGTTTATCTCAATGATATCACTGTGTTCTCAAAGGATGCTGCAGAGCACATTGAACACTTGTGTAGAACTTTCGAGAAGTGCAGAAGGTATGGTCTCTCTCTCAATCCATATAAGTCATTGTTTGCATTGGAAGAGGGCAAGATTTTGGGACATATTGTGACCAAAGATGGGGTAAAAATTGATCCTAAGAGAGTAGAAGTTATAAATGGCATTTCTCTCCCTAGAAATAAAAAGGAGTTGCAGGTGTTCCTTGGACGCATTAAATTTTTGAGAAGGTTTATCCATAACTATGCAGAGATATTTAGGCATATAACTAACATGCTCAAGAAGAATAACGAGGTGAAGTGGTCCCAGGAATCACGGGAGGCCTTTACCAGAATCAAAAATTCCTTTGCAGAAGCCCCAGTGCTTGTTGGACTAGAATATGCTAAAATTTTCATGATTTTTTCATTTGCATCACCTCATACAGTGGAAAGAGTTTTATTGCAGAAGAATGAGGAGGGGTATGATCAGCCTATCGCTTTCTTCAGCCAGGTGCTCTGTGATGCATAATTGAAATACAAAATACTAGAAAATCAAGCTTATGCCCTGGTGAAGTCTCTTAAGGCATTCTGAATGTATGTCCTGCAATCACACATCACTACATTTGTGCCCACACTAGCTGTGAAGGAAATACTCATACAAGGAGATAGCGAGGGAAAAAGGGGGAAATGGATAGCCAAAATACAAGAATATGAGCTAGATATTCACCCTACCAAGTTGATTAAAGGATAGGAATTAGCCAAAATCATGTCAGAATCAAACTGTCGGGCTCTGGGCATAAATCTATCTATGATAGCTAATGAGGAGTCCGAGAAGATAGAAGAATAGCGAGGGATAGAGATAGCTACTCAAAAGACTCATATGAAGTATCTCATCAGCCCGTGGTATAAAGAGATTTTGGAGTACCTTCTGACTCTTAGATGCCCCCCTAGCTATGATAAAGCTAAATATATAACACTAAGGTTGAAATCACAGAAATTTGTTGTTACCAACGGTCGGATGTACTGGCGAGATCCTTCAGGTATCCTTCTCCCGTGCCTTACAGAAAGTGAGGTGGAAAATATAATGGCTGAATTTCATGAAGGTATCTGTGGGGGTCACTACAGCTGGAGAGCTACTGCTCACAAAATCCTAAAAGCTGGTTTCTTCTGGCACAAACTCTTTGGAGATGTGTTTGCTCGGGTCAGAGCTTGTGAAAAATTCCAAAAATTTACGGAGAGACAGAAGTTTTCACCCCTACCCATGATCCCTGTACATGTGGGCGAACCATTCCAGCAATGAGGGATCGACTTTATTGGTGAGATTCACCCTACGTTGAGTGGATAGCACAAGTGGATATTAAATGCTACAGATTATTTCACAAAATGGGTGGAGGGAATACCTGCGAGGAATGCAATAGATACCGTGGTGATAAAGTTTATGGAAGAAAATATTATATCCAGATTCGGCTACCCTGCCAAGATAGTGACTGACAATGCCCAGTCCTTTAAATCTGCTAATTTTTTCAGCGTCTTCCAGCCCTTGATGTCAAAGGGGGAGAGTAACATGGTGCTTGAATAAGGGGAGAGTATCATGGTGTTTGCATAATTGTTATAATCAATGTATCTATCTGTTATGGTGATCAAACACCATCATGGTTGTTGTTGTCCATGTTAGCCCCTCATTTAAATTTTTGGCTTCCCGTCCCTCTTGAACCTTTCAAATTTTCCATTGTGGCTTAAGAAGTTTGTTTTCGCTTATCGTTGCCTCCCCCGTTCCCTAAAATTATCAGAAAGTGCCGCAAAGTACATATTCAAGGTCACAAAATGTCTGGCCACTTTCAGTCATGCCCCCTATATTTTACAGTCCAATGTGACCATATCTCAGGACCAAGGGTTAAGTCCCAAAGGTGCTTAAGCATATATGTCTATCATGCGCACTATGGACCATTCGATTAACCCATAAATCGATGGCTTGGAGTCTTATTTACTTTGGTGGTCCCCACGCCCACAGCCACTGCTCGAAAACTGACATGTTTATTCCGCACCACCTTTGCTGGGCAGGCAGTATTCCACAAATCGCAGTGATTCCATACGTTGATCGCCATGTGTCCCAAGCCACTATTCCAAAACCACTCCATTTCGCGCATTATCGTTCGATCCCGGACGCGCAGCGAAATTAACGTGAGCCGTCCGATCCCGAGCGCTCCATCCAACGGCTGCCAATCTCCCAAGCTACACGAGTTTTAATTTAAATATATGGCACCCCGGGCCCGCCATTCCATCGCCCTCTGACTAAGTTTCAACCGTTGATCTCGTTTAAAGGATCATGTGGCCCAGATCATTCGCGTGACCACCTGTTGACTGAATATCCCACCACGTCATCATCCACGCGTCTATCGTATTTTTCCTCCGCCATCCACATATTGCATTCGTAAATCATATTTCTATGTTTCACATGGAAAGTTATCACCAGCTCATCCTCCATCGTTTCTCTGTACCTCCCCGTCACCCCGCATCGTTTCATCATTCTGCCAAGTCTACACCACCATTTGCATCAACCCCGCCACGTTCATCATCCCTGCATCTGGTTTCATTGACGAGTTTGTGGGTTTTGCAGGTTCGCCGCGGCAGAATATTACCACGACTCACTGCCTCTATTGCAAAAGCTGAGAACATATGACAGGACCATGTTTCAGGAGCGAAATTTATAAAAAAAGATCTGGGAGTTGCTATGATATGACCACTATTAAAGAAAGCAAGGATTTAAATCTATTAAACCCTCCAAGGTCATTTAAATGCACAGGTTGAGCAGATGAAGAATTAATGGCGCAGATAGAGAATATCAGTGAAGAGCAGGGGACTAAAGAAATGTAGTTAAGGACTTGGGGGCTCTTACATACCCTTTTGGAGGCAAAGTACCAAATCAAAGACCTTGCAGATCACTAGAAAGATATTTTCACAGGAAACAACGCCCTAAAAGTTTATTTCAGCCAAATTTTCTTCAGGAAGGTACAAAATATTACTTATTTTATTCTTCATGTCTTATCCCTGGAGAAATTTGCACCTACAACATTTACTTCATGGAGCCGGCCTCAGAGTACCTATAGCTCAGCATATTAATTAAGCAACATGGGCGTGAACGTTTCCACCATTTTGTCCAAATTAAGCAAATTAAATGTTTCACCTACTTCTTTTATTGGTTTCTCTTCTCCTTCCTCTATAAAAAAGGAGGAAAAAGACATTGAAAGGGTTCCAGATTTTTATCAGAGAATTGTGCAGTGAGAGGCATTTTTGTATACATTTTGTAAAGCTTTTGTATGAAGGTTCAGAGCCCGTAGGGTCTCAGTGAGGAGGAGTTCTATCTGTAATGAGGATTCTGGTCTTTGATATTTCACAGTATGCAACCTGCTCTTATGTGTTTAATACAATATTTCATTTCATCCACTTTCTTGTATCATGTTTTGGAATGCGAGTGGCTCACTGGTTTGGTAAGGATTCATCCTAGTTGATGCCCATACTTAAATCAGTCAAGCGCTTTAAATAGGCTCAGGCATGATATACTGTTTCATGTTCATTTCATCCATCTTTCTGCTATATTAGTTGTTTTGGGAGGGTGCTTTTAAAACACCATTGTCACGTATGGATTCTTAGATTGATAAGCCCATATATGGTTCTGTTGTGTATCTGGGTATCAGACCAAAGTTAACTAATATCCTCTTATATTTCTTTCACTACATACATCTTCTGATACTTGATTTCTGTGGCATATTATTTGAATCGGCCCTCTTTACAGTAAATTGTCTCTATATTGTCTGATGCTTTTGTGTTGGAGCCTTACATCTTGTCTCTGCAAAATTACTTTCCATGTGGCAGTTTCTGTAAGTTCTGGTCCCATTTAAATCAATTTCCTCATTTTACAAGAGATAGCAGGAGATATTTTTGGATTGAAACCCAAGTTATATTATATGCTCCTTGCTATGATAAGATGTCCTAGACACTGGTCTATGGCAACTCTAGGCTGTCTCTAGGAAAGACAACAATTGTCGACAACATATTTCTGGCGCCGTTGCCGAGGACAAATTTAATAATATCAGTTTCCCCGGGCTTCGAAAATATTTATTCACTCTCTAATCAGGTAAGCACAGAGAGTTGAAGAGTTGCATATCTCTCACCTTGGCGACTCCACACTGTTATTCATTTGATAAATCTATTGGTAGTCCTGGCTCCTCGAAAGCCACATTTAAGGTCAGATACGTCCAAATTGAAGATACCCTCTGCGTCTGACCCAGAGAAGATTATACACAGAAGAATTTGGAAAGAAAAGAAATAAGCCCGTGCTAAAATCCCTGAGTTTTCAACAGAATATTATCTATCCTCTTCTTCTCAAGAAATTCCAGTAGAAAATCCCGATTCCACTGAGGAAAATTCTTAATATTACTCAGATAGCCCACCCAGGGGAAGTGCTAGAACCAAAGAGAACTTCTGTCCTACCCCTGAGGCCGAAGAGGTTAAAGAAGTTATAGAAGTAGCCCCTATTAACCATGAATTTTTCCCATCTACGCCTCAGGCTGCTGTACAGTATATTCCCATTGTTATTCATACTCCACTTCTGCCTCCTCCTCTTCCTCCATTTGTACAACAGATTGCTGCACAGCCCCCACCTCCTCCAATGGCTAATGTACCAGCCTTTTTGTTAAAAAAATATGCTCCCCTGGCATTACCTCAAGTGCTGAATGATATGCCCCAGGATTATTTAAAGATCTTGCCCAGATTCACTGGAGAAAATGAAATTGATGCCCAGAAGCATCTTAAGACTTTCTGCTCTTTTGCAGAGAACTTTAATGTTGAACATCTGGATGTAGTCTTAAGACTATTTGTGCAATCTCTGGATGGTGAAGCCAGAAAATGGTTCAAGACATTGGGAAACCGTTCCGTAACCACCTGGGATGACATGGAAAATATTTTTCTCAGAAAATGGGGAGAAAAGAAAGATCATGGACAGTGTCTCACTGAGTTCAATACACTCAAGAAGAAACATAATGAAGGGGTTTCAGAATTTATCAAGAGATTTAATAAGTTATATCTAAACCTCCTTGCAGATATGAAGCCTCATCAGAATGCTGCCAAAGTTGTTTTCATAGCAGCCTTTGACTCAGACTTTGGTTTCTCTCTCAGGGAAAGAAAACCTGCCACCCTAGATGATGCTCAGTCAGATGCTCTTGAGTTGGAAGAAAATTTTGCCTCCACTGGAAAATTAAAAGGGAAAGCTGAACAGGATACTAGACGAAGAGGTAAAGAGGAAGTATCTACCTCCAACCAGGACAAATATTCAGATAAAATGGAGGAAATATGCAAGATGATAAAAAATATGGTCAAGCTAGAACTGGAGGCCAAGAATACAGCCTCAACGAATTTTTATAATGCTCCAAACAGGGGTTACAATCCTCATTATAGAAAGCCACCCCTGCAAATATTGCCAAGAGAAGCTAAGGAGCAACAGGACCAAGTTCCACACCCATTGTACCTGGAAGGCCCAGTAGATGAATCCGCTGATGATGCTGCCTTTGAACTGCAACATGCAAATATGGCCTTCTCAAACAATGAAGAAATAGAATGCCCATTGCAAGAAGAGGAAGAAGAGATCAGAGACACAGAAGATGCATAAATTGATCACTACTGCAAATAGTTTAATGATTTCATGCAAGCACATTTCAATAGAGTATTACCGAAACTCATCCATATACTGAGTTTCTTTCTCCTTCTTCATACATTATATGAAAACTCTTCTTATTTTTCATTGCCCATTCCTTTGCCTCATCCTTTTTTGCCATCAATGACAATATTCCAACATATCTATCCTCTTCTTCTCAAGAAATTCCAATAGAAAATCCCGAATCCACTGAGGAAAATCCTGAATATTACTCAGATAGCCCACCCAGGGGAAGTGCTAGAACCAAAGAGAACTTCTGTCCTACCCCTGAGGCCGAAGAGGTTAAAGAAGTTATAGAAGTAGCCCCTATTAACCGTGAATTGTTCCCATCTACGCCTCAGGCTGCTGTACAGTATATTCCCATTGTTATTCATACTCCACTTCCGCCTCCTCCTCTTCCTCCATTTGTACAACAGATTGCTGCACAGCCCCCACCTCCTCCAATGGCTAATGTACCAGCCTTTTTGTTAAAAAAATATGCTCCCCTGGCATTACCTCAAGTGTTGAATGATATGCCCCAGGATTATTTAAAGATCTTGCCCAGATTCACTGGAGAAAATGAAATTGATGCCCAGAAGCATCTTGAGACTTTCTGCTCTTTTGCAGAGAACTTTAATGTTGAACATATGGATGTAGTCTTAAGACTATTTGTGCAATCTCTGGATGGTGAAGCCAGAAAATGGTTCAAGACATTGGGAAACCGTTCCGTAACCACCTGGGATGACATGGAAAATATTTTTATCAGAAAATGGGGAGAAAAGAAAGATCATGGACAGTGTCTCACTAAGTTCAATACACTCAAGAAGAAACATAATGAAGGGGTGTTAGAATTTATCAAGAGATTTAATAAGTTATATCTAAACCTCCTTGCAGATATGAAGCCTCATCAGAATGCTGCCAATTTTTTTTTCATAGCAGCCTTTGACTCAGACTTTGGTTTCTCTCTCAGGGAAAGAAAACCTGCCACCCTAGATGATGCTCAGTCAGATGCTCTTGATTTGGAAGAAAATTTTTCCTCCACTGGAAAATTAAAAGGGAAAGCTGAACAAGATACTAGACGAAGAGGTAAAGAGGAAGTATCTACTTCCAACCAGGACAAATATTTAGATAAAATGGAGGAAATATGCAAGATGATAAAAAATATGGTCAAGCTAGAACTGGAGGCCAAGAATACAGCCCCAACGAATTTTTATAATGCTCCAAACAGGGGTTACAATCCTCAGTATAGAAAGCCACCCCTGCAAATATTGCCAAGAGAAGCTAAGGAGCAACAGAACCAAGTTCCACACCCATTGTACCTGGAAGGCCCAGTAGATGAATCCGCTGATGATGCTGCCTTTGAACTACAACATGCAAATATGGCCTTCTCAAACAATGAAGAAATAGAATGCCCATTGCAAGAAGAGGAAGAAGAGATCAGAGACACATAAGATGCAGAAATTGATCACTACTGCAAACAGTTTAATGATTTCATGCAAGCACATTTCAATAGGAGATATGATCTCAGATCCTCCAGAAAGAGAAATAGGACTCAAGAACATGAAGAAGAGCCTCCCCAGAAGGAAGCACCTGCTCAAAAGGAGTCAACAATGAAGAAAGTCATAGATAAAGGTAAGAGTCCTCTAAACAAACCTTTGCAGTCTAATGATCAAGCTCCTTCTTCCTCAAAAGTATCTACTCCTCCTAATGCCAAGTCTGTATCAAAAGAAGTTAAACCTTCAGCTAAAAATAAAGAGGCAAAAGAAGTTGTAATAGAAAAGTCCCCTCCTGCTTTTAATTTGCAAAAAGAAATTGAGAAAGTCAAAATCCCAGTCCCTTTGACTAAACTATTGAAACAACCTGCATATCAATCTCAAGTTACCTCTTTTATGTTCCCTCCTGAAGCACCAATTATTCCAGATAGTTTAAATCTTCAAGAAGAAAGACCCATGGTAGTCTTTGGCCCACATGTCGAGGAGATAGACCCCTCTACTCCTCCTTTCTATGTGTCTCTAGTGATTCATGACCTGTTGTTACATAATTGTATGTTAGATTCTGGAGCTTCCCATAATCTTATGCCTCTATCTATCATGGAACAACTAGGTTTGCAAATCACACGTCCATATAAAGACCTATATTCATTTGATTCCAAAAGAGTTAAGTGCTTGGGGATGATTAAAGATTTAGTGGTCAATTTGGCCCAAATTCCAGCAAAAAGTGTGGTAATGGACATTGTGGTGGCTGACATCCCAGCTCGCTTTGGCATGCTGTTTTCAAGGTCCTGGGGAACAAAAATTGGTGGGTCAATTAAATTAGATTTAACATATGCCACTATCCCAATTTTTGGTGGCCAGGAGATGAGATTATACAGAGAAACCAGATTTGTCAAGATGGTGACTAAGGCTGACAACTCAGAGAATTCACCAGTCTATAGCAAGGAGGGAGATTTTTCATGTTTTATGCTTGAAGAAGATCAAAACTTTGCTCAGGAACCATCATTCTGTCAAATTAATACTGAGTACCCTTTAGAAGACCATGAAGCAGGAGTATGGACTCTACATTTCGATGGAGCAAATTCAAAAGAAGGAAATGGGGCTGGAGTATTATTAATCTCTCCTACAGGAAAATGGGTGCCACTGTCTTTTAAATTGGAATATGAGGCTACTAATAATGTGGCTGAATATGAAGCACTATTTCTAGGATTGCAGACAGCCAAGAGCATGGGAATACAATGTTTAAAAGTTTTGGGAGATTCTGAGCTGGTGGTCAGACAGATCAGAAATCAATGTCAAACCAAGCACCCACGGTTGAGGGCATACAGGAATGAAGTGTGGGACATGGTGGAGAATTTCTTCTCAGCATTCAATATCCAGTTCAGGCCCCAGGAGCAGAATAGAATGGCAGATTCTCTTGCTATAGCTGCCAGTACATTTCGTCCTCCTCAGAACCCTCTCTTGAGGTATGAAATCGAGGTACGTTATAGGCCATCTATCCCAGATAATATCAAGCATTGGCAGGTATTTGAAGATGAGGAAAAAATGAAGAGATTCCTGGAAACAGTGGGAGAATTATCCAATATGGAGATTGATGATTGTGAAGAAGATGAGGCTGAGAATGTTTCAGAAAATAAGTGGGAATATAAAATGGCAGGCAGTAAAGTGCTGCAGCTGAAAGGAAATGTCATCCCGAGAGGGTTGGTGCCTCTAGAAAGATTATTTGATAAAAATGATGTCCCTTTCCAGCCTAGTAAAGTGGTAGAGGAAGATCAAGTGGAAGACCTGAATCTGGGTACTAATGTTGATCCTAAAATTGTTAAATTATCCAAGAAGGTCCCAGAGGAGTATAGATAAAGATACCTGAAATTGTTTCAATCTTATAAAGATGTATTTGCATGGTCCTATCAGGACTTGAAAACTTTTGATGTCAGCATAATGCAGCACAAAATTCCTTTGAGGGAAGATGCAAGACCTTATAAGCAGAAGCTCAGACAGATAAATCCTCTCCTACTTCCCTCCATTGAAAAAGAAATCAAGAAGCTGCTAAAGGCCAAAATAATTGTGCCACTGAGGTACTCAGAATGGGTGGCAAATCTGGTCCCTGTCCGAAAGAAAAATGGAGAAATAAGGCTATGTGTGGATTTCCGGAATTTAAACAGAGCATCTTTAAAAGATAATTATCCACTGCCTAAGATGGACCACATCCTGCAGAAAGTGGTGGGAGCCTCTAGAATGTCAATGATGGATGGTTTTTCTGGTTATAATCAGGTAGCTGTGTTTCTAGAAGATCAAAAGAAGACTTCTTTCACCACACCATGGGGAACATTCATGTATTCCAGGATGCCTTTTGTGCTGATTAATGCAGGGGCCACTTTCCAAAGGGCTATGGATATTGCTTTTGTCAGGGAGCAAGATAGATTTCTAGTGGTATATCTTGATGATATTACAATATTTTCAAAGGATGATGCTAAACACATTGAGCATTTATGAAGAAATTTTGAGAAATGCAGAAGGTATGGCCTTTCTCTTAACCCACAAAAGTATTTATTTGCATTAGAGGAAGGCAAACTTTTGGGACATATTGTAACTAAGTACGGGGTAAGGATAGACCCTAAAAGAGTGGAGGTTATAAATAGCATTCCTCTCCCTAGAAATAAGAAATAAGTGCAAGTGTTTTTAGGCCGCATAAATTTTCTGAGAAGGTTTATTCCTAACTATGCTGAGATAGTTAGGCATATAACAGATATGCTGAAAAAGAATAATGAGGTGAAATGGTCACAAGAATCACGGGAGGCCTTTGCTAGAATTAAAGCTGAATTTGATGAAGCTCCTGTACTAGCTGGACCAGATTATGCAAAGCCATTCATGATCTTTTCTTTTTCTTCACCTCATACAGTAGCTGGAGTGTTATTGTAGAAAAATGAAGATGGATATGAGCAGCCTATTTCCTTTTTCAGTCAGGTGCTTCATGATGCTGAATTGAAATATAATATATTAGAAAAACAGGCATATGCCCTAGTAAATTCCCTCAAAGCCTTTAGAATGTATGTTTTGCAGTCCCACATTACTGCATATGTCCCTGCTGCAGCTGTTAAAGACATTCTCATTCAGGGAGACAGTGAAGGGAAAAGAGGGAGATGGATTGCAAAAATACAGGAATATGATTTGCATATCAGACCTACTAAGCCGATTAAAGGACAGGGGCTAGCAAGGATCTTATCAGAATCTAACTATCAAGCCCTGGGCATAAACCTGTCTACGCTTTCAAATGAAGAATCTGAAAACCAAAAAGAAGAGCAAGGACTGGAGGTAACCACTCAAAAAGCACATATCAAATATCTTACTAGTCCTTGGTACAAAGAAATAGTTGAATATCTTTTGACACTCAGTTGTCCACCCACCTGTGATAAAGAAAAATACAGGGCTTTGAGATTAAAATCACAAAAGTACATAGTTGCTAATGGCCAATTATATTGGAGAGATCCTTCAGGAATTCTACTCCTGTGCCTCACAGAGGATGAAGTGGAAAGTATAATGATGGAATTTCATGAAGGAATCTGTGGAGGCCATTACAGCTGGAGAGCCACAGCTCATAAAATACTGAAAGTTGGTTTCTACTGGCCAAAATTATTTGGAGATGTTTTTACTTGGGTCAGAGCATGTGATAAGTGTCATAAATTTGCTGAGAAACAGAAGTTGGCAGCCCTGCCCCTGATTCCAGTTCATGTGAATGAGCCATTTCAACAGTGGGGAATAGATTTTATTGGAGAAATACATCCCCCATCAAGTGGACAACATAAATGGATATTAACAGCCACAGATTATTTTACAAAATGGGTAGAAGCCATACCTGCAAGGAATGCTACTGACACTGTCATCATAAAATTCATGGAAGAGAACATCATGTCTAGGTTTGGCTGTCCTGCTAAAATAGTGACTGATAATGCACAGGCCTTCAAATCTGCAAAATTTATGAATTTATGTCAACAGTATAATATTGCACTTAAGCACTCCATAGCTTACTATCCGCAGGGAAATGGCTTGGCAGAATCTTCCAACAAAACTCTGGTGAGGGCCTTGAAGAAAACTATAAATGAGAATCAGAAGAATTGGGATTCCCAATTGAAATTTTCTCTGTGGGCTAATAGAATCACCAGTAAGAGAGCAACTGGGAAATATCCATATGAATTGGTATATGGACGAGTAGCTGTGTTTCCTGTGCAGCTGGCTTTTCTAGTGGCACGTTTCATGCAGGAAAGTCAGGAAGAACCCGATGACATGATCAGAAGGATAAACCAGCTAGTGGAATTAGAGGAAACATGGGGCCAAGTAAATCAGAGATTAGCTAAATATCAGGAAAGAATGAAAAACATATTTGATCAGCATGCAAAATATAGAAGATTGCATATTGGAGATGTAGTTCTCAGATGGGATGTCCGGAGGGCAGAAAAAGGAAAGCATGGAAAATTCGATCCATTGTGGTTTGGCCCATTTAAAATTGTGGAACAGGGAGGCAATAACACGTTTACATTGGAGAGTTTACAGGGCGACTTACTTGATGCCCCTGTAAATGGCCAATTTCTAAAGCCCTATTTCCAGTTCTGATTCAGGTAGCAAGCGCCTGATGTACCATACTGTATATTAGTTTTGCTACAGTTTTTGTTTAAACAGGGTGAGAAGGTTAATGAATCATGAAGAGAAAGGGTTTGGAAGGGCAGAGTCCATAGATTTTACATAAGATTATGATTAGGAGGTCTGCAGGTTCTCGACACATCCAAGTATGAACGCGTCATCCCCAGTTGGAGCCGATGTTGTCCATGTCAGCCCCTCATTTAAATTTTTGGCTTCCCGTCCCTCCTGAACCTTTCAAATTTTCCATTGTGGCTTAAGAAGTTTGTTTTTGCTTATCGTTGCCTCCCCCACTCCCTAAAATGATCAGAAAGTGCCGCAAATTACATATTCAAGGTCACAAAATGTCTGGCCCCTTTCAGTCATGGCCCCCTATATTTTACCGTCCAATGTGACCATATCTCAGGACCAAGGGTTAAGTCCCAAAGGCGCTTAAGCGTATACATCTATCGTGCACACTCTCGACCGTTCGATTAACCCATAAATCGATGGCTCGGAGTCTTATTTACTTTGGTAGTCCCCATGCCCGCAGCCACTGCTCGAAAACCGACCTGTTTATTCCGCACCACCTTTGCTGGGAAGGCGGTATTCCGCAAATCGTAGCGATTCCATACGCTGATCGCCATGTGTCCCAAGCCACTTTTCCAAAACCGCTCCATTTTGCGCGTTATCGTTCGATCCCGGACGCACAACGAAATTAATGTGAGTCGTCCGATCCCGAGCGCTCCATCCAATGGCTGCCAATCTCCCAAGCTGCACGAGTTTTAATTTAAATATACAGCACCCTGGGCCCGCCATTCCATCTCCCTCTGACTAAGTTTCAACCGTTGATCTTGTTTAAAGGATCGTGTGGCCCAGATCATTCGCATGACCACCTGTTGACCGAATCTCCCACCACGTCATCATCCACGCGTCTATCGTATTTTTCCTCCGCCATCCACATATTTCATTCGTAAATCATATTTCTACGTTTCACATGGAAAGTTATCACCAGCTCGTCCTCCATCGTTTCTCTGCACCTCCCCATCACCCCGCATCGTTTCATCATTCCACCAAGTTTGCACCACCATTTCCATCAACCCCACCACGTTCATCATCCCTGCGTCTGGTTTCATTGACGAGTTTGTGGGTTTTGCAAGTTTGCCGTGGCAGAAGATTACCACGACTCATCACCTCTATTACAGAAGATGAGAACGTATGACAGGACCATGTTTCAGGAGCGAAATTTATAAAAAAAGACCAGGGAGCTGCTATGATATGACCACTATTAAAGAAAGCAAGGATTTAAATCTATTAAACCCTCCAAGCTCATTTAAATGCACAGGTTGAGCAGATGAAGAATTAATGGCTCAGATAGAGAATATCAGTGAAGAGCAGGGGACTAAAGAAATGTATTTAAGGACTTGGGGGCTCTTACATACCCTTTTGGAGGCAAAGTACCAAATCGAAGACCCTGCAGATCACTAGAAAGATCTTTTCACAAGAAACAATGCCCTCAAAGTTTATTTCAGCCAAATTTTCTTCAGGAAGGTACAAAATGTTACTTATTTTATTCTTCATGTCTTATCCCCGGAGAAATTTGCACCTACAACATTTACTTCATGGAGCCGGCCTCAGAGCACCTATAGCTCAGCATATTAATTAAGCAACATGCGCGTGAACGTTTCCACCATTTTTTCCAAATTAAGAAAATTAAATGTTTCACCTACTTCTTTTATTGGTTTCTCTTCTCCTTCCTCTATAAAAAAGGAGGAAAAAGACATTGAAAGGGTTCCATATTTTTATCAGAGAATTGTGCAGTGAGAGGCATTTTTGTATACATTTTGTAAAGCTTTTGTATGAAGGCTCAGAGCCCGTAGGGTCTCAGTGAGGAGGAGTTCTATCTGTAATGAGGATTCTGGTCTTTGATATTTCACAGTATGTAACCTGCTCTTATGTGTTTAATACAACATTTAATTTCATCCACTTTCTTGTATCATGTTTTGGAATGCGAGTGGCTCACTGGTTTGGTAAGGATTCATTCTAGTTGATGCCCATACTTAAATCAGTTAAGCGCTTTAAATAGGCTCAGGCATGATATACTGTTTCATGTTCATTTCATCCATCTTTCTGCTATATTAGTTGCTTTGGGAGGGTGCTTTTAAAACGCCATTGTCACGTATGGTTTCTTAGATTGATAAGCCCATATATGGTTCTGTTGTGTATCTGGGTATCAGACCAAAGTTAACTAATATCCTCTTATATTTATTTCACTACATACATCTTCTGATACTTGATTTCTATGACATATTATTTGAATCGGCCCTCTTTACAGTAAATTGTCTCTTAACTGTCTGATGTTTTTGTGTTGGAGCCTTACATCTTGTCTCTGCAACATTACTTTCCCTGTGGCATTTTTTGTAAGTTCTGGTCCCATTTAAATCAATTTCCTCGTTTTACAAGAGATATCAGGAGAGCTTTTTGGATTGACACCCAAGTTATATTATATGCTCCTTGCTATGATAATATGTCCTAGGCACTGGTCTATGGCTACTCTAGGCTGTCTCTAGGAAAGACAACAATTTTCGACAACAGTTGCCATCAAGTCCAAAGGGGGAGATTGTTGGCATGTGTTGTCCTTGATGGAAACCTACTTGATGAAATAAAATTGTTGGGAAAAATACTGATTCACCCCCCCCCTCTCAGTATTTTTCCCAACAATTGGTATCAGAGCAGGTTCTTCTGAAGGAGCTTGATCGCTTGAAGGAGATCCGTCACAATGGGAAGTCAGGAAGGAGTAATTTCTCTAAGGTGACCTTTATTCAATGGAAGTAATCTGTTATTCTGGAAGATACGAACAAAAGCATATTTGCAAAGTCTTGGTGCAGAAGTATGGGCAATCGTGCAAGAAGGTTATCGGTATCCGGCAATTATTCCTACTGATGCAGCAGAGAGGAAGAAATATGAAATCAATGCCAAAGCAGTCAATGTTGTATTAGGAAGCCTGTCTAAATCAGAATTTGTTAAAGTGATGCAGCTAAATTCAGCAAAAGAAATATGGGACAAAATCATTCTAAGCTATGAAGGAGATACAAAGGTAAAAAGTGCCAAACTCCAAACTCTCAGAATTGAATATGAAAATTTAAGGATGCATAGTGATGAGAGTATTACCAGTTTCTTTTTACGTCTAGATGATATTGTAAATCGTATGAGAAGTTTGGGTGAAACCATAACCGATACTACTCTGGTTGAAAAAGTCTTAAGATCTTTGACTTCAAAATTTGAGTCAAAAGTATCTGCTATTGAAGAAAGGCAAGATCTGCAAACTCTTACTATTGTTCAACTACATGGTATTCTAACTTCTTTTGAAATGAGAAAATAAGGTCCATCTCAAATCAGAGAAGTTGCCTTTAAGGCATGTGCAAAAGGAAAAGAAAAGGAATCAAGTTACATATCAGAAGAAGAAGAAGAAAATTTTGTGAGAAGACTCCAATCAGGTACTGGAAGATTCAGAGGTAAGCTTCCCTTCAAGTGTTTTAATTGTGGAAGAGTTGTTCATTATGCTGCTAAATGTCCTTATGAAGAAAATCATGATAAAGGGAAACAATTTGAAAAAGGAAAGAGCTATTATACAAATGAAGATAATGATGAAATGTCAAATGAGGATGAAGAAGATTATGACCAAGATCTGCTAGTGCTCATGGAAAGAAAGAAAAAGAAGAAAGCTACTCAAAGAAAGGAGATATCTCAGAAAACATGTGAAGCAGAAAATGAAGAAGATGAAAAAGCTACTAATCTTTGTGATTCACTTCCTTATGCAAGCAATGGTGAAGATAGTGAAAGTAATAGTATGGGTCTGGAAGCAAATCTCAAGATTAATGGTGAAGATCAATTTAAAAAGAAAGAATCTATCTACAAAGATATGATGGAAATGTATCAAAGACGGATAGAAATGTATCAAAAACTGCACGATAAAGTAACCAATCAAAGTGAAAGACTTGAAGCAGAAATCATCTCTCTCAAAGAAGATCTGGAAAAATCAAATAAGAAGAATGAAGAACTTTTACAAACTTTTGAAGAACAAGAAAATGAGTTGAAGGAAGAGATTTTAAAATTGAATGATCAAGTAGAAGAAGGAAGAAGGAAAGAAGAAAGCATGAAGAAGCAATGCCAAAGTTTAGAGGTTGAGGTAAATATTTTGAAAGGTAAATTAGAAGAAAAAGATAAACTCTTGAGGTTTCAAGATAGTACTAAGATTCTGGACAATATTCTTAGTAGTCAAAGGTCTCCTTCTATTAAATTTGGTCTTGGTTTTCATGAAACTGTTAAAGGAGAATCTAGTTCACAAGGAAGTGCTAAATATTCAAAGGATATCAATGCAAAACCTGAAGTGTTGGAAGAAACAAAAGGTCAACCGACAATCATGAACTCTCAAAAGAAATCATTCCCTCCTAACTATAGAAGCATCAATAATGTTGAATGCTTTAAATGTCATAATTATGGGCATGTTGCAGCCAATTTCAGAAGCAGATTGTTTCAGTCACAAACAAACAGATTCTACACAAAAAGGTACTCAGGTTTCTTTAAGGGATATTGTTTTTCATGCAGCAAGTTTGGTCATAAAGCAGCTGATTGCAATAGAAGAAAGAATAGAAAAACACATTATGATCCTTATGCTTAATTTTTTGTTCATGCAAGATGTTATGCCTGTGACAAGTATGGACATGTAGAAAAGGAATGCAGGATGAATAGATCTGAGAAATTGGATAATTTTCAGCACACAAAAGGGAATTTCAAGCAAAGCTGGAAAAAGGTGGAGGACCGGTCAAAAACGTAGGGGATAATAATCCTACTGCAGTCATCCACTTCTAAAGCTTATTTCTCATAATGACTACAGGAATGATGTGAGATACATTCTAGGGATTAGTAATGTATCATCACAGGGGGAGCAATGTATGGTGATTCTCATGGTTGGCTTGGTAATTCTGGTTATGTTTATTTCTGACAGTGCATCTGACATGAAGAAGACAGGTACAGGTGGTACAAATTCAGGGGGAGATGAAGTTGTGAAAATTTTCAGTGTTTCACTTTCCTTACGCGGGTTTAGTGAACTAAAGCCGCGTATACATGCAAGTTATGCTGGAGACAGTTGCGTATGCTTTTCTGATAAGAAAAAATAGTAAGATAGCTAAATATCAGGAACACAGGTTCAGGGGGAGCATCAGTCTAACAACTAATGATTGAATTGTTGGCATTGTATCTGATTATTCCTTAGTTCTTGCTCAAATGATGATGACATGATACATGGTTTCTTATGATGAGATTATGGATGAGCCCTATTTGCTTTTTGCTGAAGAATATCTTTTGTTTCACACATAGATGAGTTGGAAGTCTTATGATTCAAAGATAAGAATAGATCATGCAGAATTTGTTGCTATGGTTGAGACCTTTTTCCTAAGCATATTACATCATGATGAATCTTGAATATCTTGGTGATTTTGGATCACATGGATGATTGTTTGACACATATTGTCTATTGAAGAATTTGTTCTGGTATGATAATTCCTATTGGGAATAATTTGTTGATGCTGCAAAAAGTCTGAAGGCCTGGTTACTGATGCACTTATGCTACAAATGTTGGATGACACTTGAAAACATAGCTACATTGTCCTATCTTTCTTCTCTCATATATCCCAGGGAAGCATTCGAATATCTCAGACAGAAGCTGGGAGTTGTCTCTGCCATGTACAAGATCAGATCTACTTAAAATCAGAAGATTAAAATTGGATACGCGGGTTTCATGAAAGACATTCGCATATATACGCGAGTTTATACAGAGAAAACCACGTATGGGTGGTTGTTGACAAAAAATTTTCTGGGTTAGCATTCTTCAGCACAACTGCAGTGCTATTTGGTATCTCTGGTGATGTTTCAACTCTCATATTTCGATATTTGATGAAGATGCCTTAATGATTTGCTGTTGAAAGTGTTCAGGATGCACAGGCTAAGGGGGAGCATTGGTCATATGGAAAGTAATGCATTGTTGGCATTATGATGGTTCTGAAATATGATCTCTCTCTTGAGGTCTTTCTGATATTGGTCATAAAAAGTCATATTTGTATTTTGATGAAAAGGTCATGTTGAGACCTATGATGTAAAATTGTAATATTCAGTCATGTAAGGACTTGATCAAATTTGTAAACCCACTTGGTTGGGTAGTTGAGTCAAATATGTGTAAACCCACTTGGTTGGGTACTTGAGTCACATATGTAAATCCACTTGGTTGGATCATTGATGTAAGTATGAGTCCTTGGTGATAGGAAAGGTCATAGAGTCATGTACTGCATTGAAAAATATGTTTTGAAGATTCGGCATGAACTCAGGGGGAGCATGGTAACTTCAGTGAACACCATATCTACAGAGCTCTTCTTTATACATGTGGAGAAAAACATTGTCTTGGCTTTGATCCACCCTTTGCCCTTGATGTCAAAGGGGGAGAGTAACATGGTGTTTGAATAAGGGGAGAGTATCATGGTGTTTTCATAATGGTTATAATCAATGTATCTATCTGTTATGGTGATCAAACTCCATCATGGTTGCCATCAAGTCCAAAGGGGGAGATTTTTGGCATGGGTTGTCCTTGATGGCAACCTACTTGATGAAATAAGATTGTTGGCAATATGATGCAATGTGTTGTCTTTGATGGCAACCTACTAGATGAAGTTGTCCTTGATGAAAATTGACTTGATGAGTTGTCTTTGGATGGAAACCTACTTGATGTAGTTGTTCTTGATGGAAACCTGCTTGATGAGTTGCCTATGATAAGCAACCCATGTGTTAAAAGGAAGGATGATATATCTACAAATTAGCTCAGAAGTAACAGAAGAAAGGAATTCCAGTAAAGTTCCAGAGAAATGATAAATAAGTCATGTCACAACGCATACGTGGGTTTGTTAAGGAGAAGTAGCGTATGCACGTGGAAAAGTACGTGCCAAGTCGCGTATGCCCATTTGCGCTTTTCCTTAAGCAGACCCGCGTATACATGTGCTTTTGATGAAGCGAACACAGCATTCGGTCTGTAACTGGGGTATGCGGCTCTTCGGATGGATAAACAACTCAGATTTCATCCTTTACTTCAGAATTTTTTTCGCCTCATCTCAGATCTAAACATTCCATAAACAGATCTAGAAAATACATATACATTTCGGATCTAGAGATCCCTCTTCATCATTTTCTTCATAGGTGCATTAGTAATTCAGATCAATCAATTCATTCCATGCAGATATACTTCAGAGTGAAGTATTCATTCAATACCCAGACTTGCACACCCTTGCACTTATGAACTTCTTCTCCTTATATAGATTTAGCCTTTGTCAATACCATGAGCCAAAACCACTCAACTACTAATGGTATTCCTGGACGGGATCAAATAGATATTCCAGCGCTCAATACAATGGGTCAATACCCGTGTTGGGTCCACGGTTTCCTAAATTTAGAGCACAAATGGGCATCATGACAGCACGTACTTTCATGATGCATACGCTACTTCTCCTTAACAAAACCGCGTATGCGTTGTGACATGACTTATTTATCAATTCTCAATGCACTTCTGCAAATTCCTTTCTTACGGCCCCTTGAGCTAATGCGTAAGATACATCATCCTTACATATTTAACACATGGGTTGCTTATCATAGGCAACTCATCAAGCAGGATTCCATCAAGAACAACTACATCAAGTAGGTTTCCATCCAAAGACAACTCATTAAGTCAGTTTTCATCAAGGACAACTTCATCTAGTAGGTTGCCATCAAAGACAACACATTGCATCATATTGCCAACAATCTTATTTCATCAAGTAGGTTGCCATCAAGGACAACACATGCCAACAAGTATAAAATTGCGTTGGGCCACTCCATTTTAGGCCACTCCATGACCTATTACCCATAAAAGGAAATCTCCTTAGTCTTCTAATAAAACCCTGGTGAGAGCACTGAAGAAAGCTATCAACGAAAATCAGAAAAATTGGGACTCTCAGCTAAAATTTTCTTTATGGGCAAACATGATTACCAGAAAGAGATCAACGGCAAAGTCCCCATATGAATTGGTATATGGGAGAGCAACAATATTTCCCATACAGTTGGAATTACCAATAGCTAGATTCATGCAGGAAATTTAAGAAGAGCCTAATGATATTACTAGGAGAATCAATCAGTTGGTAGAGTTAGAAGAAACACGAAATCAGGTGAGTCAGAGGTTGACCGAATATCAGGATAAGATGAAAGATTTGTTTGACTAGCACGCCAAGGACAAGAAGATGCAGGTTGGGGATTTAGTGCTCAAATGGGATATTCGAAGAGCAGCGAAAGGGAAGCATGGTAAATTTGATCCGTTGTGGTTCAGCCCCTTTAAAATTGTGGAGCAGGGGGGCAACAACACATTCAAGTTAGAAAATTTACAGGGTGGCTTGCTTGATGTCCCTGTAAATGGTCAGTTCCAGAAACCTTACTTCCAGTTCTGATTCAGGCTAAGAGAGCCTGATGTATTATACTGTACATTAGTTATATTATTTTATCTTTGTTTTAATGTCGTTTGTTGTGAAGAATCATGAAGAGAAAAAGAAAAAGTGCAGAGGAGTGGTGTCTACAGGAAGGGTTAACAAGTGGTTTGCGAGGTTCTTGACACGCTCAAGGATGAACGTGCCGTCCCCATGTGGAGCCAATGTTGATTATATAGTTCACCCTTAATATTTTAATAAAAGTCATACGGAGCAGATCACTCGATAACATTACTCATGGCTAAAGTTTTGAAGTTGGCTAAGGAGAAATAGTGCTAAGCTAAGTCACGTGCGAGAAAAGGATACGCGCGTTTCTATAATAGAGCGGAAATATATGAAGACTTTAAACTTAGCCGAGAAAAGATATAAAAACCGAAAAACAAATGTCATGAATACATACACTTTGCAAGGAGAAGGAGTCAAGTGTAATTCTGGAAATTTTGATATGTCAAGAGGGTCGAAATGAAAGAGGATTGACACGGGGTGAGTGTTATACGGAGAATAAAACATGGGTTTTAAAGTTATCATAATATGCATTTCGCGTCCCGCGAGGGCTGCGTTCTGATGTAGAGCTGTCGCGACGACGAAAAGGTAAGGTAAGTTTTTAGGACACCGGTGCCGGGGCTCGTGCGTATTTAACCCGACACGTGGTGTTAGTCATACTTACAGTCTAACACCCAACTCCTACATGCTACATGTCTCACTGTCAGTGTCCTAACAATGCTTACCCCACTCGATTCACCACACCATATTTTCTTAAGCTGCCTCAATCCTATATAACGGTCTTCCACCTTTTAGTGTGGTAAAATTCTCAGGTTTTTGACTATTGTATAAACAAAGGTGGGAGCCCAGTACTAGGTCTTCCTAGTCATTGGCAATACCCCCGTGTCGCTTTCCCGAGCAATTTCCTACTACGCAGGTATTCCATCCCTCACATTCCCTCTAGTTTCCTTTTGTTTTTAAATTTTCATGTTGGTCATGGGTGAAGTCACAACTAAGAAGTCAGAGCCAGAGACTCCCCATGTCCATGAAACCAGAAATCCTCCAGGGTTTGAACCTTTCTTAAACTAGAAAGTCGACATCTGCAACCCACAATACCCATTCCCCATTAGCAGCGTCAAGCCTGAACTTTTTAGGAGACATGTCGAAAACAAGGATAGGTATCGGGTTGTTCTGTCGGGTCTGCATCACCAAATTACCCCCCAGTTTATCCAGTGGTCGAGTTTATCTGTTGGCTACGGGATGCTTATGACGAATGTCGGGGCATGTTCCTTTATGCTCAAGGGAATAGAATATTCACCCTTTCCCCTGATATCATCAGAAAATCCCTCTATTTTCCTACCAGTTCAAACTACATCAGTTTCAGTGAAGTAACTTTGACCCCTCAATTTGCAAAGCTACCATGGAAACAACATAGCGATTTCATCGCCTCCATAACCAACTCTCAGTTCGCGTCCCTCCCTTCCATAGAGTTAGTCCCCCTGAGCCTGTTCAAAGAAGAAATCCAGCCTATCCTTGCTCTCATCGTTGGTTTACCAGGTGTGGAAGGTTTGAGCAAGCCTCTAGGGCATGTATTGCATTCTTATGGTTAATGTCTCAAACTAGAGTTGTTCTAGACATTCCTGGTTTCCTGGCCTCCACCATTCAGACCCATTTCTAGGAACTCCCAGACACGAGTCGCTTCCGCTTTTGTTCTATGGTATTTTACCTCTTCCTTTTTCAACATGCTGACAATTTCGAGGGTTTGGGCCTAGATAAGGTGTACAAGAGAAATTTTCATCCCAGGCCAGTTTTTGACTGGAACCTTACAACACATCAGTTAGCAAACGGGGTGGGCTACTCAAGGTTCCTAAACGATTTCATGCCAATTGCCTACACTATCATCCACGACTCTCCTCCGCCTAGGGTTTTTCCTAAGATGAAGAGATGGTTATAGTATAGTGAAGCCCAAAGCACTGGGGATTGGTACCTGTTTGATAACTACACTAAAATCCGAGTTTATGGAGCCGAAGTTCCCCCCTACCAGTTGCCTGTGTTTCCTGCCTGACGGATTTATACTTTGGAATACATCTGGCAGACTTTGAAATCCGACCAACTTCACTTCCTCCCTGAAAAAAAGGGGTTTATCCTCAAGCTCCCCACAACCATTGGCCCTTTTCTTGTCAATTCAAGGCACACCCTTCCTGTGGTGGAAAATATGCTTCAAGATATGGATTTAAGACAAGGGAAAGCTTGGCCCTATGATTCGAGGGGCATCATCTCAAACAGAAGGAGGAGGAACAAATCAACCCAATATATGCATGAAACGAGGCCTTTCATAGAATGACGAGGTAATCTAGAAAACTGGCCTTTGCTTTCGCAGATGGAGACCGATTCATCTGTGACATGGGCAAAGACAGATGCCACTTCAACAAGAGAAGCTGGTAAAGAAAAAGTGGAGGAGGCAGGTGTATCAGGAGTGCATTCTCCCCCTTTCAAAAGGCATAAAACAGGGACCAGTGAAGTAGAAGTTATTGGGGAGGAGTAGTTGCTCGAACAGGAAATACCATATGGGAAGCCCGACAAGGGAAAAACAGGAATCAATGTGATAAGGGATAGTACTACCTCTCCTGATTTCTTAGAAGTCTCACAAGCTATCACAACACGCAGTTCTCAGGTGGCAACCGAAAGTAGTTTGAAGGCTATAGCAATCAGAGATAAGTATCGGGCAGAGCTGGAAGGGTATGTTGAGAAATATCACACGAGATTGTCAGCCATAATGGATCTGGACACTGAACATTTAATAATGGCCATGGCCCAGGCCGTTCTAGACCTAGAAGTTGGTACTACTAGCTACAGGGCGTTAGAGGTTGCAATCGACATGTCACAAGTGCCAGAAATTTATAAATTCAACTTATTTCAGGTCTTCAGGGATATGCTTAAGGATGAAGTGATGCAGCTTTCAATCACTCTGAGGAAGTTGCAGAACAAGTATGCCTAAGTGGTGGAGAATTTCAGAAGGGAAAAGGTCAATTCCTGTGCCCTCACAAATGATATTCGCTCTCTCCAGGATGTGATTAAAGGAAAAGAGACAGGTGATGCCAACCCCCAGGGTCACCTTATTAATTAGTTACAGAAGCAAGTTGCAGCTTTGAAAATTAAGATTAATATACCGGGCTCCCATCATGTGCAAACTGCTAAGCTAGCCCGGGCTGAAAATGAAAATGCAAACTTCGTTGATTCTCTTGCAAAAGAGAAGGAGGAAAAAGAAAAGATCGCAGGAGATATGGTTGCTCTTCAAGATAGAATGAATGCATTACAGACAACTTGGGACACCCATACATGTGCACCACCAGCCCTACCAGAGACTAGTTCACTGTCTAAACAGCTGACCACGGCATTGGCTACAAATGCAACAGTAGAGAAACAGGTTTCGACAGCGCGACAAAGGATCAGTGAGTTGGAGGCCCTCCTTTATGAGAATGTCAAAAATATTGATGAAATGAAGAAAGAGATGGAAAAGGAGAAGAAATAAAAGGCACGATATGAAAAGACCATCAATGATCTCAACATCCGTTTGAAAGGAAATGTCACCCACCTAGAAGCCAAGCGATTGATCTGGGTAGACATTATTGCAGAAGTTGGAAGGCGCTAGCCGTTCTTAAACGTCATCGAGGAAATGAAGTCAGTTGTGCCTCTTCTCAAAAGAAAGCTCCATGAGGGAGGCACTGAGGCTCCTAACAAAGTCTAGAATTCAAAAAGGTACATCTCCTTCCTAAAATATCTAAAGCTAGAAGAGGTAAGGAAACATGGTATAGAGAGCAGGTTCATGGAAGCTTCAGAATGCCAGAAAGTGGTAGAAAAAGAAGCGGCTAGAAATTTGGCCATGGACGCCTTGGAGAAAGTTGTGACTAGCCTAGAAAGGTTCGATGTGGACTGGGCCGAAATAACACTCGCGGGGCTTCCATCGTGCTGGGATCCCGCTTGTGCTATCCTGCAGTCGTTGCCAGCATATGAGGTCATTTTGAAGGGGGAAATGAATCGAACAGACACCCCCTTTGAAAAATCCGCAAGGCTTAAACTAGAAACCATAATCTCTGTCCTTAGAAAAGAGTTCGCACTCCTTCACATAGTAAAGCACATAATTCCGGTCGAGGCAAACTATGATGAACTCACGAAGGCGTACATCAGAAAAAGGTGTTAGTATGAATCTTTAATTTGGAAAATATCACTTTAGCTACGCATAAAAAATAGCCCTAACATCAAGTATGGCTGCCAATATCTTTAAATTTCTATGATTGGGTGAATTAAATAATCTTGCACAAATCCGGAATCTAAGAATAAAGACATTAGTAAAAATAAAATATGGTTCCATGCATCAATAGACAAGACAAAGACGATGTATTTGAAAGAATTTTTATATTATATTGAAAAGGGGCACCTGAGAGGAAAACAAGAAAGGTGTTTTCCAGTTCTCCTCAATGGGATGGGTTCTTGATAGTCCTCAGCACTTCAGATCTAGAATCTCTCTCTCTTGTTGGTATAGAAAACCTAGACAAACATAGAACTGAATGGGAGCTCACAAGGTGAAAATGGAGAAAATGTGACCAAGTGTATAGATCCAGAGGTGATCTTTGGACAACAAAAGGTGACCAATGAATGGAGAAAACCCTCCTATTTATAACAAAATATTAGGGTTATCTAGAACTTGGTGCATGAATAAAATATTATTAATAAAATTCTAGAACCACCCTTTAGGAATATTTAATTATATTTGTTGGAGGGAAAAGGTCTTTTGACTTGGTTCAATTCCTTTATTTATAAACAATAAATAAATAAATGATTTATTTATTATTTTAGGGAGATGGTGGGAATGTAATTAAATAAATAATGATTTATTTAATTAATTAAAAATGATTTAGTCAAATTTAACTAGAATATTATTTAAATAATGATTTAAATAACTTATTCCTAGGAAATAATTAAATAAATAATGATTTATTTAATTAATTTCCTTGTTTTAGGCTAAATATGGCAGGAAATATAAACAAATATAGATTTATATTATTTCCTTTTGGGGTTTCCTGTTTAGACCATAAACAACTTAATAAGGTGTTTTACTAAGTTATTTCACATAGTGAAAGCAATTTTACTTAGGGTAAAATTGGTCTTACATGGTGTACTTGGGTTCATCTAATGATAGTAGGTTAGATGACAAAAAAATGTTGTAACAGATTGCTCCCCAACGTATGAGTGTTAGGAGCAAATCGTATGATCGAAGTACGTTGTAAGAACTCAATCACTAGACATCAAAAGGAAAGTCAGAGAGAGAAATTTAAGGTAGTCTAATGTGCTAAAGGACCAGACCCTGAGGAGACGAGACTTACAAGTGAAACAAGTCTCTAGTTTATGAAGTGGTACCTGTGCCAAAGGCGGCGGGGGAGGCATATCTATGCCCACCGAGACAAAGTAAAAAAGAATAATATGTCCAGTAAACAAGGAACCGAACTATAAAGTACATGTTGGCATAAATACGAGCCAGAAAATAGAATGATGAATCCCACATACATGTTGTGCCTGGAATAATAGCCAGTACTTACACAATAATATTGTAGTACATGAGACACAAATACACCCAAATGCCCCCTATACTCGGGGAAGGGCTCGCAAAATCTGACTGATACATGCAAATCGAAAAGGTGCTGCAAGCGGTGGAGGCCGATATCATCAAATGGAAGGAGCTGCATCAAACGCTGAAAATGAAGAAGTCATCCGGGCATGTGGGGGGCTACCTGCAGAGCCACCCCCTCATGAGGGTTGAGACATCTCACACACACCCGGGAATCACCAATAGTTTCTGCTGCATCACCGGATCACGATCATGCTGAAAGGAGCTCGAACCAAGGTACACCGCTCTCTAGACCTGGATTCTGGAGTAAATGAGTTGATGTCGACAGAAGGATGTCCGCCATAGGTGAGGTGATGAGGGATCCCCAACTAAGGCATGAGAGAAAATAGTAGAGAGACAAACAGACGGACACTAATGATGATGATGGAATGAGGGATACTGAGTAGCGGATGGATGATTTCCCTTGTTAGAGCATAAAAGACATGAATGGCTTGGCAGCGACTAACACAATATCATGTGGGATAGGGGACAATGGTACTGAAGGCCATAATGTGCAATACGAGAGAGGGACCAGGCAATGAAGGATGGAGGACTATAGCGGGATACAAAGGGACTCGAGATAGACTCCATGACTGATGATGACTTAACTCGGATGCTCTAACCAAGGGCGACTTGACGGTGCTGCCACGCAGTAAAGGTCCAATGGGGGACCATAACAATATGAGTAAAATAGGGTATCTCATGATGAAAATCAACACGAACAAAGACAAGTAAGGAGGCAAAGTGGTGCCCCAAGTACAAGTGTTGTAGGTGAGGAAATTCGATTTGGAGGAGAGGTGAATAGAACCTTCGTGGACAAAATGGGTCCTAGTGAAGTATGAAAACATGAAAAACTAAAAGATACCCATATGAGTGCTCGGTGAGAGCTTTCCAATGGTGCAGATGGTGAGTCAAATGGGGCTACGGTTTGGTCGCAGCGGGCAAAAGAAAAAGCAGGGGTTTTTCTTCTAATAAGGCATTTTCCCTCCAAATTCATTCATTTTCTTGTGTAGTTGTGGTGAATGTGGAGAGGAGAGAAGGCCCTAAATCTTGCGGCGATCGTAGCGGACAAACCGATTGTTGGAATCGAGATCCGTCAGTTGCATGTGAGAGGCATAATCCTACTCTTTGTTTTCGACGGATTAAAAGTTCAGATTAGGAACTGAAATCTCAGTAACAGCCCCTACCTCATCCTTACGATCGGGTCGCACTTGTTGGGGAAAAAAATGTGACCTGGGATGCAGGTTTGGGCCTGAAAAGTGCGACCTGGCCCAGGATTTGGCCAAAAAGTGTAACTTGTCAGATGGAGGTGGTTTTAGTGCTGTTGTGGGCTGAGATTCAGTTTTTGTGTAATTGAATGTAGTTTTACCTGTCTGTAGACTGACAAAGATGATGGTTTTGTGAAGATATGGTAGATACACAGATCAAGTGGAGAGAGAGAGAGAGTTGGGTAAATTACAGACGGAAATCCAAGCGGATCAGGGTGTCCATCATGCATTGGCCAGGTTTGGGGTTCTGAAATTTGTGGAGAACCCTCTGATGAGAGCTGGGGAGCCCTTGTTGGCCCAGATTATCAGTTATTGGGATCCATATCATGAGGTTTTTATAGTGCAGGGGCACAGGATTGAGCTGAAAGTCCAGGATCTGTATTTCCTGACTGGTCTCCCACCATTAGGGATGGTGGGAAATACACAACCAGTGTTACCACGTGGGCGTAACATCATGGAGTTCATAGAGCAACATTTTCGACCAGGTGTCTGAGTCAAAGGGACTCGGATATAGATTGGGGAGCTAGAGAGGTTGGAGACCCGGGCAGTGGCGGCAGCAGTGTTGCGTATTTTGGGCAGCGAGGCGCTCCATCACATCACCGGAAGGCAGATGATGATTGTAGAAAGTGTGTTGAGTGGGACCTATTATGGGTGGGCCCAGATGGTGTTGGTGTCATTGAAATGACAGTTGTCGCTGTGTAAGCAGCAAGTGAACCATGATTGTGCGTATGGGACTGTATTGTGCTCCTTCTTTTTTGAGAAGATCCTGACCTTGCGATCTCGTGTATAGCTACCTAATGGGGGTCGAGAGAACCCAGGATGCGTCGGTGGGGACGACTACTGTGCAGAGGAGGGGGAGGGGCGGTCGGACGGGTGTTCCAACCAGAGTTCTTCGCCCATTGGGATCAGATGCCATTGTACATAGACGACTATCCCTATAGTGGGATGAGTTATTGGGGAGATCCAGACTTTTCGCTTTTTCCTAGTTGGGTATGGAGGCCTGATGGTAAGTGAAAAGTAACTAATATGTTACGTGCATGTTAAATTTTGTGAATAGTATTGATGGTACTAATCCTTATACTTTTTTGGAATGCAGATATAGCTCCGGTGAAACCGGCCGGATATATGGGACGACCTGCAGCAGCCGGAGCTACAGGTGCTAGTGAATCGAGGATGGCCCAGAATGAGGATATGGTCTCTCTTGTGGAGGACATTCTTCGTAGATGTGAGGGGCTGCTAACCGGTGTGTCGGAGCGGGGTTGGAAGGATTTAGACGACCAATACATAGAGCTATGTATTGGGCTACCCTCAGAATGGCGAGGTATCATGCGACACATGGTGATGGCTGGTCAGACTGTGCATGATCTACGAGCTGCGGAAGCAGAGCCATTGGCTCGGGATCCTCCAGAGGGTGATTAGATGTAGCGCAGGTGGTGCCCCCCAGTGTGTATGTAGGGGCAAGTGGTGCCCCCCAGTTTTTGAGTTTTGTTTTTTGTAACATGCTATGGGCATGTCATATATTTGAGAGCAGATGGACTCTAAAAACATGTCATATGATATATATTATGTAGATGCATTGTGTTGATGGTTTGAAATGTTATTTTCTTGTGTGTGATAAATGCCAGTCTAGAACTTGATTTGCAATTCTATCTACGTAGTGATTTTGATTTCTAGGGACATGGTTGAAAGTAATGAATCTAAAGTCACGTATCAAAAGTTTCACTTGTAAATATTGTCTAAATAGGATAGGGTTATGCACACGATAGACACCATTGAGTTGTAAAACAAGAAGTAGGGAATCTAAATGAACGTGCAGATGGAGGATGCGATGAGATAGGGCATCAGATAAGAGAACACGTACTGCATCTCGGCCTGATTATTGGTGGCATTACCAATGCAGACCCCATTCGAAAGAACGAGGGTATGCAAGGGGGTAAAGATGGCCCAGGAGGCCGAAGCGAGATTCCGGGAGTAGCGACTTGCGCCATCAGCATAGCCAATATAATGTGTGGACGAGAGGTCTGGAGGAATAGTGTCACAAGACAAGAAATGGGAGGAAGGAGAAGAATGAGGGCAACGTGAGTATAGGGTAGACATCAAATGACTACTATGGTAGGGAGTAGTCTGGGTAGGATGGCTGGGACTCATAGATCACCTAGAGGGTGATGAATGAGAACTACGGGAGGAAAAGTGGGAGCTCATGCTGTGAAGGACATCATAGATACGGATGGTATCCTCCTGGTGATGAGAGGAAAGGGAGAGGTCGAGGAAACCACATGATGCTGCAAAGCTACCTAAATCATCAGCATGGGAAGAAAGGCGCACATACGGATCGTCACAGGGGATGACAGAAGTATAAGTCAAAATATGGTCAAAGCATGTAAAGCCCAAGAATGTTGCTGAAGGGGAATCAAGAAAAACAGATGGAGTGGATTTGGAGGGAATGTACTTCGAGGGTCGTGCGGATGATGATAGTTATAGGAGGGGGGCAGCAGGTTCCGACATCTCAACATCCGGGGGAGGAATGTCAATGGTAGCGGGGGGATCCTCAAGTAAGCCTGACGCATACTGAGCAAGGATGGGAGAGGCGGATTGATTTTGTTCAACCTTGTACTCATGAATGATCTCTAAAGAGGCTCGGTAATGCATGAGGTGAGGACAATGGTGAGAATAATGGCCATGGATACCACACAGAGCGCAAGGTTTGTTGGTGCGAAGAGTCTTTGGGTTCTTAGCTGCGGACGAGGAAGAAACAGAGGTTTCAGGGACCGTAGATTCATGGAACGCTACCTTAACCATGGGTTGGATACGGGGAAAATTAGGACAAGTATGGATGGCATGACTGACACCATCACACAAGGCACAAGGCTTGGTGGGTGGAGGAGGGGTAGGGTCGGGTGCGGTGGCCTTGTCTTTGGATGTCCCCTTGCGATCTTTTCGTTTCTTTCCCGTAGCTATCACAGCAAGAGAAGGGTCCTGTTGAGGAGCGAGTGGCACTGTAGCAGCGGAAGCAGCTAAGGGAACTGGTTGAACTGGTGTCAAAGCAAGGTATGGTTTGGGGTGACCTGGTGGGGTAGCGGCTGGAGGGTCAAGGTACCAGATGGGAATACCCAGGGTCAAATTAGGGAGGGAAAGGGTGGCCATGATGGGGACTGAATATACTCCGGGAGGGGGAGCGAGGAAGGGTATCTGACCAGCGGGGTAATGGCCAGGAGGGACGGTGCCAAGATGGTTAAGACTTGGGGGAACCGACCCAGGAGGGTAGAGAGTCTCATGGGTACCAGCTGTAGGGGAAGGGCCAGCAGGAAGAGGTCCAGTTTGTTGTGGCGAAGGGCTAGGAGCAGGTAGCAGCGGGTGAGGTTGAGGTTGTTGACTAGCCGAAGCGGGTTGTGTGAGGTCGGCCCGAGACGATTTCATCATGCAAACATTCGCCAAGCTGGGATCCGAGACAAGAGGAGGAGAAAGACCAGGGAAGGTTCCAAGCAAGGAGGAGTCTTTGTAGATGCCGGGGGAGACATTGGTCAAAGAATTGATGGTTGGCTTATTGGCTACAGAAGATATGGTCGACTCAGGGGAAGTCTAAGATGTTGGTTCATGATATGTCAACTGGTCAATTGTGACTATATTTCCATTATGAGGGAAAAACATCTTGCGATGGACTACGGATGGGATGAAAGACATGGCATAGGTGTAACTATGCCTCAAAAGAATGTTATAGTCAAGAGGGGCGTCGATAACTTCAACGTCGACACAAACAGTCTTGCCCGCAAGGGTGATGGGACAGTTACGGAAAAGGCCGATGGGCTGGGAGGCATGGCCATCCCATGCATGAAGGGTGATTGTGGAAGGGGCCACCTCAAGAGATCCAAATTGTTTCCAAACCGAAGCAGACATCACATAGGTAGATGCCCCCTCATCAATAATACACCGAGCGATGTTGGCATTTCGGATTTTGACTAGGATTTGGAAAGCAACAGAAGCAGGAAGGGGGGGATGGTCTGACTGACGGGTGTCGAAAACAATCAATTGGTCATCAACAGGATCTACAGCACCCACGGTAGAAAGTAGAGCCTTCTTTTGAGAAGGACATGACTGGAGGAGTTCTAGTGTTGAAATGGCAGCAGGAGATTGTGCCAGATCATATACTATGCTATATGAATGGGCAGCCCAACCAAAGGCAACATTTCGGCATAATGGGCCCTTAGGAATCCTAGTATGAACCTCAGCTTTGGGCGGAGGGATTTGTAAGGGACCATTGGGTGTTGACAGAGGCTCTGTAGGACTTGAAAATGAGGACTCGGGGACAGACGGAGCGGGAGGCGTGGAGTACTGACGAGACCGATTTTGAAGGTTAAGGTCGACAATGAGAGGTTGGTTAGAGGCCATCATGAGTATCTGGTAATCGGAGGAACCAGAAGGGGAAGTTTGAGTGGGTATCGAGGCATGAGGTGGTTGAGAGGCCACGAATCCTTGTTGAGGGAAAGGATCGGTAAACACAGCGGGTTGAGAAGTAGCCGTATTGGGAGGGACAGTAGGGGAGGAATGTTGTCCTCGCACTGTGGCCTAAGACTCCCACATCTGTCGCATCTGTGGTAATAAGGGACAATCGTGAGTGTAATGACCATAAACACCGCAACATGAATATGGCTTATTGGTGCGAAGAGGCCTGTCCAGCTTGGGCTGAGAGCCCTGTGGCTGGTTAGCGGTGCTAGAATCAATACTTGGAGGATTGGGTTCACGATTACTAGAGGCAGATTGATTTCCTTTCCTCTTTCTTTGAGAAGGAAGAGAATTAGTCGCGCCCTGCTGCGCAAAGACTTGCCCACTGGGGGGTAGTAAGTGCGGCTGCGGGGGTTGAGAAGGTAAGGGAGGGAGAGGTCCAAATGCTGGAGGAGCTGGGACACTAGGTTGTGGGTAGGGATAAGGGTTAGGATGGGCAACATTGAGGTAAGCAGGAGGGTGTGCAAAAGGAGGAGGCATGCCGTATCCTGGGTACATGCTACCTGGAGGGGGAAAAGTGCTGCAGGTGCTGGCCCCTCCTAGAGGGAAACCATAGCCCATAAGAGGTTGAGCGGTGGTATGTGAAAGACCTCCAACGATACCGTCGGCAGAGTGAGATACCCCCGAGGTGTTAGCGCCACCGTGTTTGGGGAGGTCAAGAAGGACGATATAAACATAACTAGATTGAGCATAGATAAGGTCATATTTCAAGGCTATTTGGAGGGCGGCTTCTTTGGTTTGAGGGAAATGGGAGGCAACATCTTTGCCAATGGGAGGTAAGAGAGAGTGAAGGAACCAGTCCATATAAACCAGATCTTCAAAGGTAGGAGCATGACATAAGCTTCTTCTTCGCTGCCATTCTTGGACATGAGCGGAAAGTCAGGTCGAAGAGGATTGACGGAAAGAAGTTAAAAGCTCAGTACCAGTGTTGTATCGAAGAGGTAGCTGGAAATAAGATAAAAATGCCTGGGCAATGGTCGCAACAGTGGTATGGGAGGAGGTGGCCTGATCAACATACCATTTAGAAGCTTCGTCGGTAAGCGTTCATTGGAACAATCTAAGATGGATGGAATCATCCGTAATGGAATTGGATGAACACCACATATGGAAAGATCGAATATGGTTGGAGGGATCTTCACTAGCAAGGCCTTCGAACTTGGGAATGTCGGAGGGGAGCTTGGTTGGCATAGCAGGCCAACTAACATCGTGGCAGATAGTATCATTAATCAGCTAATTGAAGCTGGGGAGACTGAGACCAGCCATATAATGGAGCAAAGGGGCAGTCGAGGTAGGTCCCGTAGTGGTTCCACTGGAAACAGACCCAGCAATATAACTAGGGTTGCTGCTAGTGCTAGGCCCTGAACTAGACATGGTGAAGGTAACAGGGGGAGAACCAGGAGTAGGGGGAGAACTCGAACAATCAGAAGAAGAGTTGGAGTGCGGACTTGGGGGAGGACTAACTGGATGATGATGGGCAGGAGGAAGTCGACCAACTGGAAACTAAGGGTAAAGGCCAAGAAGTCTCCGGGATAAACGCCTTGGAGGTGCAATGATGAAGGGAAGAAGAAAAACTGACAAGGGTAGGGAGGTGCAAAATCAAGTGAGGTCAATGTCAAAACAAGGGCAGATAGGTGTGGTGTCAATTGATTTTAAATTCTTTGCCAGGTGGTGTTAACCAGGCTCTTCTTCACTTAGGGTCAGTGTGTGGCATGTGTTGATTTTAATTTTTTAAACCCAAACATTTTGAGAGTAAAAGAAAAAGTGTGTTGCGTAACGGAAAATAAATCTGCAGATAACAGTATATAATGCTGAAATAACAGAAAATTAACAGCTAACGATGCATCGGTCTAACCCAAGAAGGTGGGGCTCTCAAAACTAGTCTAAAAAGAGGGAAAAAATATAGTCAAAACACACTAAAAAGAGGCCGATAGATCGAGGGTCGGGAGGGACAGGGATCGAAAGGATAAACCTACTGGAAAGAGGTGCAGAGAACAACAAAGAGGTAGAGGCAAGGTTGCTGCAACAAAAGGGGAAATCAGCTAAAGGTAGGAGGGAAAAAGAGGTGGCCCTAGAGGTAAACCCAAACAAAACTCTGAAAATTCAGACGTCTGAAATAGCTAAAAATCTCCCACAAAAAGTGGAGGGTAATGAAGCCTTAAGGGGTAAGATTCCCACTTAGTTGAGTGAAACAGATCAAAAATAGGTCCAAACGGGTAGAGACGGAGGCTAGAAAACCCTGACAGAAGCTTCAGACAAACCCAGAAAAATTGCTGGAAAATTGCAGAAAAAAGGGCAGGTCACAAGTTCTGACCTGTTTTCAGTCCAGGTTGTAGTTTTGGGGCAGAAAAGTGCGCCCTCCAGTCCAGGTCGCAATTTCTGGGCCGATAAGTGCGACCTGCAGATCCAGGTCTCTCAACGACATATTTTTAGAAAAAATTGTCGTCTTAGCTGCGGCTGATGTCTGCCACCTACGCAATAGGGCCAGAAACGCAGGGAAGTTAAAATTTTTAATGTTTGAGGGTTTTAGAGGTGAAAGGCACCATAAAAATAGGAAAAACAAAAAACTGAAGAGAAACCCTAGGGTCTGAAATAGCTGGATATGCAGGAATATATAAAATGACAGCAGTCGCAAAATAAAACCCGTGTGGAGTCGCCAATTGTTAGTATGAATCTTTCGTCGGAAAATATCACTTTAGCTATGCATAAAAAATAGCCCTAACATCAAGTATGGCTACGAATATCTTTAATTCTACAGTTAGTTGATCCAAATAATGCTGCACAAATCCAGATCTAAGCATAAAAGACATTAAGCAGTAAAAATAAAATATGGCTCTATGCATCCAACAGACAAGACAAGAAAAATGTTTTTAAAAGAATTTTTTATATTAAAAGGGGGCACCTGAGAGGAAAACAAGAAAGGTGTTTTCTGGTTCTCCTCAATGGGATGGGTTCTTGAAAGTCCTCAGCATTTCAGATCTAAAATTTCTCTCTCTTGTTGGTGTAGAAAACCCAGACAAACATAGAACTCAATGGGAGCTCACAAGGAAAAAATGGAGAAAATGTGACCAAGAGTATAGATCCAGAGTGATCTAATGCAATTAAAGGTGACTAATGAATGGGGAAAACCCTTCTATTTATAACAAAATATTAGGGCGTTCTAGAACTTGGTGCATGAATAAAATATTATTAATCGAATTCTAGAACCACCCTTTAGGAATATTTTATTATATTTTTTGGATGGAAAAGGATTTTTGACTTGGGTCAATTCCTTTATTTATAAATAATAAATAAATAAATGATTTATTTACTATTTTAAGGAAATGGTGGGAATTTAATTAAATAAATAATGATTTATTTAATTATTTATAAATGATTTAGTCAAATTTAACTAGGAATATTATTTAAATAGGATTTAAATAACTCATTCCTAGGAAATAATCAAATAAATAAGGATTTATTTAATTGATTTCCTTGTTTTGGGTTAAATATTACCAGGAAATATAAACAAATATAGATTTTCTTATTATTTCCTTTTGGGGTTTCCTGTTTAGACCATAAACAACTTAATAAAGGTGTTTTACTAAGTTATTTCACATAGTGAAAGCAACTTTACTTAGGGTAAAATTGGTCTTACATGGTGTACTTGGGTTCATCTAATGATAGTAGGTTAGATGACCAAAAAATGGTGTAACAGAAGGTTTCATATCGATGCTCGAACCTATAGAAGCCAGTTGGCAGAGATGCATCAAGTATGCCATCCTGTTGGCCAGCTCCTCAACAAACGTTTCACCACCTGCTTCAGCAACGGCCTCCACTCCTTCACATCAGTAAAAATGTTTAACTCATGATTCGACCTTAGCGGCTTTTTAGTTTTATTTTTACTTTTACTTTCAAGTTCCGAGTGGAATTCATATTCCAGTCTTGCATTTAATTTTTGTTAAGAACAGTTTTAATGTTTGGTTTTAAAACGGCCACAAGCCTAATTGTAAATGATGAGAAGCGTTCTCCCTCATCATAAATTTTGTTATTTTGATAAGGACCTGAAACTGCTTACCAGCACGCGGGGAAGATATTTTCCCAAAATATCTTCCCGCGTATGTGATTTTAAATTCTATATAAGCAACAAACTGAGATAGAAAAAGGTTCCAGATTTTCAGAAGAATACGCTGAGAAATAATTCTGTATGCATCTTGTTGAAATTTTGATATAAATGTGAAGAGCCCGTTGGGTCTCAGTGATGAGGAGTTCATCTTTATTGAGGATTCTGGCCTTTATGCTTTACAGTCTGTAACTCTCTCTTATGTGTTATAGCTTAAATGTTCATTTCGTTTACATCCATTTCTCTTATATCTTGTTCTGGAATGCGAGTGACTCACTTGTATTGGTATGAATTTATCGTAGTTGATACTCATGCTAAAATTTGTCTAGCACTTTAAATATGGCTCAGGCATGATATGCTATTTCATTTTCCACTTCAACCGTACTTCTTCTAAGATTAGCCGTGATGAAATGTTATCTTTAAAGTTATTTTCATGTGTGGATTCTTGTTACTATAAGCCCATTACATGTTGATATTCGTTTCTAGATTTCATATCGGTAACAGCTAGTATTCTCGCTACATTTCATACACAGTAACCACCCTCTTATTATACACCTCTATGAAGTGTTTTAGAATCCAACCCTCTTTACAGAAAAATGTCTTTGAATTGTCTGATACGCTTCTATTAGAAATTCACACTTTTCCTTTGCAATATTGCTTTCTTTGTGCTGAAGTTTTAAGGATTTTGGTTCCATCTCAATTAAACCTTCTTGTTTACACATGATAGCATGAGAGCCTTTTTCTGAATAATTTTCTATGTTATATCATACGCTCCTTGCAATTTTCCAGGACTTCTCAGCGAGTTTTAAAGGAGGATTTTGATTTTTCACCAGTTTGGACAGATTAGGGAGGATTTCAGTATTTTTGCACTACATCATCTTTTCTTCATAAAAATGGGATTCTAAAGGAATGTGGCAGTAGAAAAGGTAAAAATACATGATTTCTTTTTTGAATAACTCAATTTTTCCTTAAAATGAGTTCGTGGCATATTTGTTTTTGTTGCGACATTGGGTAGCATGAAGGGTGAATAATTGAAGAAATTGATTTGATTGTAACTTGAAAATTTTGCATCCGTTTGGCCTAAAATTTTTATGGTAAATGAATTGAGCTAGGGTAAATGAACAGAGAAAATTTCAAAAAATTCCAGTGTGTAGTTTTCAAGAAATTGGTCACTTTCACCTATATCCATTTTCCATTTTTTCGAGATCCATGTACCCATTGGCTGTGATGTTTTATGGGAAGATTCATAATATTAATAATAACAACCCTAGAAAATTTTAGGAGAACATGATTTACCATTTGGAAGAATTTGGAAAAACAAATCTGCTACATGAAAAAGATACATTTTGTGGAGCAAGGTCAAAGTGGAGGTCAATGTAGCATGGAATAGAGTACCTGAGCCAAATCAACACCATATAAGCCATCATATCATGTTCTCTTCTCCAGTTCTAAAAGGTAAACTTGAGGTAAAACTAGCCTTAACATTTTTAATTTGTTAAAAATTCTAGAAATTTTGATGAAAAGCTATTGTAAACATGTAGTTCCAATTTTTCTCCCATTACGTTTTGTCATACCTTTCAACAACCAATCCCACAAGTTATAATTGGTTCTTTATCAACAAAATCTTGCCACCCATGCAATCATCTCATTGTTTTTTCATGATCATAATGATGTTATTCTATGCTTTCACCACTCTATTGTTTAAACTTTCTCTTCTTGTTAATCCATGCTTTCCTTAATGGTCCATCAACATGATCTTCTTGAGAAAAAGAATTATTTTACAAATAGAAAAACTTGACTTCATGGTACATGTTTTTAGCACATGATAAAAAAGTACATGGAGCACTTAAATTATGTGTCATATTTCTCATCTTCATATTTTTAATGGAAGTCAAGAAATGATGAGTACAAAGCCACAAGAATAAGATTGCAACAAGGTTTTGTTCACACCCTTGAAATCACTTGGAAGCATATTTTAGGGTTTGATGAGTTGTATAACCCTCAACAACAACTCTTATTTTGTGTTATGTGCAACTCATATTGTCAAAAGCTTCACATTGGGAAGTCTTCTTCATTCATTAGTTTGTGAGTTCTTGAAGAAAATATTTGATAACATTGTTGAAATATGATTGGTTGCTATGCATGGAAGACAAGAAGACAATAATTATGGGCTGCAATATATGATAATTTCCAGCCATACTAATGAGATGAACTTCACAAGGATGGAAATCACATTCTATAGATGGAGTAAAAGTCTTGATGTGTTCTTCACAATATGGTGTTCTACCAAGGCTTGAACAATTTGAGCACAATTAAAATAGTGACAAGTACTTGGATATGCTACTATGTGGGCATCCTGTATTTTCACACAAGTTTCATATATAATAAATAATGAAGGGTTGAAGAAAAGTGCATCTTATTGATATAAAGGGTCAAAATTGCTCTCTTGGAGCGTTGGTCAAGGATTTAGTTGAAATGACAGAATAAAGGAACATAGGGAATCAGTTGGGTTATGAAACTTTGCAATGCTTTGTTTGCATGAGGACATGCAAAATCTTCGGTGTGGGGGAATGTTGAGCCTCCAATTTATCATAATTTTGTTGATGAAACCATCCATTTTCGCATCATTCCATTCACCCATTATCATAAATTTTAACCATATTTCTTCATAAATGTAGCAAATTCCTGCATACATGTTTACATGGTTTATTATTATTATTTTTAATGAATTAAACAGAATTATGCAAGGTTTTACTAATGATAGTTTGGCAGTTCAAGTTTCTATAGTTTCCGCAACTGTCTCCATGGTTGAGGTACTAGCACCACGTTAGAATGAAATCCAACAAATGGAAATTATTTCTAGAAGCTCCAATATGGATTGTTGTTGGTCAAATTCCACCCAGCTCACACATGTGGGCCTCCAGGAAAAGATCAAGGGAAAATCGCAGTAGTTTTGACCTGTCAACTTCAAACAGGTTTTCTGAACCAAATAAAGCAAATCTCGTAAAACAAAAACATGTGTTTTGTTCAGCATGGGCCCAATTAATTTCTCTATGAGAAGTTTTCCCAAATTCGTTACCATTGGGAGATATTTCAGGTTCTTTAGAGCCATATTTTGCAGTTGTGTGAGAAAAAATTGTGCTTATCTGTCATTAAACGACGAGTTAAGAAAACAGAGGTTGGAATGGAATGTGCTTCATCAAATTCATGGAAAATAGGTGTCCATTCATTTCTGATATTTATCCATATGAATCTCCATGAAGTTACATTGAAACCCCTATATAAACACTCCATTGAAATAAAGAGGGGAGGTTAATTTTTTGAAGCATATTCTCAAGTTTTACAACTATGTTTTTCATTCATTTTTAATGAAGAATTACCTTGAAGAATTCATGCACAGCTAACTATTGGAGTAAATATTTTACTGCCTGTTTGTGGAGGGCCCATGTGAACAATGAAGGTTCTGCATTTTGTGTTTTTAATGTAGTTGTTTTCATGTTTTCATTTTATCATTTGATGTAGTTATTTTCAGAATTCCAATTTTTCATTTTTCATAGTTGTTTTTAGAATTCCAATTTGTCATTTGTCGTAGTTGTTTTCAGAATTCCAATTTGTCATTTGCTGTAGTTACTTCTAGAATTTCATTTTTTATTTGATGTATATGATTTCATAAGTCTTATTTTATCATTTGATGTAGATTCATCAATCTTTCCTTTCAAATTGTCAAATTGCAGAGACTCATAGTTTTACTTCTAGAGCAGCAGTGATTTATTTTAGAGTAGTTTTACAAGCTCATGAGTGGTTTATTTCAAGAGAATGAGTGATTTTTTTTCGAAAAAATAGTGATTGAGTGATTTCTTTTCAACATATTAGTGTGTTATTTTATGTTCATAAGTGATTTATTTTCAAGAGCTATAGTGATTTCTTTACAAGTTTCATTGCCATAACATTTCATTTCAAAAACATAAAATTTTATAAATTCACTTTTCTAGAATTTGATTTTATCTTCACGCACAAGACTCTTAGAGAATAAGAATTTTCAGAGACTAATAAATAAATTAGTTAAGAGTTCTTCATAAGATAGAGAAAGTTTGTTTTAGTTTTTACAAAGTAGAAAGAATGTTGATTTTTAGAACTTAGTTGTAATTTAAATTTATAAATTTCATTAGGAACATAAGAATAAAAACATCCATATAATTAATCTCTACAAATCCAATCATCACACCAATAAAGTAAATGAATAAAAGAGGATTCTAGAATAGATTATGCACTTGCACTTCACACGTTTACCAACTCCGGTCGATAATTTATGTTATCAATTTAAGACAATTAAATTGACCAAACATTTTGGCACCGTTGCCGGGGAAGTGTAAAGAGGAACCTTTTTCTTTTCATTAAAAAAATAAAAAAGTAAAAAAATTAAAAATAAAAAATTCAATCACCTACCACACCTACTATATCACATGGTGCAGTAAGAACCACACATACACATAATGAATTCCTAGTTTTGCAGGTGGAAGAGGAGGTGACAAAGGAGGTAGAATAAATGACTGAAGATGATGATAATGAGGAAGATCCATTTGGACTTCTCAATCAAGAAACTGATGTCAATGGTCATATGAAGAACATCCCTTCATCTGTACTTCCTAAACTCAAAGGTATGAGATCAAAAGACTCGAAAACCTTTCTTTTTGAATTTGAAATAATTTTTAGATATTATGGATACTCATTACACATTCAAAAATTGAATTTGTTTCTGACAACATTGAAGGATAAAGCTCTTAGATGGTTCATGACTTTAGGAAAAAATTCTATAAGGACATGTGATGATATGAAAAGAGTATTTTTGGAAAAATATAAAGATTATTGCATACACCATGACCTTAGAAATGATGTCTTTAAGATGAACCAAAAAGAGGATGAAATCCTAGAATATTTAATGGAGATATTCACTTATAATATCAAAAGATCTTAATTGCATAATTTAGGATCAGACACACTAAAAAATCTCCTACTAAATGCTATAAAGGATGAATGGATTGATCTTCTTAATCTGGTGGGAAAAGGAGATGTCTATCAATTCTCATTTCAAGAGACTTGTGAACTATGCAAGAACATATCAAAAGGAAAATAAAATTATGTAATATCCTCTCAAGATCCATTTATGGCAAGAGTAAGTAAGTCAGCATCACAATTGGTAAGTAACTAAATTGAACAATTTTCTAAACATTCTAGTAATTTAAATGAACAAATTGACATGCTAAGAATGCAAAACAAGAAAAAGGGTGAAAATGTTGCTTTATTTTTCCCTAAATGTACAAAGAAAGATTTTTTGCATGAATGTCCACTTGATAACATTATAATTTGTAAAATTTGTGCAAGATCACATACTAATGAATATTTCCCATCATTACCAGGGTTGAGGGAAGTTTACCAGAAGGATAATAGAGCAAATCAAGAAAAAGAGCAACTCTGTTATGTAGCTCCAAGAGGACTATTACAACCTCATCAACCCAATATGATGTAATATCCTTATGCATATTTTCAAGGTTATGCACAAAAATCTCATATTAATTGGCAAACACCCTTGCCTTCACAACCTTGGACATCTCAATCCCAACCTCAAAACCAATCATGGCAACAAAGTTGGCAAAGGCCCTACAAATAAAATCCATTATATCCTCAATCTTTCTATCTCTATCCTCAATACCAATATCAATATTATCAATAGCATTCACCTCCACCACAACATCAATTTCACCATCAATAAACCTCAGTTCAACCTTTCCTATTACCAACCACAAAAGAACCCCAAAGATCCATTCCCACGCCACTACCTGCACAACCATTTCGAATCCCCAATAATAAAACACCTCAATCCACTTACAATTTTGAGGTATTGCAAAATGATTCACTAGCTGCCATTGAAGAACAAAAACCAAAAGAAGAAGATTTAGATAAGGTCCAGGAATCATGGATGCTTGTTGATAAAGAGCAGTTGTTGGAACCTGAGATTAAAAATTTTCTTGCATGCCTATCACCAGATCCGATGAATGAAGATCACATCTCTGAAGACTTGCATGACATAATAGCAGGAAGCCAAGGACTACAAGATTACATTGAATCTTGGTTTAGGGCAGTCATCGAATCCCAATGCTTAATTCTTCAATATATTCTAACAACATCACAATCAAGGCAATTGGTCTCTCATATACTGGCCATACATATCAAAGAGTATGTTTCAAGCCTGCATATGTGTTTATCTATCATCTTGTTACAGACATGGTTCCATTGGTAGTATTCATATACTTGAACAAGATTTCTTTTTCAAGTAGAGTAGGACATATAACAAATAAAAATAAAAATTAAAGAGAAAAAAAAGTCCTATTGTGAAAACCAGCTTGCTAGTGCAATTGGACATGATATTTTCTTGAAAACCAGGCAACTAGTGAGAAAAGTTCACAGTAAGTTATGAAATTTCATAACGGTTTCAATCTTTTATTATGTTTCTTCAAATCAGTTTTGGTTCTATGCTTGAGTTGGATGATGTGGAATTCCTTAAGGTCCACCTTGCAACAGATCTTGTCCCATCGACCTCAACACATTACCTAGGATCAAGATTAGAGATTATTTGGAGTTCCTTCAAACTTGCATACATCAATGGCAAGCCTCCTTGTTGACAACACTGGGAATAAAACAATGTCTCTTGATTGTCAGATCTTGCAGGTGACTCGAATTCAACAGTTTTATTCATCCCTGTCAAGATGCACTCAGGTACCGTGACACTCATTTACATTATCGGTGATATGTCTCTCGTTGGTTAATGATTTTCATCATTGATCGGTAATCCAATGATTTCTTCCCATGCTCGACTTCGACACATTCATTCACATGGTAGTAATTGTACCATAAATTTTTGATTTGAAGAAGATTAATAGTTTTATGGAATCAACAACAACTTGCAACAATACATTTTATTGGTTTCTTGTAGCAGCATGTTCATATTTTTTTCATTCAACAACAGCATGATGGCACCATCACAACACATTTTCTTTCATTTTCATTTTCAATAAAAAAATAAATTTGGGCCTATTTTAGTGTGAAATATGTTTCATGGTTTCTAATTCAACATGCAGTACACAATTCAAATCAGTATTTCAAAATCAGAGAAGACAAATTTTTGGAAAAATTGACATTTTTTATGCAACAATTGTGGAAAGTTGTAGTTCCTGCAGCTATTGTTGTAGCAGCCTGTTTTTGATGTAGCATCATTTTTCAGAGGCAGTTTTGGCACAAATATTTCAAGAGATTGGAGCAGAAATAAAAAATTATGAGCTTTCGAGTTTTATAAAAATATGATAGTTTGAGTAAAACGCAGACAAAATTCAAAAAAAGTGCAATTTTCTAGGACTTCTCAATGGGTTTTAAAGGCAGATTTTGATTTTTCACCAGTTTGGACAGATTAGGGACGATTTCGGTATTTTTCACAGAAGCATTTTTTCTTCATCAAAATGGGATTATGAAGGCATGTGGTGGCATAAAAGGTAATAATACACGATTTCCCTTTTGAATCATTCAATTTGGCCTAAAATGAGTTCGTGGCATATTTTTTTTTTGTTGCAACATTGGGCAACATGAAGGGTGAAACATGGCAGAAATTTATTTGATTGTAACTTGAAAACTATGCATCTGTTGGGAATGAAATTTTTTATGGTAAATGAATTGAGGTATGGTAAACGAACACCAAAAATTTCAGAAATTCCAAAGTGTAGTTTTCAATAAATTGGCTAGTTTCACCTAAAACTATTTCTCATTTTTCTCGAGATCTGTGCACCCATTTGCTGAGAGTTTTTGTGGCAAGATGAATAATATTAATAGTAAAAACCTTAGAAAATTTTAGAAGAATCTGATTTACCATTTGAGAGAAATTGGGAAAATAAATTTGCTACATGAAAAATATACATTTTGTGGAGCAAGGTCTAAGTGGAGGTCAACGTAGCATGGAGCAGAGTACTTGAGCCAAATCAACACCAAATTAGCCATCATATCGTGTTCTATTCTCTAATTCTAAAATCTAAACTTGAGGTAAAATTATCCTTAAAATATTTAATTTGTTAAAAATTCTAGAAATTTTGATGAAAAGCTATTGTAAACATGTAGTTCCAATTTATCTCCCATTATGTTTTGTCATTCCTTTTAACAACCAATCCCACAAGTTATAATTGATTCTTTATCAACAAAGTCCTTCCACCCATGCAATAATCTCATTGTCTTCTATGGTCATAATGATGTTATTCTATGCTTTCACTACTCTCTTGTTTAAACTTTCTCTTCTGGTTAATCCATGCTTTCCTTAATTGCCCATCAACATGATGTTCTTGAGAAAAAATAATTATTTTACAAATAGAAAAACTTGACTTCATGGTACATGTTTTTAGCACATGATCAAAAAGTACACGTAGCACTTAAATTATGTGTCATGTTGCTCATCTTCAAATTTTTAATGAAAGTCAAGAAATGATGAGTACAAAGCCACAAGAAGAAGGTTGAAACAAGGCTTTGTTCACACACTCTTGAAATCACTTGGAAGCATATTTTAGGCTTTTATGAGTTGTATAACCCTAAAAAACAACTCTTATTTTGTGTTATGTGTAGCTCGTCTTGTCAAAAGCCTCACATTGGGAAGTCTTATTAATTCATTAGTTTGTGAGTTCTTGAAGAAACTATTTTATAACATTGTTGAAATATGATTGGTTGCTATGCATGTAAGATAAAAAGACAATCATTATGGGCTGCAATATATGATCATTTCCAGCCATACTAATGGGATGAACTTCACAAAGATGGAAATCACATTCTATAGATGGATTAAAAGTCTTGATGTGTTCTTCACAATATGGTATTCTACCAAGGCTTGAAAAATTTGAGAACAATTAAAATAGTGACAAGTACTGGATATGCTACTATGTGGGCATCCTTTATTTTCACACAAGTTGCATATAATAAATAATGAAGGGTTGGAGAAAAGTGCATCTTATTGAGATAAAGGGTCAATATTTCTCTCTTGGAGCTTTGGTTAAGGATTTAGTTGAAATGACATAATAAAGAAACACAAGGAATTGGTTGGGTTATGAAACTTTGCAGTGCTTTGTTTGCATGAGGACACGCAAAAATATCCGGTGTGGGGGAATGTTGATCCTCCAATTTGTCATAATTTTGTTGATGAAACCATTGATTTTCACATAATTGCATTCACCCATTGTCATCATTTTTAACCATATTTCTTCATAAACGCACCAAATGCCTGCATACATATTTACATGGTTTATTATTATTATTTTTAATGAATTAAAGAGAATTATGAAAGGTTTTACTAATGATAGTTTGACAGTTCAAGTTTCTACAGTTTCTGCAGCTATCCCCATGGTTGAGGTAGTAGCACCACTCTTGAATGAAATCCAACACATGGATATTGGTTCTATAAGCTCCAATATGGATTTTTATTGGTCAAGTTCCACCCATATCACACGTGGACTTCTAGGAAAAGATCAAGGGGAAATCACAACAGTTTTGACCAGTCAACTTCAAACATGTTTTCTGATAAAAATAAAGCGAATCTCACAAAACAAATACATGGGTTTTTTTTAGTACGAGCCCAATTAATTTCTTATTAGATTTTTTCCCAAATTCTTTACCATTGGGGAGATATTTCAGGTTCTTTGGAGCCCTATTTTGTAGTTGCGTGAGCAAACATTGCACCCATGTGTCAATAAATTCCCAGTCAAGCAAGCAAAAGTTGGAATGGATTTTGCTTCATCAAATTCGTGGAAAATAGGTGTTCATTTAGTTATTATCTTTATCCGTATGAATCTCCATGAAGTTACATTGCAACCCCTGTTAACACTGGAAAATCGTATAGCAGAAGATGACATTAATTAATGTCAAGCCAAAGGATTTACAGGGCAGGAAGAAATTATGGAATATAGAAAGTATTTAAAATCTCAAAGGTTTAAAGGAAATCAAATTTGGAATAGTCATAAAATTCTGTTTGCGCACATTATCCTTCGAGAAGAGTGCCTTTTGTGCGCCTTTTTTCTCGATAAGCGCGCATTCCTGAGAGTGGCGAAATGTGACTATTCGGGACCACATAAAAGCAAAGGACAAGTTACTCCTTACATGAATCCACCTAAGGACAGCCACCATCACCTCCTTAGACACTATGTGGAGCACACAATGGAATATTTGGAGCACACAATGGAATCATACCTCTCCCTTGGGTCACCATCAACCATGTACCAAGGGAGGGAAGGAGGATTTGAAATCCCCTATATAAATCCACCATGAGATGAAGAATGGGTGATCACATTGTTATGCTAGCCAGAATTGCCCAAGAAATACCATTAGTGTGTGACCTAGAGTTGGAGATAGAGGGGACTCGATTGTTGACCATCCAACAATCTTAGTCCATCACAGCAGAGAGAGAGGGAGACTGCATCGAGGCAAGCTTGGAAAACAACATCCTTGCATCAGGACCTAGAACCATTTTCTAGGGGCCCTTTGGAAAGTGGGTAAAATTTCTTCTTTGTATCAAATGCTTAATAAGAAGGGGCCTAGAGCCACCATTTGCATTATTATCGTTTGAATCTCTTCAATATCTTATGTATATTTGTGTTTTAGTTTTAGTTTAACTTGAATATACATTTGAATTCTTTTTCCTCTATATTGTATGCTTTTGAACTCCACCACTTTCTTCTTGTTACCTATAGTTTAAAGGGGTAAACCACACCCCTTAAAATGGTACAATTTCATACATCCATGCACCAAATCCACCACAACAAGATTGGCGACTCCACTAACGTTTTACCAAGTTTATGTGGTTGTGACTTCTTTTGCAGGAGACCTTTTTCTATGCTGGAGAGTGGAGTTGATAGTCCTCTGATCTATCTTGCAGTCCCTAGATTCAGTTTGAGTGATAGACTGAAGAAGCGCAGTTCCTATTTTTTTTTACTTGAAGGAATTTGTGCATGTTTGTTCATCACAGACACGCAAGGCGTGTGTTTAGTGCTAACCTGTGTGCAGGAAGTGAACCTATCGTGGCCTTTTGTGCGCAATTCACAGAATGAGAAATTTCTCCCAAGATTCTGTCTTTTTATGCTTGTAAGGTGCTTGGAAGCCCCTAATGTATCTTCCAGCACTTTTTGTGATACCCCACAACTTGTTAGAACTCACTTTTAGCTGCTTTCTATAGGCTCCGAGTTAGTTTTTGGATTCAAGTTGATTTTTGAAAAAATGTTCACATAGTTTAAGTAGGGGGAAAATTCACTTGCATTCCGAACAATTTATATTTTGAAAATTTTGGTATTCACACCTAGATAAATATTCCAAGTAAGTGGCCAAAGACCACGCATGCATAGCTAGTTTTCTTTTTTCTAAGTGTAGAAATTTTTTAGTTTAGTTAAATTTTTGCATTAGGAATTGCAGGACTAGGATTGAAATTTTTATAGAAGAGAAAGTAATATCTGCTACCTTTTCACCCTCAGGTGATCCTAGGTAATCATATGAATGCTCTGTATTCACAATTCGCCATCTCCCTATAGTTAGTCACATAGATTAACTAGGAAAATTTGAAAGCGGCCCATTATCCGCACATGTTTTCCATTTGAGCCAGGAACAATATAACATAGTTTAAATAGGGGATTTTGTAAAGGATCAAAAATATCCACACTCTCAAACTATGTTCTTGTTCACCTTATTCTCACACACACTCACTCACTAAGCAAAGCAAGACACTTTAAAACTAACTGTAATATTCCTTTTTGGGGATTCTCAAGATTCTATTTCAAAGATGGAATATAGAGGAATTTATTGGTTATGTCACCTCTAAAAAGAGGGTGAGAACCAGAGGCTACCAGCCAACTGTAGACTCTACCTATCGAACTTGGGTTAATCCCTTTCAGGAATCTCAAAAAGGCCTTCAATGAAAATGTTGTATAAGAAAATATGAGCAAGAATAATGTAGATCGGGGCTGGGATCCCCTCATTTATTCTTTATTTGAGTTATATATAGAATTTCAGCTGAAAAAATCAGTTTAAGAACATTAAACAGATCTCCCAAAGTCAAGACTAGCTAGAAATCAGCCAAAGAGAAGAGTTGTTACAACATGAAAACCCCAGCTACTAGAATTGCGCAGTTTTGATTGAAAATTAGAGGAGGAAAGAAAAAGATCTGATAATTCATAGATATAATAGTAAATAAGATTTATATTTGATCTTGTTACCTCTACAATAGATTACAAAGAGAGCTAGGGAAAAATTCCTTCAGAAATTAGAGCTGCAACTAGGAATAAACTGCAGAAATACATAAATAGCATTATTTTCAGATGGTTCAGTTGTTGTACATTAAATTTAATATATCTGACATATGTATGGATGAAAAATCATATCTAATACATATATGGAAACTATAAGACTTTAAGAACAAGATCCAATTTGAATTACATCAAAATATTGCAAAATAAGCTTTAGATCTAAATTACAATTTGCAGTGCTGCAGAAAACCCAGAAATTTCTGAAGATAAATTTTATTGCTGAAATAGATCAGATCTATAGATACATGGATCAGAAACCCAATCCATGGATAAAAAAGGGAAGGCAATCCTAACACTAAGAGATCTTCCTCCAAACTGATAGAAAACTGAAACAAGAAATCCCTCTCACAAAATAACGCAGTATTGAGCAGAAACTATGCAGAGGGTGAAGGAGACTGAATAAAATTGAATGAAATTATAGATCTGATACAAAATATGGATAGAATATCTTTTTGGAGGCAGAATAACACACTCCAATAGAGAAAGCCTCTCAAAACAATCTAGATCTAAGCAGATCTAGAAAACCACTTGCTACAAAAGATAACAACTGCAAAACCCTCAATGGGCCAGTGTTGCTCATGAAAATAGAGCTTGGCTTCAAACCAGATAGTGGCTCACTTTAGCAAAGAAATCCTCCAATGATCCTCAAGGGAAGAGATGAAACCCCTAAACAGGAATTCCAATCACAATCCTCCACTAAATAGCAGAGAATGGTATTTGTCTAAGCAAACAAATACTTCAGAAATATGATCTATCAACAACCTCTTCATGTTGCTCTCCTCCTTCTTTTATAACATGAGGAAAATATTGCAAACCCTAAACCACTTTGATGAGTTAGCCCTCTTCACACTCCCTTCTAGAACTATGCAGTCCCTCTTGGATATGAAATGAACCTAGACAGCGCAGTTGATTTGGTCAAGGTGGACCCATTCTTTGGTTCAAACCTCTTTCACACCTGCAAGTGATTATTTACATAGCCCTGATTTGTATTTCTTCACATGGGCATTGATTTAATCAAAAAAATTAGGAGTTTTACATGTCTTCCTTTATTCATTTATTCATAAAACATAAAATAAATCAAAATTGAATGTTTCCTCTTAGCTAAGGCTAAGTAGGAACATTACATTTGTCCCTCCAAAATGTTGCTTGTCCTCAAGAAACTGATAGGGTAAGAGCTGTAGTTATTCTCCTTTTCCATTGATGGCACCATCAAGAATCAAGCTCTCATCATGGATTAAGTGCTCACCAAGCCCGTACATCAGAAACTGCTCCTCCAATGCTAACATGATAGGTGCATAGTCTGCCCCTCCAGGAGTGTAAAACTCAACAGAAATGAACATGGGTGAAGCAATGTCATATCTAAAACAAGTATCATGAAGTACATGATAAAGTTCCATCCCATGTGGTACATGTACACTACTTACCCTTTGCCCATACATACCCATAAACAATACCAATATGTCATCTATGTATGGAAGTAAAATCACAAATAGGCAAAATGTAATTTGCACTTGAGGAGGTGGGTCACAATCCCACATAAGGTACCAGTGCAGTGCACTCCTTGTTTTGAGTAGATCTGATTGTGATAGGTGGTACTCCCACCACATATTTTATGCATGGTTCACTTTGACATGGCTGAAAGTGAAGCCCTCATTAGGTGCTTTTGGGAAGCACTCACCATGATAAATAATCTCCCTTTGCACCTCAAGGGAGTGGCCAGATTTGGAATTTTTATTGGCCTCATCATTGCCATGAGATCTGCATGTAGTATTACTCCTTGTAGGAGCCATGGCCTGCATACATATGGTAAGAGAATGTGCCAAATCAGAAAAATAAACTTGCTCTTCAAGATCAGATTTCTTACCATACAAGTCTCCCATACACATAGAGTTATGCATGGGATTTTCTCCTCTTTTAAGAGAAGAAAGAGATGGCTGAAATGTCTCCTGAATAGGATATCTTAGCTACCCCATCTCCACATAACTATTGCACTCTTGTAAGTACTGATATAGTTCCTCCCAATCATAATGTTGATGTAGTTCTTCCTCCATACCCTCCCAATCAAAACTATTCAAGATTAGGGAGTAGATTTTTGCTGACTGCATGTAGCTGGAAAGGAACTCCTTGTGTGCCCATTGGAGGCTTGAGACAAGAATAATTTACCAAGATGATAGATGACCCCTTCATGGACCAAATAGCCTCCTCCTTGCTTCATGCCATCTAATATCATCCCAGTGTGCAGATCTTTGGAGTACTCCACAAGGAGTTGAGAACTCCAATATGGATCTACAATTTTCAACAAAGACAACATTGTTGATGCATCTATGGTGGTGCTTTCCTTGTTTCTGCTTGTTTCTTTGGCACTATGCATGCCAATTTTTTTTCTTGGAAGGCTGATCCTCCCCTTTGCTTCCTCCCACAACGTTGTGACTCTCTTCTCCATTGTTTCAGCACTTGGTGAAGCTTCCCACACAGAATATAATGGCACCCCAAGTGGCTTGCCATGATGTAGGAATGTTCCTTGCAGCATTATCATAAACATGAGAGAAGGAAATGTGAGGTCCCTGCCCCCACTGCGCAATTCCATCTTTTTTCTGTGAGTGGAAACATCAAGTGAAGGGTAGGTGTGCATGCCTTGAATGATTTGTTGTTTCCCACTCTTCAAATCCACCCATTCCATTTGCAAGGCCTTCCAATCAATGGTGAATTTTCCCAAAGTAATCAACCAATGGACACCCAAGATGATGTTGGTGTCTGGTATATCCACTACAAAGAAGTGGTCCTCCAAAGTGTAGGTTCCCATAGTCACAGTAAGTGATGGAACATACTGCATGCACTGCATAGTTCTATCTCCCGGAACCAAAACAGAGAACCCATCAAAATTATTAGTAGGGATCCCTCTCCTCTACACAAAATGAGCATCAATAAAGTTGTGGGTTGCCCCACTATCAATCAGAATAGATACTCTTTAGTTCATAACTGAACCTTGCACTCTAAGAGTAAAATACTTGGGCACTCCTCTCAAAGAAGCAAGAGTCCCACTGGTTGGAGAAAATGCTCTTTCTTCTTCTCTGGATGATGTTGGATCCTCATCCTCATCATCACCAGTGCTTTGACCTCTCCTAGGTCCATTATTTCCCTCCTCGTCCTCACAATCAGAGAAGACTTCAATATAATGTGCTCTTCCAGCAGCACATCTATGTCCCGGTACCCATGGCTCTTGACAAGTGAAACATAATTTATTTTTCCTCAACTCCCTCCAGAGATTATTGTTAAGAGGCTTCTTCAGTGAGCTCTCTTTGGGTGGATCATATTTCCCCTCCTTCCCCTTAGAAGAGTGAGTGGCTTTGCTTCGGAAGGTTTCCTTTGCCCTTGGAAAGGCATCTTGGAGAACTCTAGTTCTTTTAATGGCATCATGTAGAGTGATGAGCTTGGTAGACTTAACCAATCCATGCAAAGGTTCTTCCAGGCCATCAATGAGCATATAGACTCTCCTTGCTACTGATATCGAGAACCATTAGAGACAACCTCAGGAATTCAGAGATGTAGGCCTCAGCATCTCCTGTCTTTTTAAGCTTTTCCAAGCTTATGAAAGGGGCCTCCGGATCCTTCCGATCAAATCTCTCCACTAGTATCCTAGTGAATTTAGCATAAGTGGACACATTTCTGTGCCCTAATGTAGAAATTCCATGAAACCACCATTTGTGGGCTTCTCCCTCAAAATGCAACGCAACAATCTTGATGGCTTCTGCTTTAGGAACTTTATTCAGCTGGAAATAGATGTCCAACTTCTCCACCCATGCTTTAGCAGAACAAGAGGGTGATCCATCAAACTTAGGCAAGAAGAACCTACCCATGGTGTGGTGCCTCCCATGATGGAACCCTCCATCTCTATACTGTTGCAATGGCTTCCTCCGGTCCTTGAGATGGCAGAAGTCTTGAAAGCTCAATTTATCCTTGAACCTTTGACTTTGTGAGTCATATTCTACAAATTATCCTTCCAAAGAGGTTGGCTCTTGCAGTCCTTCATTCTCTACAACCAATAAGGTAGGCATTGTAGAGCGTTGTGAGATCTGTGGAACTTGAGGCAAGCTCATAGGTTGACCAGTACCAAACTGAGACATTTCATAACTTTCTCCTTGATGGAATCTCCCAAGGGACTCCATCATCTGATCTATCCTCATCTCCTTTATCTCCTTGGACAGATCTTGCATAGCTTCCAAGAGAGTTTTTGCAAACTCTTCTGCCTCCTTATCTTTATCATTGATCAATTCAGGCGCTTTCCCCTTGTCTTGACCGTTGTCAAGGTCAACAGTAGTATAGTCACAATTTCTATGAATTCTATTTTGGCATCTCCTCTCCCTCTTAGAAAGAGTATCTTCATCTTTGGAATGTAGCATGACTGAGGCTCCAATGCTGGCACACGCTGTGCCAAGAGTGGAGCTCCGATACCACTGTAATATTCCTTTTTGGGGATTCTCAAGATTCTATTTTAGAGATGGAATACAAAGGCATTTACTAGTTATGTCACCTCTAAAAATAGGGTGAGAAACATAGGCTACCTGGCCAACTATAGACTCTACCTATAGAACTTGGGTTAATCCCTTTCAAGAATCTCAACAAGGCCTTCAATGAAAACGTTGTATAAGAAAATATAAGCAAGAATAACGCAGATCAGGGCTTGGATCCCCTCATTTATGATTTATGTGACTTATATATATAATTTCAGCTGAAAAAATCAGTTTAAGAACATTAAAAAGATCTCCCAAAGTCAAGACTAGCTAGAAATCAGCCAAAGAGAAGAGTTGTTACAACATGAAAACCCCAGCTACTAGAATTGCGCAGTTTTGACTGAAAATCAGAGGAGGAAAGCCAAAGATATGATAATTCAGAGATATAACAGTAAATAATATTTATATTTGAGCTTATTGCCTCTACAAAATATTAAAAAGAGAACTAGGGCAAAATCCCTTCAGAAATTAGAGCTGCAACTAGGAATAAACTGCAGAAATACATAAACATCATTATTTTTCAGATGGTTCAGCTGCTATACATTAAATTTCAGATATATGACATATGTATGGATGAAACATCAGATCTAATATGGATCTGGAAACTATAAGACTTTAAGAACAAGATACAATTGGAATTACATCAAAATATTGCATAATAAGCTGTAGATCTGAATTACAATTTGCAGTGCTGCAGAAAACCTAGAAATTTCTGAAGATAAATTTTATTGCTGAAATAGATCAGATCTATAGAGATATGGATCAGAAACCCAATCCATGGATCACCAAGGGAAGGCAAGCCTAACACCAAGAGATCTTCCTCCAAACTGATAGCAAACTGAAACAAGAAAGCCCTCTCACAAAATAATGCAATATTGAGCAGAAACTACGCAGAGGGTGAAGGACACTGAATAAACTTGAATGAAATTACAGATCTGATACAAAATATGGATAAAATATCTCTTTCGAGTCTGTTGACGGGAAAATATATCTGACCAATAGCAGGGGATCTCCTCGGTAAAAATTCCCAATTAGACCTTGAACCGTTTGGAATAGGGATCCCGTCCGGGGTGTGGGTCCGGCTACCACTGATTTCTCCTTTCTTTGGGTCTCACTTAAACTCTATAAAATAGTAGATACACACTCAATCAAATGGTACAAGACATATTATTGATGCATTAAACATGCATAGAACACTATGAGTAGCAAGAGGAAATAATAAAGCATAAGTGCCGAAGGAAGTGTTGTTAACAACACATCATTCGAGTCATGCTTGTAAATTGTTATGACCACAAAAGAAACAATTCCTTATGTCAAGAACACCCTTCACTTCCTAAAAGTTTTAAACGATAACAAAAATGCTAATAAACAAAGTCATCAACATCTGTTAAGAAAGTGAAATGAACTCAACCACCATTAACATACTCAGCAAACTATTATGCAATTGTGATATGAATTGAAGATACAGTTCCCTTAATCTAAAGATGTTCAGAAATTGAAAATATAATACTCAATAGCGTTCATACATATGACAACATCAGATCCATAAAGGGATTTTTCCAAAATGCTTGTATTCATGCTCAAATTTATAATCCTCTGGTAATACAATGTACTCAGCTCGAGTCCCAAACCGAAGATCCTTTTTACAAGCTCCCGAAGAAGTATTTATAAGAAAAAACTTTCCCTTTCGGCTTCCTTGACTTTTCATCTTCCCGACCACTGGGTTTCCTTGCGACCTGTGACCTCGGACCATCTGTGACCTGCGACCTTGAACAATCCGCGACCTGCGATCTTGGACCATCCGTGACCTGTGGCCTTGAACAATTCGCGACCTGCGACCTTCTTGGATTTGCGACCTCGCGACCTTCTTGGATTTGCGACCTCACGACCCAGTCGTTGGGTCGCTGGGTCACGTCATCGAGCGTTTGGCATGGAACACGACTCCACGAACTGGCAACCTGAGGAAATCTATGACCTGGGGGTTTTATCCCTTCTACATTACTCTTGTTGAGATAGTCTTAGCTCTCGCCACATGAAACAGTAGCTCCTATCTGTTGGTGATGCCCGTGCCATGCTGAAGGAATTTGTGTGAGTTGATAAGTGGGAAAGCGGTGTTTCTGTTTTGAGTGAGAGACCAAGCATCCACATAACATGAGGTTTTGAGGTTGATTTGAAACCCAGCTCTGCATCTTCCGGAGAGAGCTAGCAGTTCTTTTAATTTGGATAGACATAGCTGTTTTCTTATGTTACCTACAAGACAACAGAGTAAATCAACATCTTCTCATATAACCTGAAGATAAGAAAATTTAAATCAGCCATATATATATATATATATATATATACATGTTAGGGAATCAACATAAAAAATGCAATAACTTTATCACAGCTAAAATTAGTTGGACCCCTGTGTGGTCAAGTGCTGTGTCACTATGTCATTAGAGTGAATGGTGTAGGCTCTCCCTGCACCTCTTCAATTGCTGAAATGTCCGTTGGTATCGTTATAGACTGAGTGCTAAGTGTGGATTCGTCGTTTTTAAACTGTTTTGGTAGTTGTTACTCCATATGGATATGGTTACGTTGATGTGACACGATTCCCCTTTATCTTCTATGAACATCGCAAAAATGAATTTATGAAACGAGGGTACAGTCCTGAATATGTGGCTCCTTCTTCACTGAGGCTCAATGCATGTACTAGAATTATCCTTGCCTGCTTAATCCGCTTGATAAGATGGATCCTACGCATCTCGAACTTTTGAAGTTCTAGACGCGGCTGAAGTTGTTGGGTACCAATAAGGAAGAAGCCACAACCACGTAAAAGGGGCATATATTTCAATTTCTGACCGCCTTTTGTTGCATGGTCGATAATGTGTTTTCATTTATCCCCATCAACATCGTGGATGCATAAGATTAATTTGCGATCATAGTGGCTTAAGTGTGATAATTCACTATGCTCCCACTATGATGCAATTCATTTTAATTGAGAACCATGATGGTGGCGTGCAACCTCCCCTCCTCTTCAACCATATATCGCGCACTCTGTAGCGTACTAGCATAGGTCGCAAATCTTGGCGGGAGTCGCAGAGTTGGGTAGTCGCGAAATTGGTATACTTCCTTCGGGGTGCATCTCTGTGACTTGGGGAGGTCGCAGGGTTGCAAATGTTGTTGAGTCACATTCTCCGAGTTTTGAGAAAAGTTGTGACTACGCGACCCAGGAAGGTTGCAACTTGAACAGGGGTCGCATGGTTGCGTTTAGGAATTGGTCACACTCCTTGCTACTACAATCGACATACAACTGCGTGACTTGATCAGCTATTGCCTCCTTGTTGAATCAAGCTTTCTCTCACTCAACGTGTGATCATCCAAAGTTGAGTTTCTCCATGGCATCTCCTGTAACGCTCCTCCCACTTTGGATAATGGGCTCCTGTACATTAACTATGCAGAAAATTTGCAAAATGCATGTTCAGTGTTCGGGATCTCTATATGCGTTTGTAGTAAACTTTCAAGAGCATTAACCTTCTACTCCTTTCGCACTTCCGCCACACCACACATTATTAACCACACGTTGAAGAGCAGGTTATTGCACTAGACTCAAGACTCCTTAGAAGAATCGTGAGGTTAAAAGGGTGATTAATCCTTCGTGCAATCTCTCCATAGCACCATAACTAAAATTCTATCTTTGAGTGGCAATGACAGACGCATCGAAAGATCCTTGTTCTTCAGACCCTATTGATTATAATTCCAATGCACAGACTATAGGTATGATGGAGCAAATGCTATCTGGTGCATGAGCCGCGGTTTTCTCCGCCACTATTTTTTAATTCTTTCAACGTTGTTAAGGTTTTACATTTTGCCCCATGTTTGTCGTTTAAAATAGAAAATTCCTCGGTGCATGCATGGCATCATTAGACCAGACCACAAGCTCAGGTTGGCTAGAAGATGACAGCTGTTAGGTTGGACAGGGTAAGCAGGTTAAAACACTTCTGTTGTGTATAATGTGCTCTGCTCTTCTAGTTTCAATTCATCGGTGGTTTCATAATTTTAACCACAAGTTCTAAAAACGATATATCATAAATGCCACCATCCTTATGATAATGACAAAGTTGTTATTGTTGCATCTGTGCGCATGCATTCTGGATGAAATGGTATCACCACTCTTCTGGTCCCATCCACGCTGGATAATAACAAGCACTGCCTGCCTCCACTGAAACAATAATTTAGTGACACGGTCCACGTGGTGTCATGCATGGAGCAGAAGATGAGACCTTAATATGGGCAGTTACTAAATATCATCAACGCATTCTTGGGAGGCGCTGAACGCAACGCTTGGAATTTGAAACTTTCTTCCCTGAGGTGGAAAACGATGGTGCTGTTTCAAGCTGGGTCAAACATGCCCTTTGACACGTGGCGGAGAGGCATCAACGAGCCATTCCATACTGGAAAACAAGAAAAGGGTAGGAAACAGCTGGTAAAGATCACAATTGGTGCTAACAAGACGTTGAACCCGCTCCACATCAACCTTAAGTAAAGAGGAGACCAAGTTAAAATGCCGAAGTTGAAAATATTACCAATATCATTGTTAAACCTTTTATTCACGACTTTGGGAAACTTTTTGATCAATCCTCATGTCATTGTAACGCCAATAAATAAAGTGGTATTTTTCCATATATGTCCTTGAGCGTGTTTTCTTAACTTACTAGGGTTCCACCAAATGTTGTGAACGTGAGAAATTGGAATGTCAAAGGTTGCCTTAAGAAGCCTTGCTACAACTACCACATGGAAAATCGGTGTTGCTAATTCAATCCTTCGTTTAATCATATAACTTATTCAAATAAGGTACCCCACTTTGTTTAGGAATAAAGCTGTGACTTAATCATGACCGAAAATTTCCTCAACTAGTGCACTCTTGCTCCCTGCATACATGTGATGCATATTTTCTACTTCTTATATCCCAGCTCGAACCAAATTTATCCTTGTCATCTACCTCGATGAGGTTTTCTATTGTATCCTTATTTCTTATCCCCCGGGGGGCAGGGTATGAAAGTGTCTTGTCTTGTAGCTGTGACCTTGTTGTTCAGTTTCAGTGCATTTGCCTCAGTATGCTGATGACATTAAGGAGCATATCATTCGTGGGATTTACCTGCATGAAACATTATAACATTAATTAGTTCACAGTTACCCTTTAAATAATGATGCCCCCAAATGATTAACATCAGATTATGAGCTTGGTGAAGTACCCAAACCGAGTGCCTAAACAATCCATGGTACAATAGCTTTTAATGTAAATACAAAAAATTTTCATTCGAATACATGCATGGAAATCCCTTCACACATGGCGTGATTGCAGCAACAACATTTGATCATGATGGTGAGATAGCTCATGAGGGTCTGGGGATAGGTCACTGGGATGTCACAGACTACACGTCGGGTGAAATACCTTAATGGCTAAGCGAGCAGAGGGGGAACCAAAATTTTTAAATATACCCCAAAATTTTGGGTGCTGTTGTAGCAGCTACAACAGAGTCTAAAGAACACACTCCAATAGAGAAAGCCTCTCAAAACAATCTAGATCTAAGAAAATCTAGAAAGCCACTTGCTACAAAAGATAGCAGCTGCAAAACCCTCAATGGGCCAGTGCTGCTCATGAAAATAGAGCTTGTCCTCAAACCATATAGTGGCTCACTTCAGCAAAGAACTCATCCAATGATCCTCAAGGGAAGAGATGAAACCCCTAAATAGGAATTCCAATCACAATCCTCCACTAAACAACAAAGAATGGTATTTGTCTAAGGAGACAAATACTTCAGAATTTGATCTATCAACAACCTCTTCATGTTTCTCTCCTCCTTATTTTATAACATGAGGAAACTCTTGCAAACCCTAAACCACTTTGATGAGTTAGCCCTCTTCAGATTAGAGGCTCCCTTCTAGAATTGTGTAGCCCCTCTTCGAGATGCAATGAACCTAGACAGCACAGATGATTTGGTCAAGGTGGACCCATTATTTGGCTCAAACCTCTTTCACACTTGCAAGTGATTATTTACATAGCCCTAATTTGTCTTTGTTCACATGGGCATTGATTTATTCAGACTTTTTAGGAGTTTTACATGTCCTCCTTTATTCATTTATTCATAAAACATAAAATAAATCAAAATTGAATGTTTTCTCTTATCTAAGGCTAAGTAGGAACATTACACTAACTTAACCAAACTCACTAAATTGTCCCCACAGGGGCCACAAAAGAATTTATAGCTTAAGTTAGGATCAAGTGGGTAGGAATCCAATAAGTCGCCTTGATCATACTTCATACTGAAACATAGAAGTTGTGTATTTAGGGAGCTTCAAATCCACCTATCAACCCACGGCAAAGAAAACCCGAGCGCGGAAGAGACTCGATTCAAAGGGGGTTAGGCTTAGGCGCAGTGCATGCGGTACTCAGTATTATTAGCTGACTACCAAGAAGCCCAAGACTCGAATGCTCATGTGGGACTATGGTTCTTAGTGGCCAAAAGCTAGGGCATCCTTTACCCTATAGGTGACAGTGTAGGCAAGCGCCAGACCCTCTACCCTTACCTTGGTGGATTCTCTTCGGCTTACTAGGGGCGTCGCTAGCTCTTACTAGACGTTGTGTCAGCACTCACAAGAAATCTTCTCAAGGCCCAATTACTTTTGAGTGTGCGAGGACACAATAGGTCTTCTAGGATTTTGAGTATCATATGTAAATAGACAAAAACCATTTTTTTTCTTGGTTAATCACATAGATTAATTTAAAGGGACAATTTATTTTATGTATGTGGCCATAATTTTGCTTTGATCATAGACTATATCCTCTAAAAGTTTTCCAAAACCTAACCTGGTCGACACCTGAACGGTCCCAATGGAACCTCGTCGATCCAGGCGTCTTTTGGACCTCCCCCCATTACCGGGAGGGGTTTCAGGTCTTTCACCATTTAGGCGTCAAAGACGGAACACTGCCACTATCATTGGTTCATCCTTCATTGGAGCAGCCAAAGTTGAGAACCCTAGTCGGTCTCCCAACACCACACCACACACCACTCCGCCTTCGACCCTTAGGGGGCAGAGGAGGGCGTCCCATTCGAGAAGCCAGCTGAATAAATAGCAGGGTACGTCGCAGACTAACCATCATTCTAACCAGAACTTCGTGTCTTCACACATTACAATGACGTCAACCTCCCAGTCACCTTTACTAGCTTCATTGAATCTACCTGATTTAACCAAGCTAAAAAATGACCCCATCGCACACAATCCTACATGGCCTCCCATGCCCATGAATCTCCCTTCATATATACCAAAATTCGAAGGCGAGCAAGTGGAAGACCCAGGTAATCATGTAATGAATTTTCACCTGTGGTTCTCATCGAATAGTATCATTGACGACACTATTCAATTGAGGCTATTTCATCGCACTCTTATAGGAGTAGCCGTGAAATGGTATGTGGAGCAACCCTTAGCTTCACATGGAACCTTTAGTTCTCTTGCTACTGCATTCCTCACATATTTTCAGTTACCCATTCACCATGATTCGGGAATGGAATTTCTGACTCATTTAAGACAAACCCCCACCATCCACATCTCGGACCATCTTCATGAATGGAGGCAGCGTCACAGTTTATGTAAAGCTAAACTCAATGATCGAGTCCTCTTAGATTTATTCTTGAAAACTCTGACGGTAGAGATTTCAAAGGATGTGGCATATCAAAACCCCACATTCGAAGAGGATGCAATCAGTAAAGGCCAAAAGCTTGAGCTGATGTATACGCAGTCAGGATACATTTACAACATCCTACTTAATTCCCAAAGCCTAAAAAATTATCAATAATTTCCAGGCGTGTTGAACTCTATAGACAGGCTAATTGGGTCAATGACCCAAGGTTACCTAGGTAGCATTACACATGTAGTTCTACCTAGAACATGTCTCAACCTGGATTTCAACGTCATCATATGCCTTAGAAAAATTTGACTAATAGGGTGCAAGCGTATCACCAGGGAGGACCTTATCCCCCAGTTGAGGGGATCCAGTACGCAGAAAGAAACACTAACGGAAGAGCTCCCCTCCAACGGCTAGGTGTGAACCCAAGATAGTGTTATGCTCAATTCCCAGCACATGATCCACCTATGCAAACCAACGCACAGGTGAACTTTGTGCAGTCATCCCAAAACCAACCACACCAGTATAAATAGGAGAACTACCCTTCTAATGTGGTAAATAAAAAATCCAAAAACAAGCCAAAAGGAAACCTTGGATAGGGGGGCAACAACCAGTAGCACCCACCATGATCCCAAGCTGGAGGTAACTGCAACCGGAATTAGAACCAGGAGCCAAGAAATGCCCTTAGAGCAAAAGGCCACCTCTTCGAACAAACCATTCCTGTTCGATATGTGGTGAGTACAGGCACTATACTCACCACTGTCCCGATCTCCTTGAGCTAAAAAATCTACAGAGTAACTGAGGACAAGGAGGATCTTCCCAGTAACCCGTCATGATGCAAGAACCTTTCCCCAACCAAGGGACGGTAAGCACTCACCAACAAAAACCAGACGATTCCGGGAAAAGCAGCCATGAAATCTACATTACTAGGGAAGAGATGTTTTTCCAAACACATAATCACAACTACGACACGCCACCAGAAACCAATACGTCAGGGGGAAGTACTAGTGCGCCAACTACACCTTTGACCATTTCAAATATGCCCATAGAACCATTGCCAAAGATGGCAAAGGGACCCAATAGGTGAGCAGGAAACTACTCCAAAGCAGCCCATAATTATAGCATCGTGAACGATTTAGCACAATCACCCGCTATCATGTCAGCTTTGGAAGTCTTGTAGTCATGCACGAAACAATGGAAAGCCCTAAAATTGTGAAGGAGGATCAATAAAACTCCTAAACAACAAAATAAATCAATGCTCAATGTGAACAAGGTAAAATCTAAGCTGTTTTCATAAACACACTTAAGTGGGAAAGAGGTTGGATCATTTGACTAGGTCAACAGGACCAAATCAACAACGTTGTCCAGGTGCAATGTATCTCCTAAAGGCACAGCGCAGTCCATGTTGGAGGCCACTCATGTGATTGAAGCTAATTCATCAAGATGGTTTAGTGTTTGAAAATATTCCCACATTATAAAAGAAAGAGGACACCAAGGACGGGGTTGATGATTTGATATTTCTGAAGGTATTGTATGTTTAGACATCCCTCATTCTCTGGTTGTTTAGCTAAGAATAGTGCTATTTAGCACTTGGGTGTTCCCGGTCGGGAATCCCACCTCCTTCCTTGAGTAGCTCTTGGAGGAGTCTTGTTTGTCTAGTCCACTATCTGGCATTTGGCCAAGCCACATATTTCATCTACAACGCAGTCTTGTTTAGGATTGGGTTGTCCATGTAAGCTGCAGAAAGTGGAAACACTAGATCTACTCAGATCTAGATTATACTAGTGCCTCTTCTTAGTGAGTGTGTCTTTTAACCTCTTGGAAGAGTGCATGAGCTATTGAGATTAAGATCCACACATTGGAATTAGGCCAAAGCATTCTTAGAGCCTACAGCACAGTCCCTCTTCCATGACTGCATTATTTGCAAGAGCAGAGTTGCAGGGAGACTTGGCATAATTTTAGAGGAGAGATCTCTCGTGATTGGATCTTTCCTTTCACTGTGGTGATCCATGGATTGGCCAACCAATCCATGTTATTTCATATCTGATCTACTGCATATGTTATGATTTAGAATTTTCTGAATACTTCTACAGATCTATGACATAGATCCCAGATCTACTCCCTGTTGTTCATGTTTCGCTGATATCCCCAAGGGGAGTGTATAAAGGAGCCTATCTTGTATACAGATCTGAAATAGATCCATAATTTTGTGTACAGATCTGCACTAGATCTAAGTTGTAATATACTACATGCTTCAGCAATGAAAATAATGCTGTCAAGCTTATTCTGCCATTTCATGGTGTTGTAGCAACTCATTTTGAGGTCTTTGTCTTGTACATCCTTTCTATTCCTGTTATACACTGTATAATCTGAATTGTAGATCTATTTTTCTGATGTATAACTAAAATATGAACCTCCATGTTTGTCTCATGCTTGTAAATTGATAAACTGCGTTATTTCTGAAGCAGTCCTTTGCATATAGCTACAGCCCCTCTCTTTGGGTGTTTTTCAGCTAGACTAGGTTGTGGGAGATCTGTGTAAGCCATCCAGTTTGAATTTTTTTAATCTACTTTTGGATTTAGATCATAGATGAGCTGATCTAAGGGATCCAGGAGCTGAAAAATCATTTCAGTACACCAATTTATGAAGAGAGCATTATTCCAGCAGGCTTTGTTGTGCATTCCCATTTTTGGATATTACAGTGGTATCAAAGCATATTTCTTGGCACAGCCTATGCTTTTCTTGCAGGTCCAATATGTCTCCAGAAGAGGAAGAACCTCTCAATTTCAGGGAGGAGAGGTTCCAAAGAAGAATACAGAACAAATATTACATAGAGGACAAAGAGAAGAAGGGTGAAACCCCTTTATCTAAAAGGATTAGAAGGGAAGAGTTTTCTAATACTCTTTCTGAAGCCATGTATGAGATGAAGGAATAAATATGGGGATTGAGAATGGAAATACATGCAGATCCCTCGATTATATTCTCATATCAAGGAAGCCCCAACACTTCCTATAATGTGTGTGATAATTCAACCACACAACCCGATCTACAACGCTGTAACATGCCCACTTTCTTGTCAAAGGAAGAAGGAGGAGAAGGAACACCAAAGGAGGAAATTGCTGGTGAATATCTCCAAGAGTATGAATCTCAGTCAAGGAGATTCATAGAACATCTTAGCTTTCCAAAGTTCTGTCAGCTTAAGGAAGAAAGGAGATCCTACAGCTATAGTAGAAGAAGAGGGTGCATGCAGGCCACTTTTGGTAGATTTTCTCTACCCATTTTTGATGGATCATTTAAGAGCTCAGCCCAATCTTGGGTAGGGCAGCTTGACACATATTTGTAGTTGCATCAAGTCTCAAAAGAAGAAGCCATGAAGGTAGCAGTGCTTCACCTCCAAGGTAAAGCATATGCCTGGTGGTTATTTGAGTCTTCTTCATTGAAAACTGTAAAAATCTCTACTTATGAAAAGTTCACTAGGAGGTTAGTGAAAAGATTTGATTCTGTGCCATCTGGAATTTCTATGGGTGAACAAACTTATAAGCCCAAGAAATCAGAACCTTTGCATGAGATGGAAATATCCATGAAGATAACTTTATTTCAAAACATTGTTGGAGGGGTTAAAGATCTGCCACATGATTTTCAAATGGCAAAGGCCTTACTTCAGCAAGAACATTCTTCTCAAGAAGAAGACATGAGCATCCTTTCCTCAAGGAGAGATCAAGAAAAGGGATCTCTTATTGATGAGGCATACTCCATTGATGAGGAGAAGAAAGAAGAATAATTGAAAAGTTCCTCCAGCTCTGTGACAGCAGGAGGAGATCTATTTATGTTGAGAGATGGAGATGAATCCCTTGCTTCCACTAAGAGAGCTCTTGTATCTTTGCAAGAAGGCCCCAAGGATCCTATACATGAAGAGGATGATCAGTAAGTGTCTATGCTAGTAGAAAATAGGACAAAACAAAGGAAGGGTCACAACGTTGTCAAAGCAAGAGATGATCCACTAGTGCATGAAGAAGGGAAGGGAGAAAATGTTCCAATCAAGAGCACTCTTGCATCTTTAAGAGTGACATCGCATTATCATGGGACTTCCACACATAGATCAGAGGTGAACTTACATAGTGGAAGTAAGGAGATGTTGATCCCATTTGACAAGCATGTGAGGATAAACCATGAGGCATCATTGTCTTGTGGGAAACCACCTGGAAGACCACCTGATTCAAAATTGGTGGAAGGTGTATCACATATTGATGCTCCACTCATGAATCCAAGAAATATTGGGGCACTAGAAGACAAATATATAGCACTGGGAGGCTTGGGGAAGCTCAAGAAGAAGGGAGGTCTTGTTCCCTTATCATCACCACCCACTCTTCTATCTAGATCTGCGTTGTGGGAGGAAAAAAATGGAAGGATCAACCTTCCAACACACACCTTTGACATAGTAAATGTCAAGGAGGAGATCAACAGCATGGCAGACATTTCTGTTGATTCATCATCTACACTGTCACTGTTGAGTAGTCTATATCTGTATTGGAAATCCCAACTTCTAGTGGATTATTTCAATGATATACACACTTGTATGATACTTGATGACCAGTTGCATGAAGAGGGATATTTAGTCCAAGAAGAGGTCATATATCATCATGGTGGGGTCTTCTTGTCTATAGCCTCCGAGCTCAAGCAAGAGATACTACAAAGAGCTTACAAAGAGTTCTGTTTCAGCCATATGTACTCCATGAGGATCTACAACATCATCATGAGAAGCTTTGATTGGAAGGGCTTGAAAGAAGAGTTGTATCGGCATTTTGAAAGATGCATGAAGTATGTGGAGTTGGGGCAGAAACATGAATCCATAAAGGGGTTATTTCAGCCATCTCTCCCTTCTTTGGGAAGAGGAGGAAGATCCATGCACAACTCCATGCGTATGAGAGTATTGATGGTGAGGAATCTGATCATGTAAGTCAAGCTTTATTTTCTGATCATACATATTCTTTCACCATATTTATGCAGGCCGTGGCTCCAAGGAGGAGTGATACATCATGTAAATCTCATGGAAAACAGTGGGCCACTCAAATCTCTAAATTTGGCCACCTCCTTGATGAACAAAGGGAGATTCTATATCGTGATAGGTGCTTCCCTAAGGCACCAAACTTATCTCACACTTTCAGCCATAGTGAGGTAACATGGGAAAAAAGTAAGTGGTGGGAAGAACACTTACCACATATTGATTTGATGCAGGTAGGAGATGCCCTACGCTGGTACCATATGTGGGACTATGACCCACCTCCTCTTGTTCAAATTTCTATTTATGTGATTTTAATTTTGCTTCCATACATGGATGATGTACTTGTCCTATTTTTGAATTTGTATGGAGGAAGAATAGGAGGCATGTGAGTACCACATGGGATGGAAGCTCTTTTTGTATACTCAGATACATATTTTAGGGATATTAGGGATGCATCCATGTTTTTTTCAGCAAAAATCTTGAATCTTTGTGGTATAGATCATGTACATCTCACAATGACTTTGGAGAGACAACTCATGGGAGGATGGATTGGTGAGAACTCAGCTTATGCAGAAATTTGGATCTTTGATGGTGTCACCAATGGGGAAGGAGAAGTGTTGCAACACTCACCCTATCAGTTGCTTGAGGACAAGAAACATTTTGGAGGGGAGGACTATAATATTCCCAATTAGCCAAGTTAATGGGAATATGCAATTTTGCTATAAATTTTACGTCTCGTGAATAAAATTGTGAAGGAGGATCAATAAAACTCCTAAACAACAAAATAAATCAATGCTCAATGTGAAAAAAGTTAAATCTGAGCTGTTTTCATAAACACACCTAAGTGGGAAAGAGGCTGGATCATTTGACTAGGTCAACAATACCAAATCAACACCATTGTCCAAGTGCAATGTATCTCCTAGAGGCACAGCACAGTCCATGTTGGAGGTCACTCATGTGAATGAAGCTAATTCATTAAGATGGTTTAGGGTTTGACAATATTTCCACATTATAAAAGAAAGAGGAGGACACCAAGGAGGTGGTTGATGATTTGATATTTCTGAAGGTATTTTCTATTTAGACATCCCTCATTCTCTGGCTGTTTAGCTGAGAATAGTGTTGTTTAGAACTTGGGTGTTCCCGGTCGGGAAGCCCACCTCCTTCCTAGAGCAGCTCTTGGAGGAGTCTTGTTGCATCTTGTCCACTATCTAGAATTTGGCCAAGCTTCATCTTCCAACCACAATTCAGATCTTGTTGAGGGGTTGATTGTTTTTGTAAGCTGCAACAAGTGGAGGCTAGATCTACTCAGTTCTAGGCAAATATAGAGGCTCTTTTCAGTGGGGAAGCTGTCTATCCCACTAGCAAGAGGATTCTGGATCATTTGAGCTCCTATTTCAGATCTAGGCATCAAGCCAAACCAGTGCTAGAGCCTACAGTGCAGTTTTCCTTCCATAACTACTTTATTTTCAAATATTCAGTTGCAGGGTGTTTTGACTGCTTTATGGAGGAGAGATCTCTGGTGATAGGATTCTCCCTTTCACTATGGTGATCCATGGATTGGCCACCCAATCCATGTTTGTTTTAGATCTGATTTACTTATGTATTTATTTACTGCAGAATTCCTGAATATTGCTACAGACCTGTAATTATAGATCTCACATCTAGTCCTGTACATTCATGTTTTGATCAAAACCCCAAGGGGAATCTGTAGAGGAAGTCTTCTAGTGTATAGATCTGATATAGATCTATATTTTTGTACACGGATCTGTTCTAGATCTGAAATTTAATATACAACTACTTCAGCCCATAAAATAACGTTGTCAAGCTTATTCTGCCATTTCATGTTGTTGTAGCAGCTCATTTTGAGGCTTTTGTCTTGTACATTCTTTCTATTTCTGTTATACACTGTATAAGCTGCACTGTATATTTGTTTTGCTGATGTATATCTGAAATATGAACCTCCATGTTGTTCTCATGCTTGTAATTTGATAAACTATGTTATTTCTGAAGCAGTCCTTTCATATAGCTATAGCCCCTCTCTTTGGGTGTTTTTCAGCTAGACTAGGTTGTGGGAGATCTGTTTAACCCACCTAGTTTGATTTGTTTTTTCTCTCATTTTGGATTTAGATCATAGATGAGATGATATAAGGGATCCAGGAGCTTCAAAATTATTTCAGTGCACTGAATTCCCAGGAGTGCATTATTTCAGCAGGCTTGTTGTGCAATCCCTATTTTGGGATACTACAAAACCGTCATCTGTTCTAGGGTAATTCCTAGGAAATCCTCCAGTTATCCCTGAGGCATCGTCCAATGTCATAGGGGATCTAGTGTGCATGATGTACACATCGAAGTCACAGAGCTAGTCAGGATCTGCAGAACTCAAGTAACGACAGAGTCATCGTACGACAACCTCTCTAGCATATGTTAGGTCCCTATATTACTAGTATAGTCCCTTATTGTTGTTAGTGTAACCCCTTATTGTTATTATTGTACCCTTGTAACCCCCATTTTTTTATTATTGTGCCCTTAAATTATTATTGTTAGGTCGGCTAGGATTACATTGTGGCCCACTAGGATTACATTATGGCCCCATGGACTCCTATATAGAAAGGAGGTTTTGTAAATTGTATCATCCAAGAATTGTTCATTTATGTAATGTATTGGAGGTTTCCCCCTCGAAGTGGCTCATTTCTAAGGCGTTGATATCTCTTTTCTTCTCTTTTTGGAGCTGGTTACACAACATTTGGTATCAGAGCTTTGGATTCTAGGGTTTCGCTGCTCCAAACAGGTCATCGTGGAATTTTCGCTATAACTTTTTTTCTACGAAGTTTCAGAAGCTGAAATTTTTAGGGTGCGAAGCCAAAATCCTGAGGAAGCTTGTCTAAAAATTTTAGAGCTTGGTTCGCAATATTTTCGGAGATATCATCTGTGGAAGTTAGGTATTTTTTCAAGCTCCTAAACAGGTCATCGTGGCATTTTCGCTCTAATTTTTTTTCTACGAAGGTTCAGAATCTGAAATTTGTATGGTGCGAAGCTGAAATCCTGAGGAAATTCGTCAAAACATTTCAGAGCTTGGTTCGCAATATTTTTGGAGATATGATCTGTGGAAGGTAGTGCTTTTTCAGGCTCCTGAATTGCATCTCAAAGAGGTGATCGTGGGAAAAGTTCAATAACTCTCTCTCTGGGCATCGGATTGGAGTGCCGTAAAAATTGGTCGCAAGTACACAGAATTTAGTTTATTGGCTATCAATTTCAGAGACAAAGGTTAAAACAGTGACACGTGGCAAGTCGTACAAGTTTTCTCTACTGAACCAGTCCATAATTAGGTCATTGTGGGAGATTGGACACAACTTTGTCTTGGAGAATCCAAATCAGGTCATACCTGTGGCATTCAAAAGAAAATTCAGAGGGCTACTACAGTGCTGAATTTCAGATATTGAAGATCTGCAATCACAGAGATAATACAATTTCAATATCGAGCTCCTCAAAGAAAGAAAAAGGTGTGTATTTTTTTCAAATTGCACAAGTCTTGTTTGAATAATCAAGTTAAATTGATCCCAAGGGCATATTGTAGAATAGATATCAGTATTGGATTCTAAAATGGCCCCTAAAAAGAACTCAACACCCATTAAGCCTTAAGAAGGCTCTACTATGACTCATGAAGATGAAGAATGGCAACATGACATATCAAAATTACAAGAGCAAATTTCGCTCTCGCAAAGAACAACAAAAAATGAAATGGAAGTTTTGAAGAAAGGCGTGGAAACTAAGGTGGATGGTTTGAAGAAAGGCATGGAAGCTAAGATGATTGGTTTGGAAGCTAAGATGGATGGCATGGAAGTGGGCATGGAAGCTAAGATTGATGACATGGAAGCTAAGATCGATGAGAAAATGGAAAACATGAAGAATTTTCTAAAAGCAGACATGGAAGGTTTGACAAAGTTTATACAAGAAAAGTTTCCTAATGGTGAAAAGATAGTAGAAGAACCTCATGACGAGAACAAAATAAATGTTAATTGTGATTTCATAAACTCTAATGTTGGCGGGAAGAACCACCATATTCCAAAGATGGATATGAGGAAGTTTGATGGAAAGGATCCTGTAACATGGATACTACAGATGGAGCAATATTTTGATCTCCATAACGTGCAAAACACACAAAGGTACGCATTGCAACTTTACATTTAGAACAAAATACATTTGTATGGTATCGATGGCTTTGCTCCCGTAAAAAAATTGTCACTTGGTCAATTTTTACGGAGGAAATGATAGCACATTATGAGGATACAAAGAGCAACACCTTCTTTAGCCAATTGATAAATCTCAAACAAAAAGGTTTAGTGGGGCAGCACATTGAGGACTTCCAAAAATTGAATATAAGGGTAACTGATATTCCAGAGGAACACGGGATTGATCTCTTCATAGGCACTTTAAAGGATAACATCCAACATGAAGTTCGCGTTTTGGAACCTGATTCATTGGAGAAGGCATTCAGGTTGGCAAGAAAAGTTGAATGTAAAATTATGGCGACAAGGAAAGCTACCACTCAATTCTATAAAGAAGGAAGTGTTGCTACACCTAGATTTCCACAACCTACAAGGTTGACACCACAACAATTGGAAGAAAAAAGAGCAAAAGGGCTTTGCTACAGTTGTGATAGCAAATAAACTAAAGGTCATAAGTGTGCTGAGAAGAAATTATTTTACATAGATTGTGAAGAAGAAGAAGAAAATGAACAAGAAGAGGATATACACCAGGAACCACCCCTAGAAGAGGAAGAAATGAATCAGACCATATCGTGTAATGCACTGGCAGGAATTACCACTCCTCAAACTCTCAAGATAGAAGGACATATAAAGAAGAAAAGGGTAATAGTGTTGATTGATTCGGGTAGCACCCATAATTTTATTCATTATAAGGTAGCCAAGGAATTAAATTGTTTCCTATACCCAGCACCAGAATGTCAAGTGATGGTTGCAAATGGAGGAACTATAAATTACTCTGGAAAATGCCATAATATCAAGCTAACCATGGGGGAATATGTGTTGACAATTCCAATGCTTTCCATTCCTATGGGAGGTGCTGATGTTGTACTAGGAGTACAATGGTTACAATCTTTGGGGACGGTAGCTTTTAATTTTCAAGAACTTTTCTTGAAATTTTTTTCAGAAGGAAAGGAAGTCGAAGTACGGGGTATTGAAGGGAAGCCAGGAAGGATAATAAGCTCTAATGTCATGACAAAGCTTCTAAAGAAAGAACAACGAGGCGTAATTGCACAATTATGCTCACTAGAAGTTTTGACATCAAAATCATCTATTTCTGCAGATCTCCAACAAGTCTTGGACAATCATTCCAAGGTGTTTGAAACTCCCAAAGGACTCCCACCTATTCGTGATCATGATCATGCTATTCATTTGATTCCCGGAAGTGTTCCTCCAAACATCAGGCCTTATAGATATCCTTACTTCCAAAAGAGCGAAATTGAACGTATGATTGCAGAAATGTTAGAGGCGGGTATAATTCAACCTAGTCAAAGTTCTTTTTCTGCTCCTGTAGTATTGGTACACAAGAAGGATGGATCATGGCGAATGTGTCCGGATTATAGGGAGCTCAATAAGCTCACCATTAAAGACAAATTTCCCATTCCTGTGATTGATGAATTATTGGATGAATTACATTGAGCAATTTATTTTACCAAGTTGGATCTTCGTTCAGGATATCATCAAATTAGAATGAAGACTGAAGATATTCCAAAAACAGCATTTCGAACTCATGAGGTCATTATGAATTTTTGGTCATGCCTTTTGGCCTTACCAATGCACCTTCTACATTTCAAGGGTTGATGAATTCCATTTTCAAACCCTTCCTTAGAAAATTTGTGCTAGTATTTTTTGATGATATACTAATCTATAGCAGGTCTTGGAAGGATCATGTTGAACATGTTGACAGGGTGCTCAAACTATTGCGGGAGAAACAATTATATGCAAAAACATCCAAATGTTTCTTTGGAGTACAAGAGGTGGAATATCTGGGTCATATTGTATCTCACGAGGGTGTTAAAGTAGACCCTAAAAAATTAAAGCCATTAAGGAATGGAAAGTCCCCACAACCATAAAGCAGTTGCGAGGATTTCTCGGGTTAACAGGGTATTATCGCAAGTTTGTTAAAAATTATGGGAGAATAGCAGCACCTCTAACAACATTATTGAAGAAAGATGCATTTTCATGGACTCCTGAAGCAACTAAGGCCTTTGAACATCTTAAAGAGGCAATGTGCCTAGCATCGGTCTTAGCTACGCCATACTTCACAAAAACCTTTATTGTGGAATGTGATGCCTCAGGAAATGGAATTGGTGTTGTTTTAATGCAAGAAGGAAGACCCATTTCTTTTGAAATTCATCCAATCAAAGGAAAGTATTTACAGAAACCTATTTATGAGAAGGAAATGTTAGCAATACTGCATGCACTAAAGAAATGGCGAACTTACCTAATGGGAAGACACTTCAAGGTAAAAAACGATCATGATAGTCTTAAACACTTTTTGGAACAAAGACTATCATCAGAAGAGCAGCAAAAATGGGTCACAAAGATGTTGGGTTATGACTTTGAAATAATCTACAAAAAAGGAAAGCTTAATGTTGTTGCGGATGCACTCTCAAGAAAGAATGAAGAGGTGGAAGCATTGCTTTGTGCCATTTCTATTATCCAACCAGATTGGATAACCGAAGCAAGAGATGAATGGAAGAAGGACACAGATGTATGGACACTCATTCAAAAGTTGCAGCAAGATCCTAGTACATCTGATACATTTAGTTGGAAAAATGATTCCTTATGGTACAAAGATGGCTTATATCTTTGTAAGAATTCCCAACTAAAACAAAAGATTCTTCTGGAATTGCACACTTCTCCTTTAGGAGGACACTCAGGATTTTTAAAAACTTAACACAGGGTGAAGAAAGAATTTTTTTGGGATGGCCTTAAATCTGATATTCGAAAGTTTGTGGCGGAATGTTTGGTTTGCCAGCAGAATAAAGTGGAAACAATTAAGACCCCAGGACTTCTACAACCTTTATCCATTCCAAGTCAACGTTGGGAGGAGATTTCAATGGATTTTATCACGGGTTTACCTAAGTCCGAAGGAAAGAATGTCATCATGGTGGTAGTTGATAGACTTACCAAGTATGCACACTTTTGTGCATTATCTCATCCATTTAAAGCAAGTACAGTTGCTACTACATTTGTGGACAGAATTCAAAAGCTACATGGAAGCCCAAGGGTTATTGTGAGCGACAGAGATCCCATTTTTACGGTAAATTTTTGGACGGAGTTATTTTCTTGTTTGGGTACTCAATTAGCTCATAGCTCATCTTATCATCCTCAATCTGATGGTCAAACTGAGATAGTAAATAAATGTTTGGAAGGATATCTGCGTTGTTTTGTATCTGATAAACAAACACAATGGGTCAAGTGGTTACCTCTCGCTGAATGGTGGTATAACACTTCCTTCCATACTGCAGCAAAAATGGCCCCATTTATGGCACTTTATGGATATCATCCACCATCCATCACATCATCTTTAAGGGAAAATTCGAAGGTTCAAGCAGTGGAAGATCACATCGAGCATCAGCAAGAAGTTCTCCAACTCTTAAAGGATAACCTGAATTTGGCACAAAATCGAATGAAACAACAGCAGATCAACATCGCAGCGAGAGAAGTTTTGATGTAGGAGATTGGGTATTTTTACGGCTACAACCATATAAACAAATGTCCCTCAAGCAAGCTAAGAAGGATAATAAATTACCGCCAAAATACTATGGTCCTTACAAGGTGTTGCAAAAGATTGGCACTATGGCATACAAATTGGAGCTTCCTGCTTCTTCGCGAGTACATCCAGTTTTCCATGTTTCAGGCTTAAAGAAGGTTATAGGTGAAAATCTTCCAGTTCAAACAATATTGCCAGAACTTGATGAGGAAGGAAAAATCATATTGGAACCTGAAGCGGTCACGGAAACAAGAACTCGACAGCTACGGAATCGATCAATTTCAGAGTATCTCATCAAGTGGAAGAATTTACCCACTGAAGATTCTACATGGGAGGATGAGAATTTTATACAGAAGCACCAAGAGCTACTCAAGCCTTGAGGAAAACACTTTTTTTGAAGGAGAGGGGCATGTTAGGTCCCTATATTACTAGTATAGTCCCTTATTGTTGTTAGCGTAATCCCATTATTGTTATTATTGTACCCTTGTAACCCCCATATTGTTATTATTGTGCCCTTAAATTATTATTGTTAGGTCGGCTAGGATTACATTGTGGCCCACTAGGATTTCATTATGGCCCCATGGACTCCTATATATAGAAAGGAGGTTTTGTAAATTGTATCATCCAAGAATTGTTCATTTATGTAATGTATTGGAGGTTTCCCTCTCGAAGTGGCTCATTTCTAAGGCGTTGATATCTCTTTTCTTCTATTTTTGGAGCTAGTTACACAACAAGATACTCTTTCAAATTCCCAAACCCCTTTCCTCTACCCCTCAGCTGGTTTGTCTCCAAAATTTTTTTGGCAACACTGGTATTACCCAAAATATCATTGGAATTCCCATTTTGGTACCTCATTCCTCCTTCCAAAACAGGAGCCACCCACATTGCTGCCATAGGGTTGAGGCCCCTCAGCCCCAAGGAACCCCCACCCATCCAAGAAACGGTCGAGACCACCCCTGCAATGGAAGTTCCCATTGTGAAACCAATGATCACGACCAGGAAAACCGAGAAGAGAGGAAAGAAGATGGTGACCCCTGCCATTCAACGGGAATCACTAGTCTGTGCCATATGCGACGTAATAGGCCATCCTACCCATATATGTCTGGAGCTGAATGAATTAAAACCACTCCTTGGCTCTGAAATGGACATCTCGACGTTGCGTTCTAGTAAAAAGGAACCTACCACCAAAGGTAAAGGCAAAGCGCTACATACCAATCATGCATGCACTCTCTGTAGCAACTATCGACACTATACCCACCATTGCCCAGAGATACCACGATGTAGGGATGCCTTACATGCGATTGAGCGATCCTATCAAGAGGATCCCTCCATCCAGTCTATCAGAGATGAACCTCATATCATCCTGTACCTGCAGGAGGAGCAACAATCACCAGAAAGACAACCATTTGTCCCTCCTCCCCCCAAGCCACCATACACCAACCAAGGACAGGGTAACTTGGTTTTCTCATCCTCTTGAGTTATCAAGTGCATTGATTACTGTAGACCATTTGGTTGGGTCGTTGACCTAAGGTCACCTAGGTAGAAGTAATATTTATTCGGGGAGATCCTGGACAGGGGGCAATAACCAGCAAAGACCCCCCATGATATCAGTGTGGGGGAAACCCTGACTGAAATCAAAACTAGGGGCCAAGTAACAACTCCCAAGTGAGTAGAAGCGATGCCACACATTCGCACTCCAGACAAATTAATTTTTCAGCACCGACAGGTATGCCCTCTCTCATATTATTTTTTAAAAGCTCATGCCTTTAAATAATATTTGATGAAAATAAGATGCTTTCACTTGAGGTATTTGTTTTTGTAGGAAAACCCTGCAAACCATTCACAACACCATCTACTGAAAATTCCAGAGAAGGTATCATTCTACCTCCAACATGACAGAGTCCCAGAAAACTTTGCATATCCTGACATCATTTCTCAATCAGAAATAAACCATAGGGTCATCATATCCGATCATGTTTATCATCACCTCACCCTGCACATGATAAACATCCGCGTTGGTCAGTAGAGCCTCCCCTCCATGGCGCTCGTCACCCAAAGTAGACCATATATCGCAGCAACAATGACACCATGGCCATACCACTTTAGTCCGAGAAGCACCTCGTGCCCATCCATTCATCATGCATAAGGTCAAGTTTACCATACAAACTGAAACCCACTTCCCGGACTACCAAGTTGTACAAGTAGATAAAACGTGCACCACCGTGCATTGCATTTGGCCCACCATATCTCCTCCAGCATAATCCCATCTACGACACTTTTTCATCAACTTCATCAACCCCACACATGATACCAATCAATGGGACCCCCAACCTCAGCATAAAATATTCCTCACAACATTAGTGAGAGAACATTTTCATGTTTTGGGGTACCCATCTCTGTGTTTTGTACAAACCAAACCCTAGTATTTTTATTCTTTTGGTAAGCGTGCAAAGACCACAAACAGTTCACTTTGCCCCCTCACCCTCACATTTCATCTTTTCTCCCATGGAAGTAGTCCCTAATCTCCCTTGGTCAGAGTATTTCACCCCCACGCATGCACCATCATGACATTCATAGCTGGTTTACACCCGCCCTAGAAGTTCTACCGACTCTAGGGATTTTCCCTTCATAAATAACTATGACTTCCGCCAAGCTGCTTAAGTATGCTCTGACCTCGGGCCACTGAATCCTCAACATTAGTTTTCAGTCACCTCTCACCAACATGCCTATGTTAAACCCATCGTATCCAGGTCCCTGATCCATCATATTGGTGATCCCTCGTTCGGTTGAGGCTTCCTTTTTGTCAATTTCAACACCCATATTCCAAAAAGGAAGTGGTACCTTGGACTACCCCTCTCCATGCAAAGGGGAATCCTTAGGTGGCACTGTGGTAGACATCATTGTCCAAAGATGTCATTGATCCTCCTGACATTCAAATATGACAAAGGCATTCATGTTAAGATGGTATCTTACCACACAACCATTTCATTTTGATCAGATCCGTCGAAGACCCGTGCCTCCATAAGAATCTCTATCAACAATGCTTACACGAGAAGGTCCCAGCCAACACCCATGCATACATTGCACAACTATATGCCATACCAAGTTTACGCATATGGGTACCACATTCTGCCTATCGTCAAAGAAAAAATGCCCCTGAGGGCATCAAAAATCGTCATCAGCAACTGCCAACATCACTACCATAGTAGTGACACAGACATAACATGTATCTATCAATTTTGTTTAACTAGCCATAGCATCACAAGCATGGGACATGCTCGCCTTGTTGAAATTTTGTATATATATTGTAAATTATATTTGCTTGCAGGGATCCCTTCGACATGGTCATTCTTGGAACCGGTGCAGGGTGTTGTCAACTCCAAATATTCATGCAGGTCTCCTTCTCTCTCTATGTAATGTTCCCAAATTTGCACATAGCAATTTGGAACATTAGATTTTGCTACTTTCACTTAGAAGAGGAATAAATGGGTAAGGAGGCCCATGAATAATAAAATATGAATTATTTCCACCTTAATAAAGAAAGGGATCACTTCAGGAGCTGAAGTTTACAATTACAAGTGTGAACAGGGGAAAAATAGATGAGGACATAGTCAAGTTTGACTAAGTCAACATGCATTCTTGAGGAGGAAGAGATCACCTAAGTAAACCGGCTCAATGTGAACAAGGATCAGCTTGAGGCACACATATGTAAACTATATTGAAGATCCCTAGTGTGAAAGAGGCATTAGAAGTGGATTATTTGACCAAGTCAAAAACGCAGCCACAAAAGGAGGGAAGCAAGCTATGGCAACGCAGTTTTGAAAGAGGAAGCTTCAGGAAGAAGTCACCTCAACATTATGTGGGGTCTGGGGTGAGGAGGCTAACCAAAGATAAAATGAAGGAATATAATCAAAGGAGATTCATTCATGTATTCATATTTCTTGGTCTAGAGACCAATTGCATACTTCAACTTTTTAGCTGGAGTTGCTGCATTGCTTAGTGCAAAGAATTCCCGTGCGGGAATTCCATCCTCTCTTTAGATCAGCTTGCTTAAGGGATCAAGAGAGAATTATTAGAGCTTCATTTCTGTATTTTTATTGAGGCCATTTGTCTACATTCAGATACAATGCAGTCATATTCATAAAAATGCATCCTTGATGCAGGGGCAGCAACAAAAAAATTGCACCCTTTGATTTTGTGTTAGTCTTTGAAGAGGAGGTGCTTATTTCCCTCAGGGAGTTCCAATAAGAAGGCCTAACGCCATTCTTTGTATTATTCATAATTTATATGTAATATTCAATAATTTTTAATATAGTTTTGCAGTAAAATGCGTTATTTTCTGCAGTGTTTCTTGGTACATGCATTTTGCTAGAAACCTTGCCAGATGTCTTCTTTTTACTGTATAAGTGATTAAACCTCCATTTATTTGTTGTATTAATAATATAAACTTCTGATCAGACTTATTCCATCATTTTCTGTAGAAGCCCTCATGAAAATTACACTCTCACAGTATTCAGAAATTTCTTTTTAGCAAAGTCATGGGAAATCAATGTTTTCTAGCGTAGTGGGGAAAGGAGGAGTTGTTTACCATAGCTAGAAGAATTAGTTTGAGCTTAAATTAGGAGAATAGGTCCCTCATGACCTAAGATATGATATCCAGCCATTTCCCATACTTATTTTTAGGCTCATTCCTGAAAAAAAAACCTTTTTAGGGCATAAAATCCCCCTTTTCCCCACATTCCAGATTATGAAACAAAATACAAGTTGTTGCTGTAACAAAAAATGATGTCTATTTGTTTATTTTGTATATTTTAAGCTTATTCATCATACCAGGACTATTATACATCTTATTCATTGTTGAGTTCCAGATTTGGAACATTACGATGGTATCAAAGCATGATGGAGAGGTAGTTCCAGTTGCAGTTTTGAAAGAGGAAGCTTCATGAAGAAGTCACCTCAACATTGTGTGGGGTCCGGGTGAGGAGGATTACCAAAGATAAAAGGAATTCATAGCATCAAAGGATATTCATTCATGTATTCAGCTTTCTTGGTCTGGAGACCAATTGCATACTTCAGCTATTTAGCCGGAGTTGCTGCACTGCTTAGTGCAAAGAATTCTCATGCGGGAATTCCATCCTCTCTTTAGATCAACTTGCTTAATGGATCAAAAGTGAAGGATTAGAGCTTCATTTGTGTATTTTTCTTGATGCCATTCATTTACATTTAGCTACAATGCAGTCATCTTTAGAAAACTGCGTCCTTGATGCAGGGGCAGCAGCAACAAAATTGCACCCTTTGATTTTGTGCTAGTCTTTGAGGAGGAGGTGCTTATTTCCCTCCGGGAGCTCCAATAAGAAGGCCTAAGGCCATTATTTGTATTATTCATCATTTATATGTCATATTAAATCATGTTTAATACAATGTTGCGGTAAAATGCATTATTTTCTACAGTGTTGCTTGGTACATGCATTTTTCTAGAAACCTTGCCGGGTGTCTTGTTTTTACTGTATAAGTGATTAAACCTCCATTTATTTTCTGTATTAATAATATAAACTTCTGATCAGAATTATTCCATCATTTTCTGTAGAAGCCCTCATGAAAATTACGCTCTCACAGTATTAATAAATTTATGTTTAGCAAAGTCATGGGAAATCAATGTTTTCTAGCCTAGTCGGGAAATGAGGAGCTATTTACCATAGCTAGAAGCATTATTTTGAGCTGAAATTATGAGAATAGGTCCCTCATGACCTAAAATATAATATCCAGCTATTTTCCCTGCTTATTTGTACGCTCATATCTGAAGACAACCTTTTTAGGGCATAAAATCCCCTTTTTCCCCACTTTCCAGATCATGAAACAAAATACAAGTTGTTGATGTAAGAAAAAATGATGTCTATGTGTTTATTTTGTATATTTTAAGCTTATTCATTATAACAGGACCGTTATATAGCTTATTCATTTCCAAGGTCCAGATTTGGAACATTACAGTGGTATCAAAGCATGATCTCTAGCACAATCTGTGAGATCAAGATATCAGAGGAGAAAAGAGGAAAATAGGAGATAAAAATTATTGAGAGGATGAGATTAATCTCATCCATTTTGATAGCTAAGAAGAAAGGATTAGAGAAATGCATTGAAACTCCAAGACAGTTTCAAGGAGGAGAGAATTGCAATGAGACCTCTAGAAGGTTTCAAGAAGTAGAAGAAGATGTAGCCACTTCCTGTTCTTATAGAGGAAGTGAAGATAAAGGAGGAAACTTAGAGCATGAAATCCTGAGTGAGTATTTGGCAGAATACAAGTGCCAACCTAGGGCTTTCAAAGAGACCCTAGATTTTCCTTAGTTTATTCAACTGAAAGAAGAGAGGAGACCTTGTAGCAAGGGAGAGATTAAAGGCAATATATTTCTATTTTCTAGATTTTATGGGTCAACTACGGCAATATATTGGGCAAGGAAGCTTGAGGCATTCTTCCTACTTCATCCAGTGGTCGAGAGGGAGGCAACAGAAGTTGCAGCGCTGCACCTGGAGGGTGAAGCCAATGCTTGGTGGTGCAGTCACTTAAGCCACACAAGAGTGGCTTCTTTTTCTGAATTTACTCAAGATATGATCAAAACCTTTGATGAATAAAGATCATAGAAGAGTAGGCCCACACCACCATGGGAGGAGGCAAGTACTAGTGCTATCATAGCCTTGAGAGAGTAGCCTTCTACACCAGCAATTGGAGCAGACATTACATGGAAGGAAGGAGTCCTTGCAGCACTACAAGAGGTTCCCACATCTCATCAAGGTATGGGAAGATTTCCATGTTTACTTATTGTAGCAAATCCTTCTAAAATTTGTGGAAATATGTATTCATATGGCCCAGTATCAAACATTGTTGCTGGGATAGAGCAACAATATTGCATTGCGCTATGCAGACTTTAATGGTTCAAGAAACAAATGAACCATCATTCTCTTGGACCCTTGTTGAGTTGCACTCAACCCTTGAGGTTGAAGTGTGATCTTTTGGAGGGAGTCATGAACCTTGAGATGGAGTATGAGACAACTTGTACACCATGGAGGAGTTATACAGTGTTGTCAAGACATAGTAGTAAGAGGGTTTTTCCTTCTTCACATTTGGATCCTTATGGATTCAAGATGATTGTAGACATGAGATCTTCTATAAGATATATCCAAGGAGATGCATTTCAGCACTTCATGAGGGGCAAAGAAAAGAAATTGTTTGTGGAGGATGGTAGATCTCATTGGAGAAATACCAAGATGCAGAATGATGAGAAGCATCCACAAGGAGTTGAGTGGATGTGGATGGGAGGCAAGAGGCTTGTACACCACTTGCAAGTCTATGACACTGGGCAACAAGAGGCAATGCTGCGTTGGCTACTCTTGAGAGAGTTTGGTCAACCTATGACATGTCCTTTTCCATGGGGTGAGAAGAGGAAGGAAGATTGGAAGGATAATCTCATCATGGGGCATCAAGGAGTGTGGATGCATTATGATGATATGGTCATTTTTTTTTCACTGCATTAGTTGTATGATGGAGGTATGATGAGGCAGCAAATTCATTTGTTGCTTTGGAGGATTGGGAGAGAGCAAGGGAAGAATTGCTCTCACACTTGGCATGATGCTGCAGGAGTGAGGGATGGAACTAGCATAGTGCAAAGAGCAACACCTCCATCTTGGGAGGATCTCTACATACGCAGCAACATTTTGGGAAGAGTCTTTGACACAATCTATGTCAAAGAATTGAGCTTTGAGTTGACAATGGTTCTACTCCAAAGGCTAGCAACACTGTCACTTGGGAGCTTGGATTGCTTGCTAGAGTGTCCTCAAGAACACTTCATGAGTAATACACCTTGGAGGCATGTAGAACATGGGCATGAGAAAGTAATGGATGAGAGTATCCCTTACTATTTTTTTACCTTCATGGATTGGATTCCCAAGCACAAGGAGAAAGATCTACATGCAACATTTGTGGACTTTCCTTCCATGCATTTTTATGCATACCATCCTTCAAGGGAGGAGTTCACTTGGGAGGGAATTTAATTGAATGTATATCAGCATATGGAGAGATGCACAACTTGGAAGATGAAGAAAAGGTTGGCACAACCACTTCCCTACTCACTTGCAGCAAGGGAGAATTTGCACTTGAGCCATTTCAGCTCAATGACCGAAGTACATGATGGAGGAGGTAAAATTTTGCTTTGTATTTTACACTTCCTTATCTATATGATCAGAATATCATACCAAGAAGGGTCTTTCCTTCTTTCATATTATATTTTTATGTACTTGATGCCACTTGCAGCGTTTATGATGGCCATTCTATTTGTGGATTGTGGGGAAATGCCACATGGTTTTCGGTGTGCATCATTGGAACCAAATTATGCTTTCATGTTTCCATTTTGTAAAATGAATGTGGTGGAAGAAAAGTGGCTGAAAATACACTTGTTACACTATGTATTGAGGCAGGCCAAGAATGCCCTGCGTTGGTTCCATGTTTGGGACTATGTTCTACCTCCTTGTTTTCATATGTTTATGCTTCCATACTATGTTGCTAAAACATTGATTGTAGGAAGCACCATTGGAGGAGTGGCACAAGAGGTGGAGAGGCCCAATGAAAATATGGTTCTTAAAATTATACAAGCTACATATTTTAGAAAGAACAAGGGGAAGACCTTGATTTCCATGCTTTACATCTTGCCTTCAAGTGAGAGGACTCATTTGGGAGGTTTTAGTTCTTTGGGGAGACACCTCATGGGTGTTCGATTTGATGGGGTGGCTTGGGTCCTTCTTGAAGAAAATTATATCTCAGCCATATATCAGTAGCAGCCCCATATATATCATAAGTGGAGAGAGAAGCAACAATATATGCACATTTTAACTCCACACAATCAGCTATGCAGCCCACCTTTCTTGCAGGAGCTCAAGGTGGAAGAGATCCTTCATGAGTTGCCATGTTGGAGGGTGACTCATTTTGTTTAGTTGATAGCTTGGGGAGGAGAGATTCAAATGGGGATGATGAATCCAAATCTATATCAGCCCTCATGCTTCAAGAGGACCTAAAGATAGCCCATTTTTTATTCCATGGATGTTTCATTGTCACACAACGTTAGCTATTTGGGATGCTTCCCAAAATATGGCTTGCACACTTTGGAGGGGCAACTTGGAGATATATTGATGATGCAACACCTTGATCCCTGGAGGATTTCATCTTATGAGGTTTCTGTAGGGGAGAAGAGGGTGCTCTTTAGTCCTATCCTTGCATTTGCTTGAGGACAAGCAACATTTGGGAGGGGAGGACTGTAATGTTCCCAAATTTGCACATAGCAATTTGGAACATTAGATTTTGCTACTTTCACTTAGAAGAGGAATAAATGTGTAAGGAGGCCCATGAATAATAAAATATGAATAATTTACACCTTAATAAGGAATGGTATCACTTCAGGAGCTGAATTTTACACTTACAAGTGTGAACAGGGGCAAAATAGATGAGGACATAGTCAAGTTTGACTAAGTCAACATGCATTCTTGAGGAGGAAGAGATCACCTAAGTAAACCGGTTCAATGTGAACAAGGATCAGCTTGAGGCACACATATGTAAACTAGATTGAAGATACCTAGTGTGAAAGAGGCATTAGAAGTGGATTAGTTCACCAAGTCAATAGCGCAACCACAAAAGAAGGGAAGCAAGCTAGGGCAGCGCAATTTTGAAAGAGGAAGCTTCATGAAGAAGTCACCTCAACATTGTGTGGGGTCCGGGGTGAGGAGGCTCACCAAATATAAAAGGAAGGCATAGAATCAAAGGAGATTCATTCATGTATTCAACTTTCTTGGTTTGGAGACCAGTTGCATACTTCAGCTGTTTAGCCGGAGTTGCTGCACTGCTTAGTGCAAAGAATTCCCATGCGGGAATTCCATCCTCTCTTTAGATCAGCTTGCTTAAGGGATCAAGAGGGAAGGATTAGAGATTTATTTCTGTATTTGTCTTGAGGCCATTCATCTAAATTCAGCTACAATGGAGTCATCTTCAGAAAACTGCATCCTTGATGCAGGGGCAGCATCAACAAAACTGCACCCTTTGATTTTGTGCTAGTCTTTGAGGAGGAGGTGCTTATTTCCCTCCGGTAGCTCTAATAAGAAGGCCTAAGGCCATTATATATATTATTCAGAATTTATATGTAATATTCAATCATTTTTAATACACTTTTGTAGTAAACTGCGTTATTTTCTGCAGTGTTGCTTGGTACATGCATTTTGCCGGAAACCTTGTCGGGTGTCTTGTTTTTACTGTATAAGTGATTAAACCTCCATTTCTTTGCTATATTACTAATATAAACTTCTGATAAGACTTATTCCATAATTTTATATATAATCCCTCATGAAAATTATGCTCTCAAAGTATTCATAAATTTATGTTTAGAAAAGTCATGGGAAATCAATGTTTTCTAGCCTAGTCGGGGAAGGAGGAGTTTTTTACCATAGTTAGAAGCATTATTTTGAGCTTAAATTCAGATCATAGGTCCCTAATGACCTAAGATATCATATCCATCCATTTCCCCTGCTTATTTTTATGCTCATTTCTGAAAAAAACCTTTTTAGGGCATAAAATCCGCTTTTTCCCCACTTTCCGGATCATGAAACAAAATACAAGTTTCTGATGTAACCAAAAATGATGTATATATGTTTATTTTGTATATTTTAAGATTATTCATCATAAAAACACCATTATCTAGCTTATTCATTGCTGAGTTCCAGATTTGGAACATTACACTCTACACATGATACAGAAAATAAATTATAATTTATTTCGGCTATACAGTCCTTCCTAGACCTCACACATTATGGGGAAACTGTTAACACTAGAAAATCGTACAACAAAATATGACACTAATCAATTTCAATCCAAAGGATTTACAAGGCATGAGGACATTATGGAATCTAGAAAGAATTTAAAATCTCAAAGGTTTAAAGGAAATCAAGTTTGAACTAGTAATAAAATGCTATTTGCGCGCATTATCCTTCGAGAAGAGCTCCTTCTGTGCACTTTTTTTCTCGATAATCATGCATTCCTGAGAGTGGCAAAATGTCACTATTCGGGACCACATAAAATCAAAGGACAAGTTACTCCTTACATGAAGCCGCCTAAGGATAGCCACCAACGCCTCCTTAGACACTATGTGAGCACACAATGGAATCATACCTCTCCCTTGGGTTACCATCCACCATGTACCAAGTGTTGGGTGTGGAGCCTAATTATATTGTTTATTTTGTATCACAACGTTGGAACCCTGTACCTTAATGGGGCGGAAACGCCGCCCGTAATTAAACACTGCTTGGGGGGTCTAGGGGGGTGCAGCTACGACTTTATGGAGCTCCCCCCCTAGCGGGGGGTTTCGGGGGCAGTGCCCTCGAAGCTAAAAATAGATGTAAAATTGCCTTGTAAAAGTATAGTAATTTCTAGTCAATCTAGGCCATTCATTAAGCAGATGATCTGATGGTAGAAGTTATGTTTAGTTTAGGGTTTTTTGCCCTAGAAGGCAACCCCTCGCTTGTATGAGGGTATTGTATTGCGGCTATGGATTTTATGTGTATTCTCAGAGAAAGAAACAGATAGGGATACTGCGAGAGAGAAAACAGGATATTGCAACGGATCTGTTGTAGTTTGTGTTTCTTCATTTTGCTAGATAATAGAAAAAAAGGGCTGGCTGTTCGGGGTGGACGTAGCCCAAACTGGGTGAACCACGTATATCTATGTCTCTATGGTTTTATGTGTTTCTTTTTCTTTTGTTTTTTAACATATTTTATGTGTTTCATTTCTCTGTAATATATGATTTTCTAACACCAAGGGAGGAAAGGAGGATGTAATGTCCCAAAATTGGATTTCTCAGCAAATCATGCCTGAAAAATGCATTTTTTAGGAATTTTTGCTTCAAATATCACAAAAAGTGTTTACAAACACTTAGAAACCCATTCAAAATACTGTAGAAACATTTACTCAGCTTTTATGGGCAAAAAGGTGGGGAAAAATGAGGATTTTTTCCCTAAAATGAGTGTATAAGAAACTATGCGTAAAATGAAGGGTCCAGGTTCTGGAATATGTTATATTAGGTCAAGAGGGATATTAATGTTGAATTTCAGCAAAAAAAAAAATGCTTTTTACTAAGTTAAACAGTTCCTCCTTCCCGACTAGTCAAGAAAAACCCTGATTTCCCATGACTTGGAAGATGCAGAAATTTACTGAAGCAAGGGCAGTGTATTTTCTGAAGGTATAAGATGTAAAATAGTATCAAAAATCATATAATTATTTTAGGAACATGTAATAGTCATTAAGCAAGTTTAAACAACAATTTTACATAGAAAATCCCTCAAGATTGAGGTGCGGCAAGACAAGAGAATGACCCAGAAGCCCTTCAGCGTTATTTTCAGGAGTCTGAAGCTTATTTTATTATATTACAGATCTAAAACTGATAAATACATGAAAATATAGATCTATAATGAATCAATATTCCTAAAGGGCTCTTTATTACATTCCCCTTGGGGATTTCAGCAATACATGAAAATGCCAGAGCAAATCTGAGTTTTACTGCAGCAGATCTGCAGAATGATTCAGAATTTATAAAGAAAAAAATTCAGTGAATGTATCAGATCAAAAATAGACATTGATTGGTTGGCCAATACAAGGACCACCCTTGATGCAAGGAGGCTTCCTTCACATAAGAGGTCTAGCTCCAAAATGATGCCAAAAACCCTTCAATGCTGCTCCTTCAGTAATAACGCAGATCTGGGGAAAGAACTGCACAGTATACTATGAAGAACACATTGGCCTGATGCCAAGATCTAAAATTCATCTCAAATCATTCAATACAACTCTCCAATGGATTAGAAACCCTCCTCCATTGAAAAGAAGTATTGAAATGCTTTAGATATGAAAAGATCTAAATCCCACTTGCTACAACTTACAAAGGAAATCAACCCCTCAACAGGAGCTGCATTGCAGTTGGAAGTAGAAGCTTGGCCAAATTCCAGATAGTGAATGCAGCACATCCTCCTCCAAAGAGCTACTCCATGGAAGGAGAGAGGATTCCTAAACAGGAAACCCTTTTCCCTTTGGCTAAACAGCCAAGAGAACTCGAGTTTCTCAAGCAACCAAAAATCATCAACAACCTTTGCATGAGCCCTCTCCTTCCTTTTTATAAAATGAGTAAGTGAAAAACCCTAAACCACTTCACTTGAATTAGCCCCTTTCACATTTAGAAGATCCTTCAGAACTGCGCATATCACATAGGAGGTTCAATGCACTTGGACTATCTTGTGATTTGGTCCTGTTGACCCAATCAAATAACTCAGCCTTGTTCATACACAAGTGGTTTTTATGTAACCAGATCATATTTAATCCTATTCACATTGAGCATGTATTTATTTTTAGATCTAAGGAGTGTTGCATGTCCTCCATTAGTCTATTATTCATAATCATGAAAAATAAAACAAAAATCTAATGTCCCAATTAGCTTAGCTAATTTAGGGACATTATAGTCCTCCCCTCCCAAATGTTGCTTGTCCTCAAGCAACTGCAAGGATAGAACTGAAATATGTCTCCTCCTCCTACTGTAGCATCCCCATAAGATGAACTCCTCCAAATAATGAGATGTTGTGTCAACAATGAATCTCCATATTGCCCCTTCGAAGCATGCAAGTTTGCTTAATAGCTATCAACATGAAACAGTCAAATACTCAAGAAGGAAATAAGGTGCTACCTAGAGGCTCCCTTGAGGCATGGAATTTGAAGTGTATTGGGAAATATCATCCCCCATGTGAGTTCTCCAGCCTCAAGCAATCATCCACCAAAAAATGAGTCACCTCATGACATGGCAACTTTGAAAATGTTCCTCCACCTTGAGCTCCTGAAAAATAGGTGGGCTAAAATTTTGTACATGGTAGACAAGATAGCCTACCCCACGCTGTTATCCTCTCCACTTAAGATAAGTGTAGAGTTCAAACTAATCTTGGGTTGCAAGGACATTTCCCTCAAGTGGCATCATGAGGATTAGATCTGCAAAGTCCCTCCCTCCAACGCTGTAAAACCAATCAGCCCAAAATGTCTCATATGTGATGGATAGAAGAGTATCACCATGAAGTACTCCATCACACACATGGCTCACCTCCAAAATAAACAAGTGTTTGGCTATGGTGGCCACAATTTCTCCCATGTTCCCATTAGAATATGTGCTGCAAAAAATGTGGGAATCTCCTTCCCAAAAAGGACACACTCATCTCATGTGTCTCTTTCTCAATCATGCTCTCAAAATACATAATAGAAATATCAGCAAAGAAAACATGATCATCATCATAATGAGGGAAATACTGAAGGTTCTATGTGATGCAAGATATTACCAACAATCCCCCCAAATCCTCACAATGCAGTCTTCTCAACTGCTTCTTAAGAAGAGTATATGGAAAATTGCCTCTTGTGACATGGTTAATCATAGGAATAAAGAATCCACATGTAAGGAAAACATATTTTCCCAAGGCCACATAATAGATGGCTGTCTCCATCATGCAATTTGGCCCAATGAAGTTCATGGAGCTCAATAAATAGCTTGCCCTCTTGTGGAGCAATGCACTGCCAAGAGATGGTAAGAGGATACAAGCAAAATCTCTCACCATATGTTGGAAGCAAGAAGATACATGGACTCATGAATGAATCCTCAATAATAGTTTGGCACACTCCCATGAAGAGATATGAACCAAGCTCTGCATGCAAATCCTCTTCTCCATGCTTGAAAACCCAAGACAAGAAGAATACATCATCTTCCTCACCTCCTCTTTTCTCACAAAGAGCATTGAATGAGTAGTGATCCTGGGAATAATCCATTAATAAATCCCAGCTCCACAGTGACAATGTTATTGGCCTATACAAATAGGCTCCCCTCAACACATAGCTCCAATCTTTGACATGCAGAATGTCAAAGGCATCTTCCATAATGCTGCTACATATGAGAAGTCCTTCCCATGAAGAAATTCCTTCTTGAACATCTAGGGTCAAGGAGTAACCCCTTTGCACTATGATAGTGCCATCTTCTATTCCTGCAACATCATGAAAACTGTGAGAGAAAATCTGCCCTTGCTCTCTTAAGAACATCCCAAGCAATGAAATCCTTTTCTTCTTTCTCATACTTCCATCATCCCATCCATGTAGTGAGAACATGGTGCTTGACATGAAAAATGTTATGCCAACACAATGTGCCCATACTCTTTGCTGCTCCATGATGCAAGTATCCTGCCATATATGTGGTTAAGGGATGCATGTATACATGAGATAAATCAAAATAATCAACACCCTTACCACAAGTTTTTCTCATGCAATGGGAGTAGCTCATAGATGAGCCTCCTTCCTCCGATGCCAAATGTAGATGTGGGAAGGCTTCCATCCTTCCCTACTTTTCCTGCCACATCGCAGAAACTGAAATGAGAGTGGGTGTGGATGATATTGAGAGACTGCTTCTCTCCTCCTTGAGCCTACCCAAGACTCTCAATGCTGCATCAAGATCTCCCAAGGTCTCCACCTTTCTTGAAATCAACGGGCAATGCCTCACCATGTGAAGCCTTCACCTCTTCTTGCTGATCAAGTGGACTTCTTGGTGGAATTTCTCCAGGAAATGAGACATCATCAAGTGATGACTGAATACATGAATGGAGAAAACACTCCATGCTTCCACTGCGCAATCCAATCACCTCTTTAGGTGCATCAACCTTATGCAATGGATAGGAATGAGATTGGTCCTCTTCCCCATCTTCTCTCGGTATCCTCATGATTTTGCACCTTCTCCATCTCAAGGGCTTGTGAAATGCATCCCTTTTGATACCTTCAAGGGAAGATCGTATTCCTCCCGTATTTCTCTTGTACAGCGTGGTGCAATTCTGTTGTTCTAGATTAGCAGCACATAGAAATGTAGATCTCTCCATGAAATGGGATGAAATGAAAACAGATGAATCTTTGACCATACCTTGGTGAAATGTAGAAGCAAGAAATTCTTCTGCAACTGTGTAGTCTTCCTCCATTGAACATGAAGGCTGCTTCTCCAAGGTTGTGCCAACGCTGGTACACGTCTCCACCTTCTCAATATCCTTGAGATCTTCTTCAATGCCCTTCATTCTTTCAAGTGGTGGAGCCATGCTTTGATTTTTCTCTGTATAGATCTGCTTATTTGTGAGCATAGTAAGTGCATGGATATTCCTCTCCTTCTTGAAACCTTGTGCAGGTCTCACTGCAACTTTCTGCTTCTTGAAACCCTTTAGGAGTTTCATTTTCTTCCTCCTTCTTTCTTCTGTCTAACCTCTTTGAAGAGGCTCTTCCTGGATCTGAAATATGATGAGGTGAAACTAATCTCCTTCATATTTCTGATATCTATCTCTTCTCTCCTCTAATATTGCTGCAAATTTTCCTTTTCAAGAGTATTAAGATTCTATTCCAGAGATTGACTCTAGGGGCATTTACTGGATATGTCACCTTCACAAGGAAGGATGAGATCTAGAGGCTACCTGACCATCTGTGGACTCTGTCTATAGAGCTTGAAATATTCCTGCTTCAGGGATTCAGTACTTTGGCTTGAAGCCACAGGCTGAGCCAAAGATCATGCTCTAATACCACTGTAATGTCCCAAAATTGGATTTCTCAGCAAATCATGCCTGAAAAATGAATTTTTAGGAATTTGTGATTCATATATCATAAAAAGTGTTTAAAAACACTCAAAAACACATTCCAAATACTGCAGAAACCTTTACTCAGCTTTTATGGGCAAAAAGGTGGGGAAAAGCGAGGATTTTGGCCCTAAAATGAGTGTATAAGAAAATATACGTAAAATTAAGAGTCAAGGTTCTGGAATATGTTATATTAGGTCAAGCGGGATCTGTATGTAAAATTTTAGCAAAAAAAAAGGCGTTTTCCTAAGTTAAACAGTTCCTCCTTCCCGACTAGTCAAGAGAAACCATGATTTCCCATGACTTGGAAGATGCAGAAATTTACAGAAGAAAAGGCAGTGTATTTTATGAAGTTATAAGATTTAAAACAGTATAAAAAATCAGAGAATGAGTTTAGGAACATTTCATAGGCATTAAGAAATGTTAAACAATAGTTTTACATCGAAAATCCCTCAAGATTGAGGTGCTGCAAGACAAGAGAATGACCCAGAAACCCTTCAGCATTATTTTCAGGAGGCTGAAGCTTATTTTATTATATTAAAAATATAAAACTGATAAATACATGAAAACAGAGATCTATAATGAATCAATATGCCGAAAGGTCTCTTTATTACATTCCCCTTGGGGATTTCAGCAATACATGAAAATGCCGAAGAAGATATGAGTTTTACTGCAGCAAATCTGCAGAATGATTCAGAATTTCTGAAGAGAAAACTTCAGTGAATGTATCAGATCAGAAATAGACTTGGATTGGTTGGCCAATCCAAGGACCACCCTTGATGCAAGGAGGCTTCCTTCACATCAGAGGTCTAGCTCCAAAATGATGCCAAAAACCCTGCAACGCTGCTCCTTCAGCAATAACGCAGATCTGGGGAAATAATTGCATAGTATACCATGAAGAACACATTGTCCTGATGCCAATATCTGAAATCATTCAATACAACTCTCCAATGGATTAGAAACCCTCCTCCACTGAAAAGAAGTACTGAAATGCTTTAGATCTGAAAAGATCTAAATCCCACTTGCTACAAATTACAAAGGCAGTCAAACCCTCAATAGGATTTGCATTGCAGTTGGAATTAGAAGCTTGGCCAAATGCCAGATAGTGGATCAATGCAGCACATCCTCCTCCAAAGAGCTACTCCATGGATGGAGAGAGGATTCCTAAACAGGAAACCCTCTTCCCTTTGGCTAAACAGCCAAGAGAACTAGAGTTGCTCAAGAAACCACAAATCATCAACAACCTTTGCATGACCCCTCTCATTTCTTTTTATAAAATGAGTAAGTGAAAAACCCTAAACCACTTCACTTGAATTAGACCCTTTCACATTTAGAAGATCCTTCTAGAACTACGCAGATCACTTAGGAGGTTCAATGCACCTGGACTATCTTGTGATTTGGTCCTGTTTACCCAATCAAATAACTCAGCCCTATTCATAAACAAGTGGTTTTTATGCAACCAGCTCATATTTAATCCTGTTCACATTGAGCATGTATTTATTTTTAGATCTAAGGAGTGTTGCATGTCCTCCATTAGTCTATTATTCATAATCATGAAAAATAAAACAAAATTCTAGTGTCCCAATTAGCTTAGCTAATTTAGGGACATTACAGAGGATTTGAAATCTCCTATATAAATCCACCATGAGATGAAGAATGGGTGATCACATTGTTATGCTGGCCAAAATTGCCCAAGAAATACCAGTAGTGTGTGACCCGGAGCTGGAGATAGAGGGGACTCAATTGTTGGCCATCCAACAATCTTAATCCATCACAGCAGAGAGAGAGGGAGATTGCACCTAGGCGAGCATGGAAAACAACATCCTTGCATTGGGACCTAGAACCATTGTCTAGGGGCCCTTTGGCAAGTGGGTAAAATTTCTTCTTCGTATAAAATTCTTAATAAGAAGGGGCCTAGAGCCACCATTTGCATTATTATCATTTGATTCTCTTCAATAGCTTCTGTATATTTGTGTTTTAGTTTTAGTTTAATTTGAGTATACATTTTCATGCTTTTTCCTCTAGATTGTACGCTTTTGAACTCACCACTTTCTTCCTGTTACCTATAGTGTAAAGGGGTAAACCAAACCCCTTAAACTAGTGCAATTTCATACATCCATGCACCAAATCCACCACAACGACTCCTATATAAACACTCCATTGAAACAAAGAGGGGAGGTTAATTTTCTGAAGCATACTGTGAATTTTTACAACTCTATTTTTCATTCATTTTTAAGGAAGAGGTACCTTGAAGACTTGATGCGTAGCTAACTATTGGAGTAAATATTTGACCGCCTGTTTGTGGAGGGCCCCTACAAACAGTGAAGGTTCTGCATTTTATGTTTTTGATGTAGTTGTTTTCATGTTTTCATTTTATCATTTGATGTAGTTATTTTCAGAATTCCAATTTGTCATTTGACGTAGTTGTTTTCAGAATTCCAATTTTTCATTTGTTGTAGTTACTTATAGAATTTCATTTTTTACTTCATGTATATGCTTTCATAAGTCTTCTTTTATCATTTGATGTAGATTCATTAATCTTTCCTTTAAAATTGTCAAATTGCAGAGGATTCATAGTTTTACTTCTAGAGCAGCATTAATTTATTTTAGAGTAGATTTACAAGTTCGTGAGTGGTTTATTTCAAGAGCATGAGTGATTAATTTTCTAAATAATAGTGATTGAGTGATTTCCTTTCAACATATGAGTGTGTTATTTTTTGTTCATAAGTGATTTCTTTTCAAGAGATATAATGATTTATTTACAAGTTTCATTGCCAGAACATTTCATTTCCAAAACATAAAAATGTATAAATTCACTTTTTTGGAATTCGATTTTATCGTCGTGCACAAGATTTTTAGAGAATAAGAATTTTTAGAGACTAAAAAATAAATTAGTTAAGATTTATTCATAAGATAGAGAAATTTTGTTTCAATTTTTACAGAGTAGAAAGCATGGTTATTTTTATAACTTAGTTGTAATTTAAATTTATCAATTTCATTAGTGCAAGATCACATAATACTGAAGATTGCTCATCATTAAAAGGGTTGAAGGCAGTTTACCATAAGGATAATTCAAGTGAATCAAGTAAAAGAGAAACTATGTTATGTAGCTCCAAGTGGAATACGGCAGGCTCATCAACCCAATATGATGCAATATACTTATGCACAGTTTCAAGGTTATGCACAACAATCTCAAAGTAATTGGAAAACACCCTTGCCTTGGAAACCTTGGACATCTCAATCCCAACCTCAAAACCAACCTTGGAAACCTTGTATATCTCAATCCCAACCTCAAAACCAATCTTGGCAACAAAGTTGGCAAAGGCCCTACAAAGGAAATCCACCATATCCTTAATATTTCTCTCTCTATCCTCAATACCAATATCAATGTCATCAATACCATTCACCTCCACCACAACACCAATCTCACCATCAATAGACCTCAATTCAACCTTTCCTATTACCAACCACACAAGCACCCCAAAGATCCATTCCCACTCCACTACATGCACAACCATTTTGAATCCCCAACAATAAAACACCTCAATCCACTTACAATTTTGAGGTACTGCAAAATGATTCACTAGCTGCCATTAAAGAACAACAACTAGAAGAACAAGATTCAAATAAGGTCCAAGAATCATGGATGCCTGTTGATAAAGAGCGGTTGGTGGAACCTAAGATTGAAAAGTTTCTTGCATGCCTATTGTTATCACTCAGTAATTTCTCCAGGTTCAAGAGAGTACTCACCTAGGTAACCACAAACCAACTTTTAAACTCTAGGATCTAGCCTTCCCAGGGTTCAGAGAGGGCTCTCTCTATAAAATTTAACTTTTTTTGATTATATGATATTAGGATAGTTATGATTGTGCAATTGGTTTAGGTTTTTATTAGTTTGGTGGGAAAAATCACTTGAAGAGATGGATAGTGGGAAATCTATTTGTTCATTGGACTAAGGAGTCAAAATTCAAGTGCAGAACTAGGATCAAGGCCAAAAAGTCAAATGTTTTCAAGGCAAGATAGATAACCCTTGGAGATCTCGGAAAGTTATTTTATGAGGTGATAAGATCGGGATAAAGAGAAATGAAGGGTTCTTTGATCCAGAAAAGGGAAGAAGTAGGAAGAGGTCAAATTAAAGAGGGACCAATTAAGGGTTCTCTACTCTGGAAATTAGAAGAAAACATTGAAATGAGAAACAATTAAGACAAGGTGCTTTTAACAAATCTTGAAGTAATCCTCCTATTCATTCATTCAAATTTATAACACATGATGTATTGCATGTAACAAAGAAAGATAACAATGACAAGTAGAAACTACTTCACTCCAAATAGCTCATCACATGAATCCTGAAATATGATTCTATTGATCTGATCCAGTCTAATACTCAAAATTTGAAACACAAAAAGCCTTCAAGTCCACAAAAATCACTATAAAAATCTTCAACAATTAATTCCACACAAAATACTTCTAAAGATGAAGTATTTATACATATTTCTTACAAAATATCCTAGAAATCTTCTATGAATTATATTAGGAAAATAAAATATCTTTACAACAATAATAGAGATAGTTGCTTAACAAATCAGCAAGCTTTCCTATTTATCCAAAAGAAATAGAAATTGTTTTGAGGATAAGATGAAGCTGGCTGCCTTGGTGTCCTTCTTGCTGGCTCTTAGATATTTTTTGGAATCTGATCTGCCTTGTCTAATACTCTTTCTTGAACTCTCTTCATTCACTGATAATCTTTAACCATAGTAAAAAAATGTTTACTACTGTAAAATTTCTGTTTTGACTGTAAATCAGAAAACAATTTTCTTCTTCTTTCATCTGTTGTCTTTTATCCTTCATAATAAATCTGTGAGTGCTTGCTAATCCTCATCTTTAGGAATTTGTATTTTTTTTTAATTTCCTAAAGTTTTCATCATCTTCAATATATATAGCAAAGGTTGGCTTGATGATAAAGAATTGTTTTATCTCATGTTGCAAATAGAATACGTCTTCAAAACTCTTAAGTAACACTTTTCTAGTTGGAATGCCTTGTCCTTGAGGTTTATTTACCTGTTATTTTGAAAACTCTCTAATATTCTTATAATAGTCATTATGAGGCATCAGTTTATCACTAATGACCATAATATCAAGTAGTCCTTTTTGCCTCAAATTTGTAAACTTGACCATAAACTTGGTTATGGCAGTATTTATACTTTCACACTTTTCTTCCAATTTCCTCATCAGATTCTTATTTGTAGTAACTCTCCTAATTTCTAGGATAGTTTTAGTTCTATCATTAATCTTGAGTTCTTCTAGCTCTTGTCTTTTTTTACTATTGAGGAATGTGATAAGCTTTAAAGCTTGTTCTGGTTTATCAGCTAGTTCACTTTGAGTCTTTTGAATTTCTACTTGGACATTTAATAACAAATCTCTTTGTTCAAAAATAACCTGAATTGAAGGCCATACATCATGGATGGCTTCAATGAAATTATTCCAAAGGTAGTTTTTGATGTATGATATCTGATCCTTTAAAGTGAACTCCTTATGCAATTTCTTCAACTCTTCATCTAGTTTTATGGCATTCTGTTCATGTGTCTTTGCATTTATCTAAGCAAATTTATTTGACTTCTCAAGATTCTCTATCACTTGTTTCAATCTATTGATCTCATTTGTCTTAAGAGACATCTCCTCCATAGCTTTTACTATTTTGCTGGATTCATCTATAGGATGTACTCCTGTTGTAGATGATTTAGTAGCTGAGGTTGTGGAAGAAGTTACTGGCACTGCAGTAGCGGTTCTTTGGGTGCCAAATTTTCAACTAAAGTTGAAGGCACTTCTATAGTGATTCCTGGAATAATTGTAGGAATCTCTGGTACTTTCACTGTTTCCTTCTCCTGGTAAATCTTGTCCATTTGAATCTCCATCTCCTTAATCTATTTTGTAAGTTGAAAGATGATGTTCATCATATCATCTTTGTCATTCTGGTCCTGTATGATTTATTTAGCCTGGGGATGTTCACTTGGAGGAAGATTAAGTTGTTTCCTCAAACCTACTATGTATTCATTCTTATTCTTCAATAATAATTCTGCTGCATTAACATTTGCAGGGTCATATCCCACTTTAATTACCAATTCTTCTAATGATTTAATTCTTAGATCCTTAGAATATAATGAGGCTTTGTCTAGTTTCATCTGATCTTGCATGTTAGTGATAGTGTTCTCAAGTTTTTGAACACTCATGGCCTTTGTTGTAACAATGGAGTATAAAATTTCTGAACTCTGCCTGTGAAACTCTATTTGATATAATTCATGAATACTGTTTGTTGCTACTTCTAGATACAATTTCTTATAGTCAACAACTGTATTTGGAATTCGTACTGTTGACTGTAATACTGACATTTTTTTACTTGAGTAATCAAATGCTGACATGAATCTGTTTTTATTACCTTGTTTTTGTTTCAAAAACTGAGAATAGATTTCAGTTTTGATCTCTTCATTCTTCATTCCAATTGTTAGTGACTTATTCATTGATAATCATAGTAGCAACATTTTTCTTTGGAAAATCTGTATTGGTCTCCATAAGCTTTGTTTCTTCCACATCAATTGTTACTTTTACTTTACTTGCTGAATCTAACTTGGGCCTTTTGTTATATATGAGCTTGAACTGGGTTTCAACTGTAGTTTCTGGCTGATTTTTGGTCTCCAAAGTATGACTAGTATTAACTTTTTTCACTGCATCTATTAAAGTGTTTTCTGTCCATTCAATATGATTTGCAAACTATTTTATTTTTGTTTTTGCTTCATGGATAAAGGGCGTTAACTTGCATTTAGCCCTTATCTTACTCAAGATCCCTTGTGGATCGTAATTCCAAGGAAAATTTTCTTCCAATTTGATTTCCAATAACTCCTTTGTTGCTTCTTTCTCTGCATCCCTGCAATTGCAAATGAATGGCCCAATCTGATTCTTAAGTTTGAATTGTGTCTTCTTCTTAGCTACCATGTGTTTCGGGGAATTAACACCCTAGAGGTTGGTTGGGATACAACCTCCACAGAGCAGGGGCGTACTACTTAACAGAAACTCACACAATCATTCACGTTCAGAGAAACTAAATAGAGCAGAATGAGAGATTTACCCGTTGGTCCTACGTTTGAAGTAGATCCACGTGGGGTCCAAACCCCCAGCAACCGTCCTTCCTCCTTAACCTGAAATACAAGAAGAAACCAGCACAAAGGACAAGTTGTACAGCATATATCTACTCTAAATGTCAGTGAGATTCATATAAAACATCAAATAAATCATAATGAATGCTTGTATAACAAATATTCTCATACATAAAAGCATACACTAACACGTTTATATCGAGAACATCATGATACTTCTGTATTATAAATAGTACGTACAAAAGTAATCAAGTGGAGAGATCACCTGATCCTTCCAAGGCCTTCGCAGACCGTCGTCCGGATCCGTCCAGCCCTTGCCTCGCTAAGACTCCTTCCAAACTGGTGCATACGAGATAACATATAAAGGGATATGTATCTCAAGGAAACAAGGGTTTCCTACAATGAACTGGGAAAGTGCAGGAGGCACGGGGAATCAGACTTGGATAGGGAATACCAACAGAGTATAATATCAATAATTCTCTCTCTCCCTTAGGCCATACACATGAGGGATTTTTATAGTCCCTCCAAGTAGTTTCAGCAGTTGGAAACAGTTGGCCACGGGCTGGGGTAGTTGAACTACCTGAGTAACCATCGACCCAGTGCGAAATTAGGGTTTTTTAATATATTTTTTAATCATTTAAATGGAATACGCGGAAAAGTCTAGCTGGACTCGCGTATACACGTGGAAAATTACGGGCATAGTCGCGTATGGGGGATTTTACACTGTTTTTAAGTGAATTTGTCCAAGTCTGTAGGAATGGGTGCCCAAAATCCATAAAGCAATCATGAATCATGTCAAGGTGAGAAATGATGCTATAACAGATGCCCCCTAATATATGAGGTCAGAAGGGGTACATGATGGCCGAAATGTATTATGCACATAGAAAGAACTTCACAAGGACAAGAGAGGACTTCACCAGATTTCAGCCTGCCAAAAAACCAATGAAAGAAACCAGAGAGTCAACTCATGCTGAGGCGGGCATACCCATGCTCAGTCAAAAATACATCATATGGAAAGTACTGAAATAGATCCAACATGTATACAAGTATATAGCTGAACTGTAAGTACACAATGAATCATCTGATCATGGCCCGGAAATACAAGTCTGAATCAATGTCCAAGTATCACATATAGGAAGCTGATCAAAAGATGGTGCAACTGGATGTTTGATCAAATAAGTAACTGAATCTCCAAGTACCGGATCATAAGAGGTGGATCAAACGGTACAATCACGCAACTCGGGGACCAACATATAAGATGCTGCTGTGCTGAACTGCAACATATAAGGGTGGATGGCATCACTGGCAGATACTGAAAGGACTGTCAAAAAGTGAACCGAAACATGCTGATGCAACCCGAGGTCTTCACCGATCACTATGGCACAATTCTACACAATGGGAATAAATGAGCTGAAGTCGACCATGTGAGAAATCGTTGGATTACCGGGCATTGATGTATCCCGTTAACCAACGCGAGACAACCCACCGATAATGATAATGAGTGTCAAGGTGCCCTAGTACAATCTGACAAGTGTGAATGAATGAGTTGAAGTCGAACACTTGAAAGAATCTACCAATTAGGAGGCAATGATGAATCCCCACTGTCGATAGCGAAGAGTCTGCCACTGATGACTGCAAACCCTAAGGTACTGACAAAAGACTCTAGATCTTGTTCCCAGAGCAATGAGTCGAAGTCGATGGGAAAAGATCTGCTGGAAGGAAGGCATTAAGGCATCCCACATCAGTCCAGCACGAGTGTAACCCGCAGGCCAAGATTTGGAAGGAATCGGACGAAGGAGAGTGATGGAACCAAAACCGAAGTACGTTTCCGACGTGCACAAGATGAAGCTAGCGCACGAAAGAAACCCTCTGAACCAACCAATAATGAAAGCTGACACAAAGGCGAGAAATCCACTGATAGGGTCAAATGGAAATCCAGGTACTGCACGAATCCCAAGTGTGATAATGTGTGCTGACGTCGAACACAGGGGAAACCACTCAGTCAAAGACCCATGATGATGATCAAATGCTGAGCACGAGGTCACCTATCAATAATGGAAATAGGCCCAAGGTGCGGCTCTAGGTTTGCTCTCAGAGTAATGTGTCGTAGTCGATAAGAGACAAACCCGCCGGCAAGAAGTCAATGGGGACCTTCTCAAACCAGCACGAGCAGAAGACCAAAACATCTGATGTGATAGAACATGATACTGACAAGACCGGGAAGGCCAACTGAATAATGAGTCAAGAGACGCCGCAGAATGGCTGACTCAGGCTAAACTTCCCTTGAACAAAAACACGACTCTGTGATGACCATGGCAGTAAAAAGTGACACTGTATAAGTCTGTCCTGCAAGAGGCAAAACAAACTCTCCATATGATTGGAAGAGATAACCAACCGGGGGAGAACTGACAAGTGAAACATGGTAAAGGCTAAACCTAGGTCAAAACTAGAACCATCCCAAATGAAGGAAATATATATAAGTATATGTGCTTTGTTCAAGGGCGACAAACTGACTCTGTACTGCCATCAAAACAACGAAGATACATCCCGTTTCCGCTCTTTTTGTTATATTTGATTTTTTTGTCTTTTTCATATAATAAGCCTGAAAAAGAATAAAAGAATGCTATGGTACAATGGATAGAACGAGTATCAAGAAAGCGGATGCACTAGTTCCTGGGATTGGAACAATCCTATGCTCAATGCAAGGTGGCGAAAACTGGTCAGTGATACTCAGAGGAACGTTCCATCCATGGGTATAAAGGTGTCAAGTCGTGATAGCTAAGTGCATGCAATGGTTAACTTGTACAGAAAGTCAAGGTCAAAAGTTGGCTTAAACATCGAGTCAAAATGAAGCCGGCTAAAGGCCAGGATAAACAAGTAGCCAATATGCAATGCAGTAATACAACTTAACGACACCAGGGAGCCTCTAGGGTAAAAGCCAGAAAAATGATAAGTGATGAAGAAGAAGAATGAAGCTTCAGCACATAAGACATGGCGGGACTAAAGAGGACTCCTGAGCCTACATAAAAAGCAACATGGGCAACAAGTGATAGCGAGGAACTAACTAGGAAGCCCATGTAAAGGAAGGCTCTACCATCAAGTCATGATTAAATAATCGGCGAGTGAAATGGGTGTAATACTCATGACCTGATGGGATCGACCCTAAGGCAAGTGATCAATATGGAGACTAGTATGCAAGATGCAATGGAAAGTGATTCCCTAACCTATATGCCAGTGAAGATCATATACCTGCCGTAAAGAGTCGGAAATCATGGATCAAAAACCGGGAAAAGTCTCAAAATCGTCAAAATGTACCTGAAACATACCAAACTGGGCACTTCCAAGCAATCAAGTTATACAACATAAGATAGATCGAAAAAATAAGCATAAGGAATTTTTTGCGAAAATTTTCAATTTTTAGCCATAAATACACAAATTACCTCTCAATTGGTTAATTATTGCATAGCTGATTTGGAAAAAGAGCTCTGGAGCTAAAAACTTGTTTCGTCAAATCAGGAACAACCGACCATCAGAATTCAGTGAAACTTCAGGTAGGCTCCTTAATCATCCTGTTTATTCATTTTGTCCGTTTGAAAATTAAAATTAAGTGATTTTTTGCTTAGAAACCCTTGCTAAAAATTGCGTACCTGCGCATACGCGGGTTTAATGAAGGAAACCCGCGTATACACGCGACTGTGTACAGGGAAAACCGCGTATGCGCAGGGCCGTAACCAAAAAAGCGTGGCTAATGCAAATTTTATTGAAATTTCTCAAGATGACCATCTCATGGAGGGAACGTGAGCATAGCGCAGTAGACCAAGAGGTCATGCAGGACCGCGCAGCGCAAAACATCCTCCGAAATTGCGGATTGTTGAAATTCTTTAAAATGCCCAATATGAAAAGTAATGTGCGATTGCTTGAAATGCTCGTAAATTACTGGGAGCCAGATCGGGATTGCTTCATAATTGATCAGATGCCACTACGCATAGAAGTGGAGGATATATATTTCATCACTGGACTCTCCAGGAGGGGAGACCCAGTAGACCTTCACGGAAAACCCCTGGGAGGGTTAACTGTGGAAGATTATGTCCAGTTATATTGCGTAGATAATTCCAAAAAGGTTGGAACGCAGATTGCAATTAGAGATATAAGGGATTTGCACATGAAGATCCTCCTTTTCACCATCGACAGAGTGGCAGGATCTGCCTCACTGCATCAGGCGTCCAGGACGCAAATGAGTATAGCTGTAGAGTGTTTGATTCACGTCTACGATTGGTGCACAGCCCTGCTACAGAACATGAAACAACAGCTGACTTCTATTCGCCAGGAAAAAACTAAACACTTTGGCTATGGTACCATTTTGACAACATTCTTCTTTGAGAGGGTTCCAGCTTTGAGACCCAGAGTCATCTCGACTATCAGCAGCCCGCGGGACCCAAGAATTGCCCGTTGGGCAGACATGATGAAGAGACTGGGGGGCAGCGAGGTACCCCGGACCACGTGGGGCGATGAGTTCTTCCTGTGGTGGGGAGAACAGATCATCACAGTGGACGACTATCCCTATGCTGGGATGGACTTCCGAGGAGATCCAGATCTAGTACTTCCACCCGGCGCAGCATGGGGAGCAGTCGGTAAGTTTTTGCAAAAAATTTTGACTTATATGATTTTTTGGATTTTTTCAAATATGTATGAAAAAATGAAAACAAACATGTTTTTGATTGGATTCATAATGACTGACAATTAAAAATGATCATGTTTCAGATGTTGGACCAGTTCGTCCTGAGGGCCTACCGCGCCATAAGCGCCGCAGAGGTGAGGCAGAGACAGTGGATTCCGATAGGACACTCCAGGCCGTGTAGAGAAACTTGGAGGCACTGACCCGCCAAATCCCTATGGCTGCCGTGGATGACTTGCCGGAAGCCGTCCAGAGACGGGCTGTAGGAGTACCCCGGGACTGGGTTAGACTATTCCGCCGTGTGGCCACTGCAGTTATGTTCTATAGGAACACGACTTCTGGGCAGGGTCCTCAGGAGTAGACAGATTTTATATATTAGATGACTGTATATTCTTTTTTGAGACTGAACATGATGGGGCATAAGCCCAAGTTTTGTACGAGATTATGGACCCAAATTTTGTAAAGTTTTTTGACACTCCGATGATATATACAGCGATATATATTTGATGTGATGTGATAAATGTATCAAATGTATGATGTTTTTGATGATTAAAATTTATTGTATTGAATGATTAATATGCGAATCTAAAGCTTGATTAGCCAATGAGTCATCAAACCAATTGTCAGCTCGAGGAATATGAATGAATGTTAAAAATTGAAATGACCTCTGTAACAAACGTACCCTCAAGAACAATCGTAATAAAAATGGATGTCGTACCCGATAAGTGTTGTTCAACTGCGACACCACCAGCTGGGAGTCCAAGAAAACTACCAACGAATCAACACCCAAAGATATTGCCTCCGAGAGTAGATGAATGACTGCAGTGTATTCTGCTACATTATTGGAAGCAGGACCAATGCAGACCCCTCTTGATACCAACAGCTGACCGGAAGGAAAATGAAGCACCCAAGCCGCGGAAGCTAAGTTCCGGGTGTGTCTACTAGCACCATCGGCGAAACCAAAATGACTCATGACATCCAACACAACCTGCCAAAGCAGATCAAAAAACATCACCACCTCATCAAAAATCGAAAATCAAACAGATATGTACAAAGCAAAAAACTATTATATACAAAGCAAAATGCCAGGCCAAAGCCTAGGCATAATACTTCTTCAAATAGAGCCCATTTCGGGGCTCCGGCAACTCGTTCCCTTCAAATTCAACCAAGATATACGCTCCTTTCTTAAGGACTTTTTTAACGATATAGGGGCCATACCACATCGACTTAAACTTTCCTGTCCCCAAGGCATCTTTTTCTTAGGCATAGACCAAAACAAGGTCACCTTCGGAAAAAACCCTAGGCTTAACCGCCTTATCGTACTGAACCTTTACTCGGTTTTTATGCGCTTCATTTAACGTGGCGGCATCTCGACGCTGCTCATCAAGATGTTCCAGATGAAGAAGCCGCTCTGCCAGACTAGAAGTGTCAGGAAGAAGCTCAACAGCTAATTTAAGGGAAGGAATCTCGCATTCAATGGGAAATACGGATTCCACCCCGTGGACTAACTGAAACGGAGTAAAGCCAGTTGCAGTTTTAACTGACGTCCTGTATGCCCAAAGTGTAGGGTATAGCATAATGTGCCAGTTGGATCTATGTTTATCAATTTTCCGTTGAAGAATTGTCTTCAAGGATTTATTCACGGCTTCCACTTGCCCATTGGCCTGAGGATAATATGGAGATGAATGCTCCTGCCGGAAACCCAATTTGAGAGCCAACTCAACCATCATACTATTCTGAAAGTGACTGCCATGGTCAGTGACAATCTCTCTAGGTATACCGAAACGAGTGATAACTTGGTTGAAGAAGAAAAGAGCTGCAGTCTCACCATCGTTCCCAAAAGTAGGCATAGCCTTGACCCACTTCGTAAAGTAGTCTACTGCTACGATAATGTACTTTTGACCTTTTGCCGAAGGTGGGTTACAAGTAGTATAATCCATACCCCACTTTGTAAAGGGTCCGACAGTAATGACTGGAAAAAGCGGAGCTGGATGAGCGCGCATTTTTCGAGTATACACCTGACAAAAATGACACTTCTTGACCGATTCAATGCAATCTTTGAAAATCGAGGGCCAGAAGTATCCAACACGCAAAATCTTTTGGGCTGTAGCAAGCCCTGATAAATGACCCCCACAAGCTCCACTGTGAGAATCATTGAGCACAGGCTCAGCTTCTTCGAAAGTTAAGCAGTGTCTTAGGATTGAATCAACCCCTCGATGGTACAAAGCATCACCAATAATCAGATAATTCTTGGCCAAGTGACGCAGCTTACGACGCTCATCTTTCGAAAAAGAAGAGGGAAACTTCGCAGTCTGGAGATACACAATGATATCCCCATACCAAGGATCTTATGGAGAGATTAGAAACAAGTGTTCGTCCGGAAAGGACTCATCATAGATCATCTCCTCTCCACAAGGCAACTCGGAGATCAATTCCGCAAAGACTAATGACTTCTTGGATTTGGCAGACATGAACTCTAGATCGAATTCCTGTAAAATCACAATCCATCTATTATATTTTCCCCCAATCACTCGCCTACTGAGGACAAACTGAAATGGATTGGCAGCTGCCAAGACATAAGTTTTGCGAAGAATAATGTAATGCCGGAGTCGCTGCATAGCATGAACTTTTGCTAAGGCTAGCTTTTCTATAGGAGTATATCGCAGTTCAGGTCCTACCAGTCCTCGACTAAGGTAGTAAATAACATGCTCAGCGAGAGCATCATCCTCCTGAACCAGAACCATACCGATGGTAGATTCTGCTGTAGCCAGATACAAAAGAAAATCTCTGCTATAATCGAGTTGACTCAGTAAAGGAGCAGAGGTCAATGCCTTTTTCAAGGCATCGAATGAGCATTGAGTGTAGTCGTCCCAAAGAAAAGGAACTCCTTTCTTCAACAGTCTCATATATCCCTTTGTAATCTCAGCATAGTTGACGATAAACCTCCGAAGAAAATTAGACTTCCCTTCGAGACTTTGAAGCTGACGGATTGAAGACGGGGGAGGCAACCGAAGTATTGCCTCAACCTTGAAGGGATCTACCCTTATCCCTTCCCTAGACACGATAAATCCCAACAGCCGACCTGATGTTACCGCGAAAACGCACTTGTTCGGATTCAAACGAATTTTATAAAAACGACATCTTTCAAATATTTGCCGGAGGTGACCAGGATGATCCATCCTTTTTCGAGAATGAGCAGCTAGATCATCTAAGTATGCCTCGATAATTTTCTTGATGTCGTGGAAGGCATAAGACATGGCCCGCTGAAAGGTAGCTCCAACATTTTTAAGACCAAAAGGCATTTTCTTATATGCAAACGTACCCCAGGGACAAATAAATGCGGTCTTATGTTGATCTTTTGGACGGATAGTAATTTGATTATAACCAGAGAAACCGTCCATGAAGGAGAAAATCTCGTTACCGGCACACTCGTCAATAATCTGATCAATGAAAGGTGTGGGGTAATTATCTTTAGGACACGCCTTATTCAGGTCTCTGAAATCGATGCACACTCAAATCGTTCCTTGCTTTTTATCTACCGGAACGGGGTTTGAAACCCATTCAGTCAGAGGAACTGGGAAAATGAATCCCGCCTTAAGCAGCTTTTCAACTTCAGCTTTGATAGCTGCTGCCTTCCTAGGATTAACCGGACGAAGTTTTTGCCTGACCGGCTTAGCGTTTTCATACGTCTTGATCTCATGCTGGACGATAGATGGGTATATGCCAGGCATTTCCTCATAAGACCAAGCAAAAACATCCCTATACTCTTTGAAGAGCTCGGTATAGATTTGAATCTCTTCACGGGAACATTCAGCTCCAATGAAGACATTCTCGACAATATTGGGATCCCTGGAAATGTTCACCGGGATAGTAGGAGAGATCACAACCATGTTCCCTTCAGCATAAACCTGTGCTGGTGCTAAAGGGCTCAAGACTGGGTGAACAGGTCCAGGAGACTGAGGACTTGGAAAACTTGTTTCGACTTCGCTCAAGTCAGGTAGGAAGTAAGACCGATGATGCAAGTCATCCCACGGTCTATCTACACCTGTCATCGCTTCCAGGATGGCCTCTTCAGATGGAAGAGTGGTATCTAGACAATCCCGGGCAGAAGAAGAAGTAAGCGTCCAAGCCGGAGCCACATCACCATCCAACTCTTCCGGCGAAAGAGGAGCTGGATCAGACTCTGCAGTGTCAACAACAGACTGATATGCAATCTCAGCTGCAGAAATCGGGAATGCCATTCCACCCACTTGCCCTTCCTCCAATGTGGCTGTTGGAGAAGGTAAGGTCCAAGGGTCCGAAAAATAATGAGTTCAAAAGAACTCTCTTCGAAGGGGAGCCTTGGAGGATGAAATAGCATTAATAGACACCTTAGGAGGAGGAAGATCGAAAGAACCCATCAGGGAAGAATACATTCCAACTCCTAGATTCTCAATAGGCGCCTTAGTATTATCCAACTTAGGAACATATGAGTCAGAAGGCGCATCCAGGTCTACAGGAGGACAGTCCAGTTGATCCACTGTGACAATCCTCCCTTCGTGGGGGAAACATACTATTCGAAATAATGAGGATGCAATAGCATCCATCTCATAAATCCAGTTCCTCCCCAACAGAAGGTTGTAGTCCAAGGCTGCATCCACTACCTCAACCTCTATGTTAACGATTTTGCCCCCAACACAGATGGGCAAAGCCGGGACAATACCATGGGGTCTGTGAGAATGACCATCGAATGCAGTAAGAACAGTGCTAGATGGAACAGCTTTGGGAGATCCAAGTGTCTTCCAGCATGCGAGAGACATCACGCAAGTAGAAGCACCCTCATCAACAACCGTTCGAAAGATATTCGTCTTTCGATACAACGATTTAATATGAAATGCGATGTGATGAGGAAGTCTCTTCTTAAAGTTAGTCATATCGAAAGTAATCAGAAGAGAATTTTTCGGATCAACAGCCCCAATGGCAGCGAGCAAAGCACTGCGCTGAGCCGGACAAGACTGGAGTACCTCTAAAGCAGACATAGCACAAGGACTCTGCGCCAGATCTTCTACAATCGAGTAGTTCTGGGCAGCTCTCGCATTCGGATTAATCGTTGACCGCTTAGAAGATGCTTTCGGCATCCGAGGCATAGACTCAACAGTTGGCTTCGTGATATGAAGCGGCTCAGTAGCATCAGGAACTTCCTTAGCTTTCGAAGATTCCTCTCCACCATAATCACGGGATCTCGTAGCGACATCCACGTGAGCACTCATCATAAAGATGTTCGATGGAATTTCCCCTTCCTGGGCACCTCCAGAGGAAGCCCCGGGATTTTGGTTCGCGCCAACAACTAATTGCTGCCCTTGGGGAAAAGGGTTTGTTAACACAGCCTGGGAACTAGAAGAACCCTGCTGGGATAACAGGCGCTGAGCATCCTGAATTTTAGGGCAAAGGTGTGTGAGATGGTCTCCAGCACACAGCTTGCATGGAAACTTCACTTTCTTTTTCTCCTTTTGACCCTCACCAACACGCTCGTTGGTTTTATTTGCATTACCCTTCCCGTTCTTGCCCTTCTTCTTGTTATTTCGTCCCTTCTTCTTCCCATCGGATTATTGATTTCCTTTGGGATCAGAAGCTTGGACAGCATTTATGGACAAAGACTGGGAAGGTGATGAATCAGCAGGCACAGCCTGACCAGAAGGAGCAGATTGTAAAGACAACTGCTGCAGTTGAGAAAGCAGGCTGGCTGCACTACTATTGACCGATCCGACAAGCCCATCACCATGCGGACCAGGTTTGGGTTTCGATAAATCCAATTTGGAGCGAGGAGCATTGGGAAAATACTTATAAAGCACCCCAGACTAAGAATAGATCAACTCTAACTGTTGGGCCCTAAAGATGGCCTGCTCCTCAGAAAATACCCCGGATAGGGATACATCCTTTGAAATATCTGACTGCAGAGATTTCAAAAACCACTCGAGAAGGAACTCACCTGGAATATGGGCTTTGATAAGCCTCTTCCTTCTCCTCCATTCCTAAATGTGATCAGAAATGTGAGTTGCCTCATCCTGCTTAAAATTAGCCAGGAGTTCGGTCCCAGCCTCATATCTGACAGGCAACTGAAAATGGTTAAGAAATGTGACAGCCAGTTCTCCAAATGTGGCGAAACTACCCCCAGTGAGCTCTATATACCATTTGGCAGCATTTCCAGTTAAGGTGCGCTGAAATAATCTCAACCTAATCGAGTCATCGATCAGGGAGTTCGATGAGCACCATAAGTGGAAAGTGGTGATGTGGTCTGCCGGATCTTCTCCATTCTTACCTTCAAACTTTGGAATGTCTGAAGGAAGTTTGGTTGGAACCGGAGGCCACCCCGGACTATACCGAATCGGGTCATTAGTTAACTTCGACAAATCTGGCAAGTTTAACGTTGCCAGAAATGGTAAGCGAGGTGGAGCCTGGGGATTCCATCCTTGATGGGATGGATTCCCAACATTCTGAAAAGAATAGCCTGGATTTGATGAGGCACCAAGCTGCCAGAAAGGACTCGTAGAAAACGGAGAAGAACCTCCTCCCCACGCCAAGTTACCAAAACCCAGACTAGTTCCCCCCGCTGAAGTATTGACTGAAGAGGAAAGCCCCTGGTAGGGGTTCCACGCATTAGACAGAGGAGAAAAAGACTGATAAGCACTCGATGAAGGGAAAGAAGCATTCCCTTGATGACCCGCGAAGAACTGATTCCCTGCCCCAGCCGTTGTAAACACAGGATTCCATCCTGTAAAAGTAGTCGAACTTTTCCCCCCAGACCAAGGGTTGAAACTCTGGGTCTGGGAGGTAAATGGAAACGACCCTAAAGAAGGATTGGAACTGGGAATATGCCCAGTCCCAAAGGGGAAACCCTGAAACGAAGCTGATCCACTAGCCATGTTAGACATGGGTGTAGATCCAGCTGCACCGGCGGAAAAGGAAAAAGAGGGATTTCCACAAATGGACATCCCTGAACAGAAGGGACCAGAATGAGAAGCATATGCTTGGGTGAACCCAGAGCCAAACATAGCAGCACTAGAAGCACTCGAAGATGAAGCAATAGTGCCCCCTGCCTCGACAGAAGCAGGGGTCTGAATGCCTGCAGCACTCACGGTAGAAGCCGCGTTCCCAGTCGTGGCCATCGAAAGATAAGAATGATACGGAAGATCCGGCGGTCTCTCAGACTTCGGTCCGATGTACTGAACAACAAACGGATAATCAGGAGGAAGAGGAGATGGACCTGTAGCTGGAGGCTCAGGTATATCTTCTATCTGAAAATCTTCTTCCTGAGGAAACAACACTCGCGAGGTGAGCAGAACGCTCCTCTTGGAACCGACACCGGAATCAGCTACGAAACCTTCAGACCTTGGTGGAGGATCTCTCTCCACAGCGTCAGACTCCACAGGGTGGTAACCACCTGCTAAATCGCTCCTACGCCTTCTCGAAGAAGGCTCTGCACTCTCAGGAGATAACCCCCGGATTCTCCTCGAACGTCGAGGCGCTTGATCAGCGACTTTTATAGATTTATTAAATTAGACTCAAAAAGTGAAAAGCTAGGCCAGCTAGGAGCAACAAGCACTCACTAAAATAAAAATCCCTGAGAAACAGCAAGCAAATAGCCTCCAAGTATTTCCTCTTCGGGTGATGAGGACCGGACACCAAAATACAGGAAAGCGAAGTATAGGGCCTTCCGAAAGCAGTCTGGGATGATTAGGGCCCAGAACAACTAGCGAAGGTATCAGAAACAGTTACGCCGACCTCCTAACGACAACCTTTGCCGGCTCAAGCACCCAAGCTTCGCAAGGGCACCCCCCAGAAGTACTGTTGAAAGTGATGCGACGTCTGCCTCAGGTACCACGGGTATTCCCCCCCGCAGTCACTTGTGTGGAACCTAGGAGTGGCAACTATGGACACCAATCCGTATCAGAAGCTGGGCGGAACGGTCTTGAGGTCAGATTCAGCTAATCGGAGGGGGGGTATCCATCTTCTCAACCTTCACTTCCCCTCGCGCTTGACTCTCGGATGAGAGCTTTCCCAGTCCACCTCACAGAGTTGGATTTCGCTCAATTAATTAACTTCTATGTTTGTTTGAGCGGCCTTGGAGAGTTAACTCTCCACTCACCTATTCCAAGGCCCTACAACCTAGCTAGTTGGTGATTGACACTTAGTAAAACTTGCTAGTTGATTTTAGATTAAATCGCTTATTTTAAGGGATGTTATATTAAGTCACAAGGATATGGGGATGAAACCAATGGTGTTTTGACGCAAAAGAAATTAATAAAAACTTAACTACATGCACATGCAGTTCTTTGTCTTTCGATGAAAAGTAATCTCTATACAGGTTCTACGAGACTAAAAATTGTATTTTTCTTTTCGAATTACAAACTCACACTCACAAAAACTAAGAAGCTAACTAAATGCTGAAATGCACCTAATGCAAATAACTACAAGCATGTAAATCCTAAGATGCAAAAATCTCTTAAAACAAGGTGAAATTTCCCAAAAATATCCTTCAGTTTTAACTCTTCTTTTGTTGTCCAGAAAGTTAATTCTTGAAAACAAGAACTCTTAATATAAGACACCAAAAACACTTAAAAACAAGAAGAAGGAATCAAATGACAACTCCTCCTCAAAATCAAGCCGAAAACTAGAAGCAAGAAACTTCACAAAAGCTCCAAAAGATATGGCCAAACGAAAATGAAAATGCAACAACAAAAACAAAAACAAGAGACAATGTTTTTTGAGTTTTTGAAATGCAAAAAACAAAAAGCAAAACAAATGTTTTTTGGTCTTTTTAGTTTTATAAAGCAAGAGCTCAAAAAGACCAAGCACAACTATCAAAATCCAAACCAAATAAGACCGAATTTCAAGCACAAACTTCAAGAATGCTCCCAAACCTTATAAGGATAACAATAGCAAGATCAATAAGAGCAACGGAAGACCAAAAATTCAGGTAATCAGCCTAGACAAATAGTGCAAACTCGCTGCAACAAAAAACTCCAAAGAAGCAAGAAAAGTTCTTCAAAAATTGCAACAAAACCCTAGCCTATGGAACTCAAGAAAACCAATCAAAAATGAAGCAAAAATCGCAATGCAAAGCACAACACAAAGATAGGAGCGAGTCAGTGAGCAGAAGCTCTCTGTTCTGATAAAGAAGAACAGCCAAGAATGCTCAGAAAGCGATCTTGGAACTCAATCCAGAAGTGCCAGCACCAAAAACAAAACGTTTTCCAAAAGACTAGTTTCCACTCAAACGAAAGAGAGAAAAGACATGAAACCACTTCCTTCACACTCCAGTAAGTACAGAGACTCTGCAGACACAGGCCTCCACAGCCAGAAAGGACCAAAAACTCCAGAATCCTAAAAATTCAAAATCTGTCTAGGTATACGCGGCTTCACAGCTGTGCAACCAGCGTGTATACGCGTCTGTTCTAAGGGAAACTCGCGTATACGCGGTTTCCTTCAGAAAAACTCGCATGTATACACGACTGTGTGCAAAAGAAGAAGCGTATGCAAAGGTAAATGATGAAAAAAAACAAAAGAACAAGCCTAGAAAAGATGCCAAGACTTCAGACTGACTGCAAGAAAACAAACTGGACTGCAAAAGACAGAAAAAACTGTTGTCAACCTACCAAACAGCTGAAACAACCCAACAGGAGAATCACAAGAATGTGATCCCCAGCGGAGTCGCCAGTTCTGTTTCGGGGAAATAACACCCTAGAGGTTGGTTGGGATACAACCTCCACAGAGCAGGGGCATACTACTTAACAGAGACTCACACAACCATGCACGTTCAGAAAAACTAAATAGAGCAGAATGAGAGATTTACCCGTTGGTCCTACGTTTGAAGTAGATCCACGTGGGGTCCAAACCCCCTGCAACCGTCCTTCCTTCTTAACCTGAAATAAAAGAAGAAACCAACACAAAGGACAAGTTGTACAACATATATCTACTCTAAATGTCAGTGAGATTCATATAAAACATTAAATAAATCATAATGAATGCTTGTATAACAAATATTCTCATACATAAAAGCATACACTAACACGTTTATTTCGGGAACAGCATGATACTTCTGTATTATAAACAGTACGTACAAAAGTAATCAAGTGGAGAGATCACCTGATCCTTCCAAGGCCTTCGCAGACCGTCGTCCGGATCCGTCCAGCCCTTGCCTCACTAAGACTCCTTCCAAACTGGTGCATACAAGATAACATATAAAGGGATTTGTATCTCAAGGAAACAAGGGTTTCCTACAATGAACTGGGAAAGTGCAGGAGGCACGGGGAATCAGACTTGGATAGGGAATACCAACAGAGTATAATATCAATAATTCTCTCTCTCCCTTGGGCCATACACATGAGGGCTTTTTATAGTCCCTCCAAGTAGTTTCAGCAGTTGGAAACAGTTGGCCACGGGCTGGGGTGGTTGAACTACCTGAGTAACCATCGACCCAGCGTGAAATTAGGGATTTTTTATATATTTTTTAATCATTTTAATGGCATACGCGGAAAAGTCTAGCTGGACTCGCGTATACACGCGGAAAAGTACGGGCATAGTCGCGTATGGGGAATTTTACACTGTTTTTAAGTGAATTTGTCCAAGTCTGTAGGAATGGGTGCCCAAAAGCCATAAAGCAATCATGAATCATGTAAAGGTGAGAAATGATGCTATAACAATTGTCTGGAATCCTTCTTTGTCTCTCTGATGATGGAGGGAACTTCGAGTCCCTAATTTGGGGCATTGTGGCTCACTGTGAATGGAATGATCATGTCTGCAGGGATTGTGGATGGAAGAGGCAGAATTAGAGAAGTGGAAATCCAAGCAATTGGAAGACTCTTGTGTGCAAGCTCAAATATTGTCACACCTAAAAGCCCTACATTTTACAAGGCCTATAAGCTTGTATTAACAGCATTGTAGGAGAAATATTTGTTAAAATTTCCTTTCACAGAAGAGCTTGTCTATGCAGAATGGCCAAATAAGCTTCCAGCTTATCTCACTCCGAAGACCACTCTAAAAAGGATATTCTTATCTAACTAAGAGAAGGAAATTACCGCAAATGAAAACATAATAAATATCAAAATGAACAACTTGAGTCTTATGTCCAACTTTTTCATTGGTAGCTTAGTCCAAGCGTATAACGAAGCAAGAATTTCCAGTGATAGATCGGTGCAAAATTATAACAAGGGAAACCCCATGAGAGGTCAAGTCAATGAGTTGGGAAATTTATTAGAACCTAGATATAAAACCAACCTTGATGACAGTAAAATTAAAGAAATTAAACTTGCTCTAAAAAATCAAGTAACTTTGACTCAAGGACCTTCAGGCACAGGTATTTGAATATCATGTTTTGAGCTTCTTTGGATGCTATTTCTTGTGAGTTTACACCAGAAACAAGCTCATCTTCAATTTTGTGACTTCGAATTGTTGTTGAAACTCAGTGCATTATATCTTTATGTTTGCATTTCACACTTTATTTTAGCTCTCCTTTGATTCAAGATAATGGTGATCATACAAGTTTCATAATGTTTTGCAAAAAAATGGAGTTTTCTCTTTTTGTTTCTGTTAATTGATGATTTATGTTGCGAGTTTAGACATGAAAATGACTAGTAATTTTCTTAAGTGAACCTAATGAATTTTAGTGCTGATAGAATTCTGAGTTTTGTTAATTGATGACCCATGTTGGGAGTTTAACCACTTACTTTACTAGTAGTATTGGTGAATGAACCTCATGAATTTCAAGGTTGATAGATTTTAGAGCTGGGTATCATAAGACATGTTATATTATTTGAATCTCAACTATAGTAGGGTGTAGAAATGATGAATCTAGACATTGAGGGAAAACTAAGGGCATAACCAATCTTCGATACACTATGAGAAATAGATTTATATTTTAGTTTATGTTTTAGAAGATGGGCACAACTACCCTTGCTCATGGAGTGGGGCTACACGTGATGGCTTGAGAAGAGTTTCTCAACATTAGTAGTAGCTTGGACTACTAGACATGGTTCTTTTCCTCTTACATGTTTGGAGCAGGGGATGGGAATAGCAACCCTATCTAGCCCTGCTCTACGTTTCTGCACTTTGCCAAATTTGGAATATAACTTTTAGAAAGTTGTTCGAGAGCTTGGATTTTTCCAAAACTGATCCCTCCAATTGCCCTATCTTTTTCTTCATCACTTCGGGGCATTATAGTTTTAAATCATACATATACATATTCCACTTATTATAATATTTCAAATTTCTCTACTTGGTGTGCATTGGCTCAGACAGAGTTTGGAATTGTTGCATATCATAGTAGGCTTATGAAATTGTAGTCATATTTTTTTGCATTGAAGGCACACCATGATGTTGTTGTAGATGGTTATGCTGTAGCAAACACTACTACACAAAATTCAAGAACAAGTTGAAACCAGAGAGCCATTGGTGTCAAAACTAATCTACTTTCATCTGAAAATTTCCAGCCTAGATCTTGGGGAAGAAATGTTACAACTTGTAGGATGGTGACTGAAGACAAGGAAAATAATGACAGTGAGAAAGAAAGAAAGAAAACTTGAAGACAAAGATAAATTAAGCACTCCTGTAATAATCGTGCACCCACCAAACCTTCCTCTTGCTAAAGAGGAGCAAGATAAGGTTCATATGGTCATTATTCTATTGGAATTTAACTCTTGTTTGTTATTATATGACACAATTTCAACTCATTGTCTTACACTATATACGAGTTGGTTGGTATTGGGGATATTTAGACTTGATACTAGCTACCTAATTTATAGTTTTTTTCCACCTTCCCAAATGGTTGTTGTCATTAAATCCTAGGGAGATGTGTGTTGGTGTTCAAAGAGGTGGCTTATTATTGACAACTCTAGTGCTTTCTCATTTAATTATCAACCCAAGGTAAGTCTTCTTATTTCAAGAGTGTTGCCATAATATATGCAAGTCAGGTCGTCTAATAGTTACTCCTTGTCACTTATGAGGAAGAATTTGCTAACTTCCTAAGTTTTCCTATCCTACGAGGGGTGGCTTGGATTTGTTTTTAACCTAAGATTGAGCAGAAAGATTGAGCAGCTATCTAATTGAATTAAATAGCAGTCTAACTGAACTGAACAACAATCTAGAGAAATCAAGCAACAATTGAATTGAATTAAAGAATGGTCTAAATAAACTGAACATCAATGGAATTGAATGGAACAATAGTCTAACTAAGTTGAACAATAATGGAATTGAATTGAATCATCAGTCTAGCTAATTGAGTAGTAATGGAACAACAATATAACTAGCTGAGCAGTAATGGAACGACAATATAACTAACTGAGCAGTAATGGAACAACAGTACAACTAAAGCGATTTAAATAAATCTTACAAAAATTATTTAAGTAATTTTGCAATGGAATTCTCTTTATGAATTAATTAATCAACATTGATCGACGGTTGAATTCTTGGTTATGCTAAAAGAAGAGTGCAATTCATAAAGACAGATAACATCTAAATCAGCTTATTCTACGATCTGTAACTCAAATGCAATGGTATTAAAAGAATTGGAACTATCTACTCATAACGAAATATTGCCATAAGTCAGAAAATACAATTGCAATTGTCCTAATTCAAGAACGTGATTTCTAACAATCCTGAAGAAAGAGAACTGTAAATTTCTTGAATGGAAATATACTTTACAACTTCATCAGATACTTAAGCATTGGTTTTGCAACTACACAAAGTATGAAAACTTGTGTGGAACTTCTAGAGGTTGGGCCCAGACCACCAGAAGCCCTAGCACAGTAAAAAATTCAAAAGATTATTGTTCAAAGCTCTATATTACATCCAGTGATGTTACAAAAATACAATTAGATAGACTATTTTTGATGCGTTGATTATAGAATGAATTTCCTATCCTTTCTCCGACTCCCCTTCTCATCTGTCCTTCGTTCTTTTAAAGGCGATTTCAAAAATGCGAAAGTATTTCCCAAACGACAGCCTGCTGCACGTGGCTGTTGTTTGAGTTCTTGGACTCGAATTCGTCTATCTGAATTCTGCCAGCCACTGGGAGTTATCGGGATCTCATATGTTTGCGTCTATTGGTTAGCTTCCATTTCCTATTGGTCTAGCCATTCTGCCTTCCTGCATGCGGAGATAAGAGAAGTCAATTTTCTATTACAAAAACATCCTTTTCATCATTAGTCTAATTGTTCTCATTTTCATAATCTTTTATTCTCTTTATTGTTAATATGAAGAGGAATTCCCCCAAAATTATAACATAATTTGAAGTACTTACAGGGTGAGAACATACCTTAATTTGGGCCCAACATACTCCCTTGCTTACCTAGTTGCATGTCCTCATGAAAATAGATGATTGATATGTATCTGTGTTAAGGAGTAGGTAGGGTAGGCCTTTTCGTTGTATGCTCTGAAGCTTGTTTTCATTTCATGAGTGCAAAGGTAGTGCCTATGGATCCTTCTGGTAATTCATAATTGTGATTATAATCCTCGGGAGGATACCAGAGGAGAGGGCTTCTATATCTACATCCCAACCAGGAAGGCCCCATGTTGTAGACCAGGCTACTATATGGGAGGAATCTGGAGGCAAAATCCTTGAAATTCCTATAGCTGAATGGCTCCCTATTCTTCACATTATTCGTGGAGGCCATCCATATTTTCTTGGCTGCTGCTAAGGCCACTTCACGAATGTCCCCAAAGTATTCTCGTGCATTTTCTATGATATCTTTATGGATGGGTCCCAGCCTAGTCCTCACACCTTGCCTTCTCATGAAGTGTTTGTGTTGGATGATCAGTTGTAGTGGTTTTGTAGGCTCCCCCCTGACCCATATATCTAGGCTATGCTCTCTTTTTTGGAAGATGTCGTAGGCTTTGGCCCACCTGATCTGGTTTTTAGCAAATGAAAGGAAGGCTTGTAGCTCCACATCCCCTATAAAGGAGTTAGGGTTGATGTTCGTGTCTTCTTCTAAGAAGAAATTATGAATGTAAAGCTCACACAGGAGGCATTGGACTTGCTCATCCTGATTATTAAAACAATGGACAAATTCTTCTATGGTCCTGAAAGTAGTGGATTTTCCTACCCTGACAGCTTTAACTTTCAAGAGTAAATACCATTATGTTGGGAACAAGGTATAGTTGGTTGTCAGAGTTCTGCATAATAGGACATCATTATATAGAGAGCAAACTGTAGAGATTTTCTTCTTAGCTTGCTCCACCTGCTCTTGTACCACTTTAACCTTTGCCTGTTCTCCTCTAAGCTGGGCAAATATCTCATCTTCTGTGGAGGAGAGGTCAGTGAACATTTTTAGGAGTGTCTGATATTCTTTTAATGGCACCACCTCCTTCCTGCACTGTGTTATTTCATGCCGCACTTGCACTAGTTCAGTGCATAATTTCTGGTTAGCAACTTTCTCTACTAGATGGGCGTAGGCGGGGGCTTCCTCTGTTTGGGTCCTCTTTTCCTCTATATCCTTCTGCTCAGTTTGGGTGGAGGATTCGTTGGTGTTTTCCAGCTCTGTCTGCATTTTAGCCTCGGTGGTGTCTACTAGGTTGGTCTGTATTTCAGCCTCAGTAGTAGTTATCAAATTGGTTTGTATTCCAGTTTCCACGATGTCGGCTAAGTTAGTTTGCATATCGCTTTTGACAGTATTTACTGGTTCTGTTTGAGTTCTTGCAATAGAGGTTTCTTTCTTTGGCTTCCTGGCCCTTCTTTCTTTCTTCAGTTGTTTTCTCAAATATTTTACCAATTTCTTCAATCTCTTGTAGGTCCTTCTTAGTTTCTCACTTCTCCTTTCATCTAAATCTTCACCTGTCCTTATTTTAGTAGGTGGTAGGGAAGAAGAATTCCCCTTTTTAGGGATGGTGTATAAAATGGTGTTTCTGATTATGTCTTTAGAATTTACTTCAATGTGGGGGTCCTGACTAGGAGGAGCGATGCTACCTACTAGTGACAAAGGGGTTGTCTCTGTGTGTATGCTATGCTCCACAAGGATAGTGTCACTTGAATGATCTTATGACTCCATTCTCTCCTCTCTCTACCCATCACTATACACTTCATAATTATCGATAGGGGATAGAGCCTCATCATCTCGCAATTCCTCTTGGTCAGGTAGAACGTTAGTGTGACCAGAGCTACTCGGGGTGGCGGATTTATCAAAAAGTTCCTCTTGCTCCCCTGCTCCCAATGGGTTTCTCGATTCATAGTCTGTCCTTATTTGTCCTAGGACTCGAGCCATTTCCTCCTCGAACTCTTACAAGGGTGCATGGGATGGTTTTGCTTCCTCCATGAGGTTCGAGGTTCCTTGGAGTGTCTTGGACCGTTTTTTCCTGCTTGGCTCTAATGTTGAGGTTCGGGTCCTTTTTCCTCTTGGTGTATTTACCCTGGGGGGCTCAATTTTAGTTTCATTAGGGTTTATTTCTGGTTCCTGCGTCTCAGGGTTAACGAAATTATCCCAGGCTATTTGCTGCCTATCTAGCTCATGAGTGATGATTAGTTTTATTAACCCCTGGTGACTAACCACTGCTTAGGGATTCTTGGATTTCCTCAATCGAATAACAGTATCATGCAATATGGAATTCAAAAAGGCAGGCAGATTAATTGAAATCTTTTGTTTAAGAGCAGCTAAAAGTTTGAGCTGTCGAGGTTTTAACACATCCCTACATCCTTCGCATGTAATAAAATTTTGGATGAATGCTGCCAGCTCCTGCCATAGTTGGTGTAGAGAGGCAGGGTTAATCCCTCTGTTTTTTCATTCCAATGGTTCATTTGGGTCCTGGTATGTTGCTACTACTTCTCTCAGGAGGAGATGCTTCTCTGCCCATATTTCTCCTTGTGTTGGTATTCCATAAACTTCCACGATAATTCCCTTTGTAACTGGTATAGTTTGACCTTTGTCTCTGATTTTCCCTTCCTGCAAATTTTGCAGAAATTCAATTGGAATTCTCGTGTCAAATCCCTATAGTTTGTGTACATATTTCAGCCATCCAGCTTGCTGGAGGATGGCACTCGCTGCCTCTGAAATTGGAAAGTTTGCAGGCTCGCTTCTAAGGGTATTTCCTCCCATAGCTGATATGCTCTTCTCCTCTTGGCTCTGTTGTTTCAACTGGATGTTGTATGCAAGCGAAAAAGAGATTATGGCTCTGCGTAGATAATATTCATGCCTTAATTTTAGTGTTCCTATGGTCTTATCAATGCGTCTAACAAGATTTGTGGAGGGATTTCACATGCTTGCCGAATTAAGGCCAATTACACCCCCTCCCTCGAAGAAAGGGAGTCCACACCCTCAAGTACAGGAGATATTTGGTTGCTCATGAATGCAGACAGGGGAATGTCAGAATTTGGTAATGATAATCTACGTGTGAAGGAGCGAGCGGTTGAGTAATTACTAACATATGCGGTATAAAGGTCAAATTTAGAAGTTTTCATAATTGTATCTTGTGCAGAAGTGACCAGAAAGTGAGAGGAAATAGCATAGCCATTATTGTGATATGATTTCCTTGTACAACTAAAAAGTTATGACGGAAGCAAGACTAAGTCAAGTAATGATTGGCGTTGTCATCTTGAAGTTCAAAATATGTAAGCATATCTTTGTTAGTTATTCTTATGGCAGGTCATAATTATTACTAATTTGAGTAATAGCTTGTGGTCAAAGAATGGAAGACAAGGTGTATATAAAAGTAATTGGCTATTGAAGGAGCATGCTTTCATACCACAAGCAAAGCCATTGCTGCCAGCAGGCGTTCATATCCTTGACAAAGTTGCTATTTTAACCCGAAAACTGAGCCAGGATCCTTATGTAAATAGTTGTTTTGCCAATTTTATGGAGAGATCACCATGCTGGTATGGTGGCTAGATAACCATGGTGCCACTCACTAGAGTTGTAGCAAATTGATTAGGCTGGATCGTGATGAGACCTCCTGTCCTTCAAGTCGTTAAGAAGGTCATTACCCTGGTGTGGTGGCCATAGTGGGCATGTCACTTGCTACACTCTTGTGAACGTGGTAGTTTGGCTCGTGCTGAGACCCCCTATCCTCTCTTAAAATCTGCATGTAAGTGTAGTACTTCCTTTTTAATTGTAATATCTTGATCTATAAGGAGGTCACTCTGCTGGTGTGGTAGCCAAATAGTCACAATGCCATTCACTAGAGTTGTAAAAGAGTGATCAGGTCGGCTCATGATGAGACCTCCTGTCCTTCTAGTAGATGAGAAGGTCATTACCCTAGTGTGGTAGCCATTGTGGGCATGTCACTTGTTAAATCCCTATGATCATGGTAGGCTGGCTCGTAATGAGACCCCCTATCCTCTTAAATATTTGCATGAACACATAATGATTTCTTTTTATACATAGAGGGAGGCTCATTAACTCCTTAAGAGTGAGGGATGGTGAAAGAAGCAAAAAAAAATTCCAATACCATTAATACCCCTTATTCCATTTCTTCATGTTGTAGGGACATATTACTCGAGTAGTGCAAAAAGATATATCATCATAAGGTCATGTATTGTATGATATCATATTTGAACTGTGGGTGACTTAGCCTTTCATTTCATGTGTGCATAATGTCAACTTCCTGTTTAAGAATTAAAGTGCCAAAGGGCCATCATATTTTTAATTTTACCATTTTCTCTCTCTCTTCCAACTGCCATTTCCTACTCAAGGTTACTCAATTTTAGAAAAACACAAAAAGAATGGCTATTTAAGTTGGTTAGATAGCAGTTGTTCAGAGATTGAGTAGCAGTTGTGCAAATATTTCTCGACACAATTAAAAAACACTTAAAAAATGGTTTTTCAATTCGAATGAAAAACAATCGTTCAAAGATCGAATAGTGTCTATTCCCGAATTGAACAACAAAAATAAAAACACAGCAATGAAAAACTGTTCAGTTCAACCAAATAGCAGCCATCCAAGAAGTGAACATCAACTGTTCAAGAATTGAACAACAAAATTAAAACCGTGAAAATGGTTGTTCAATTGTGGTTGAATTGGCAGTCGTTCAAAGAATGAACAATAGCTATCCACGAATTGAACAACAAAAATAAAAACGACGCAAATGGTTGTTCAATTTGACTAAGCAGCAGCCGTTCAAAGATTAAACAACAGCTGTCCACGAATTGAATAGCAAAAAATGAAAACACAATAAATGGTTGTTCAATTTGGTTGAACCGTGGCCGTTCAAAGATTGAACAATAGTTGTTCTCGAATTGAACAACAAAAATAAAAAACACCAACGAACAGCTATTCAGTTTGACTGAACAGCAGCCGTTCAATGATTGAACAACAACTTTTCATAAATTGAACAAAAAACATAAAAACGGCTCTTCAATTTTTGTTGAATCAACAGTCGTTCAAAGACTGAACAACAGTTGTTCAAGAACTGAACAGCAAAAATAAAAGCATCGCAAGTGGCTATTCAATTGAGCGGCATCCGTTTAGAGATTGAAAAACAGTTGTCTAAGAATTGAACAACAAAAAGAAAAACATAGCCAATGGTTGTTCAATTCGACTGAACAAAAGCCATTCAAATATTGAACAATAACTGTCCGCGAATCGAACAGCAAAAATAAAAAAAACAGCAAATGGACAGATGTTCAATTCGATTGAAACACAACCGTTCAAAGATAGAACAACGGTTGTTCTTGAATTGAACAACAATAAAAACACAATCTTACAAGGAAAATAAATTGCAAATGTGAAGAATGTACAACAAGGCAAGATAATTATATAGATTATTTACAAGTGATGCTGGCAAACCTCTCATGTACTTGAGTTTGTGGGGTTATCACCCCCTTGCACCACAACTTGGATGGTGGGATCATTTCGTACCTATTGACAAAAAGATTCTTTCATGAGAGGTTTGCGATAGAGGCGTACTCTGTGTCTGTTAACTCGAAATGTTGAACCAAACCCATATATGGAGGTCAAGGTGAGGGTACCATTGCTATATACTTCTTGAATCTCATATGGACCGAGCCACCTTGTTTGCAGTTTTCCGGGAAAGTCTTGGAATCTGGAGTCATAGAGGAGTGCCCAATATCCTTTTTGAAATATCTTCTTCTTTATTAGGTTGTTGTGCCACTTGGCTCGCTTTTGTTGAATGATTGTTGTGCGTTGCAGGGCTAGCAGTCGAATTTCGTCAAGTTCATTTATTTGTTGGAGTCTCTTAGCTTGAGCTTCTGTTAAGTCCAATCCCACTTCCTGGGTTGTTCCCAAAGTTTTAATTTCGAATTCAATAGGGAATATAGGTTCTCTCCCAAATACTAGCTGATATGGTGAATATCCAATGGTATTTCACCAGGTTGTTTGATAAGCCCATAAGGCTTCTGGTAGTCTTGTGGTCCATTCTCGGTGGTGTGTTACTACCGTCTTAGTAAGGATTGCCTTGAGGACTTTGTTAGTGCTTTCGACTTGTCCATTGGCCTGTGGGTGGTAAGGAGATGTAACTTTGTGGATGATATGGTGATTTCTTAAGGTAGATGTGATCTTATTTCCTGTGAATTGTGCCCCCCCATCGGTTATCACTTCCCTTAGCAAGCCATATCACACAAATAGTTCAAAGAGAAACTTAATTACTGATTCTTCTGTGGCTCTTGACAAGGCCACTACTTCTACCCATTTGGTGACATAATCTGTGGCAACTATGTGGGATTTCTAGTTTGATTGTGGGTTGAATGGCCCAACGAAGTCCAACGCCGACTGTTCAAATGGTTCCACCACCAATTGTGGTTGTAGTGGCATTTCATCAGCTTGGCCTGGCGGCCTATTCTTTGGAAGCTATCACAGGCCTAGACATACTTCTTTGCATCCTTGAAAATCGTAGGCCAATAATAGCCTAATTGCAACACTTTATGCCCTGTCTGTTGTTCTATGAAATGGCCACCACAGGGTTCATAGTGACAAGCTCATAAGATGTCATAGATTTCGTCTTCCCTTATGCATCTGCATATGTGCATATCGACCCCTGTATGGAATAGGTATCCTCCAATCCAAGAGAATCTTGCGCTGCGCTATACAATCAATTTTTGTTCTCTCAATGTTAAGTGTCTGCGTAGCTTTCCCACTACCAGATAATTTGCCACATCTGCATACCATGGTGTTTTTACCGCTACAAAAAATAGGTGTTCGTCAGGGAATTGATCGTCAACTGTTAGTGTGTCGTCTATCTTGGGGACTCTGGATAGGAAGTCTGCGACCATGTTTTCCTTCCCTAGATGGTCTTTGATCGTTATATCGAATTCCTGCAACAATAGTAACCAACGAGTTATTATCCCATTCGTGATTGGTTTATTATCTAAATATCTAATAGTAGAGTGGTCAGTATACAGGAACACTTGATATCTGGTTATATAGTGCCTGAATTTATTGATAGCATAAATGACAGCCAGGAATTATTTTTTAGTCAATATATAATATAATTCGGCAGGAGTAAGGTTTTTGCTAATATAATAAATAACATAAGGCTTTCGGTCTTCTTCTTGGCCAAGGACTGATTCTATTGTTGTATCAGATGCATCGGAAGAGATGTGAAAGGGAAGTTTCCAGTTAGGACCTCGCAGGATTGGTGTTGTTGAGACCAGCCTCTTTAAGTCTGTAAAAGCGATGTCACATTTGTCAGTCCAATGGAATTCAACATTCCCAGTCAATGCATACAGAGGTGTAGTTATCTGTGAGATTTTTTTTATGAATCTACGATAATATCCTGCATATCCCAGAAAACTACGCACCTCTGTTTGTGTACAAGGTGTGGCCAACAGAAAGATTACCTCTATTTTAGCCGAATCTACCTGTATTCTAGCTGCAGAAAGGTAGTGACCTAGGATTACCCTCTCAGTCATCATCATGTGGAATTTTTAGTTGCTTAGACATAGTCTAGTAGCAATACATCGTTCTGACACTTTTTCTAGCGTTTCTAGAGCTTGATCAAAGTCTTCTCCATAGGGTGTAAAATCATCCATATAGATTTCAAGTCCTTCATTTATCAAGTCAGAAAAAATGATAATTATGGCTCTCTGAAATGTTGCTGGGGAATTACATAATCCAAATGGTAAAACTCTGTAAGAGAAAGTGCCCCACAGGTAGGTAAATGTTGTCTTATCTTGGTCTTCGGGAGCTATTTGGATTTGATTGTATCCATTGAATCCGTCAAGAAAGGAGAAGAACCATTTCCCAGCCAATGTATCAAGGACTTGGTCAATGAAGGGGAGGGGGAAATGGTCTCTCTTCCTTGCCTTATTTAATTCTCTGTAATCTACGTAGATTCTCCACTTCCCATTCTTTTTAGGGACGAATACCAGAGAGGAGACCCATTTTCTGTCTAAAATAGGATAAATGAAATTTACATCTAATATTTTTTGCAGCTCCTCTTTTACAATCTCTTTTCAGTGTGGGTTTAAAATTTATTAGGTTTTTATAACGGGGCATGTTTCCCTATCGGTATAGATGTGGTGCATGCATAGTTGTGGATCCAAACCCTTCATGTCTTGGTAGTCCCATGCAGATGCACCTTGGTGCTTCCGGAGGACTTTTATGAGTTTATGTTTTTGGTTGTCATCCAAACTGCCATTAATATTCAGAACCTTTCCTAGATTGATCTCAATAGGTACGCTCTTACGAATAGTGGTTGTGGAGATATGTTGAGTCTCGAAGTCTGTCACAGGATCCTCTTGATCTTCATGTTTGGGCACTGTTTTCAACATTTGGCATTTCATATTTTCAGGTGTGGATGACTGATTCATAAAATTATTGATTACATCATCTTTAGTTTGATCCTTGAATTCGAAAGCTTCTAATAGTGTCAGAGGTGCACAGATGTTTTGTTCCCAATATGTATTTGGATGTTTGTGAATTTTTACCGTGGGCAGACTTGGTTTGGCAGGCGAATAAATAATGATATTTTTTATAGATTCTCCTCTAGTGATAGTCATGCTAGTTGCTCGATAGCCTATGTAAGCATCTGCTGTGGCCAGCCAAGGTTGCCCAAGAATCAATGGGTGCCCTTCCATCCCGTTTTTTGGATTAATGACTAAAAAATCAGCTGGATATTCCCATGAGTCCACAGAGACCATGATGTCTTGCACTATACCTTCTAGTCTGATAATAGATATGCTAGCTAGTTCCAAAAGTGTGGCCGTAGGTTCTAAAGCTGATATGCCCAATTTTTCGCAAGCTCCAGTAGTTATGATGTTAATGGATGCCCCCAGGTCAACCAATGTGTTTTTAAATGAGTGACCAGATATTTCCACAATTACAATGGGGTTTCCTGGGCCTTCATATTTCATAGGTGATTCCCTACCTAAAAACAAGTCAGATAGCATTCTTCAATTTTTTTTTTCCACATAATTCTTTGATTGTTTTTGCATAGATGGGAATGTCTTGGATGGTCTGGAGAAGAGGAATTTTGATACAAAGGTTTCTTAATTCCCCCAGGATGTCAAAATTTGGAGTGATTATAGGCCTGGGTAGATTTAATCTTTCCGAAAATGGAGGCGAAGTCACCCTAAGTTCTTCAGGTCTTTATTTATCAATTGTTTCCTTATCTTTACATGTTTTTGTTATATTCGATAAGCTAGGTTCTATTGAGGTTTCAACTTGGGACTGAGGTGGAGTTGTGGCTTCTATAGGTAAGATGGTACGTCTTGATCTTAACCTTAATTTGTTGCACTGTTTATGTTTGGCATTGGGTTTTGTATTTTCTACGATCTGAATTAGTTGAATTGGTTTGTTATTGGGATTAGGATTGGGTTGGGCTGGCAATTGAATGCGTATGGCAGGCTGTTGGTTATGTTGAACTGGGTAGGGAGATGGAAACGTAGGTTAATTTTGGGTCCCTACTCCTATCGGCAGATTGGCCATTCCCATGGGTCGCTGCCAATTCCAATTGGTGTTTTGAGTAGGTGTGTTTGGCCATTATCTTTGATATGGGACATTCTCCCAATAAGGGGGAGAGCAAGGAAATTTATGCCAATTACTCCCTGGTGAAGGTTGTGTAGGCCAAGGTGGCATAGGAAACACTTGGTTTGGCCAAGTTGGGAAGGGGTTTTGAGTCTGCCAAGTTGTTTTAGGTTTTTGCTGGCTAAACTGTAGCGACAAAAAGCATTGAGGCAGGTCTTGCGGTATGCCAGGTCATGCTTGCCATTTTTTATGTTGATTCATTAAATAGGCTAGATCTATTTCTTCTTCTACTTCCTTGTAGATGGCTTTCAGCCCAATAAGTGAAGGACTATGGTCTATGGTATGATCCTTAGTGCAGATAGCACAAGTTTGAACCATGTCTAAAGGACATTCCCTCTGGCTGTGCTTCTTCTGACATCTTGGGAAAAATATGGCTAGGTTTTGTTCTGCTATAGCTTGTTTCTGTTTGGCTTGTAAAACATCAAATTGTGTTGTCAAAGTACCCAGGATGTCAGTTTTAAAATTTTCTAACAGATTTCCAAATTTTGCTCTGGTTACATTGCCATTGGTCTGCTTAAGGTCTTTCTTCATAGAATCATGCCCAACAGGTCTATTGCGTGAGCTACCTCGGGAGCATCTAATACATAAGGAAATAATCTCATCGTATTCTTCCTAGTAAATATCTCCCTTCCCCATTATGTTAAGCATCTAAACCCATTCTTCCTTCATCCCTTCAAGCATCATGGCTTTTAAAATGTCCTTGGACAGCGTGGTATATGGGGATCTTTGTAAATTGTATTGAAATATTTCTACGAATTCCTCTAATGTTTCGTTGTCTTTTGCAGACATGTTGAAGATTTCATCTTTTAGATCTCGGGTTCGACAATAGTCTTGGTATTTGGTAAGAAAAATATTCTTCATTTTGTCCCAGTTGTTTATAGTTCCTCCTCCTAATCCCATGAACCAGCGGAGCGCAGTTCCTTTTAAGGTAGATGGAAATAGTTTTGGTTTCTGGGGATCGGTGGTGTATTCATATCCTTTGCATAAGACATCAAATTCAAATAGGAATGCATCAGGATCTTCTATGGTTAATCCATGAAAGGTGGGGATGTTGTGTAAGGGAATGGCTTTCATAGGGGAATTGGCAGCATGATCAACAATAAGGTATTATGATGTTCATTTCTACCTCTGATTCTGATTTTGATTATTTTCCATCTGATCAAAGAGGTGCCAGCAATCTTTGGGAACTTCTTGATCTGGAGGAGTGATTCTAATAAGCTTGGGAGGTGAATGTGGTGGGGGTTTTACAACACTTCCCTGATCTAGGATCCTAAGTACTTATGTTTCGATCACTTCTTTAGGGGACTTAGGTTCTAATATTTCTATGTGAATTCCTCCATTAGTTTCTCCCCCTCCTTCTTGTAGGTTCCAAGATCCTCCCTCTTTTCAAGGGTCAATGCCTATATGAACGATAGTCTGCAGGCTTTGCTCAGACCCCTCTATCTTGCAGTAAATCTTGGCGTAGGCTACAGATGGTGAGGCTGCCGCCTGAGGGAGTGTATTAGGACTTTGAATGGAAATAGTTATGGGTCCTATAGATGCCTGAGATTCAACTTTCTTAATGATTTCGTCTATATATGTTGTTCTTCCAAGGATCATCGGTCCTTTGGATTGTGAGGATGGTTGCGAATGATTTCGGATTGTTTCTATCTTTTTCTTCCTAGACATAAAGCAAGAGCGCCTATCCTACAGTTCTTTGCATGACTTGCTGGTAAGTAGGCTAGAGGGAAAACATGTTTCTTGCCACTACGCAGGTTCTTACCTCTTGTTTTCAATACCCAATTCTTCACAGCAATGGAGAAATATGAATAAAGGAGATGACTCTTAACACTCTCTGTGGAAACGGTGCCAAAATGTTGGTGTTCAAAGAGGTGGCTTATTATTAACAACTCTAGTGCTTTCTCATTTAATTATCAACCCGGGGTAAGTCTTCTTATTTCAAGGGTGTTGCCACAATATATGTGAGTCAGGTCGTCTAATAGTTACTCCTTGTCACTTATGAGGAATAATTTGCTAAATTCCTAAGTTTTCTTATCCTATGAGGGGTGGTTTGGACTAGTTTTTAAGCTAAGATTGAGCAGAAAGATTGAGCAAATATCTAATTGAATTAAACAATAGTCTAACTGAACTAAATAACAATCTAGAGAAATCAGGCAGCAATTGAATTGAATTAAAAAACGATCTAAATAAACAGAAAAACAATGAAATTGAATGGAACAGTAGTCTAACTAAGCTGAACATTAATGGAATTGAATTGAATCAGCAGCCTAGCTAACTGAGCAGTAATGGAACAATAGTATAACTAGCTGAGCAGTAATGGAATGATAGTATAACTAACTGAGAAGTAATGGAATAGCAGTACAACTGAAGCGATTTAAATAAATTGTATAGTAATTATTTAAGTAATTTTGCAATGGAATTCTCTTTATGACTTAATTAATCAACATTGATCGACGGTTGAACGCTTTGTTATGCTAAAAGAAGAGTGCAATTCATAAAGACAGATAACATCGAAATCAACTTATTCTATGATCTGTAACTCAAATGAAATGGTATTAAAAGAATTGGAACTATCTACCGATAATGAAATATTTCCATAAGTTGGAAAATACGATTTCAATTGTCCTAATTCAAGAATGCGATTTCTAACAATCCTAAAGAAAGAGAACTATAACTTTATTGAATGGAAATATACTTTACAACTGCATCAGATACTTAAGCATTGGTTTTGAAACTACACAGAGTATGAAAACTTGCGTGGAACTTCCAGAGGTTGGGCCCAAACCACTAGAAGCCCTAGCGTAGTGAAAACTTCAAAAACTTATTGTTCAAAGCTCTATATTACATGCAGTAATGTTACAAAAAGACAATTAGACAAATTGTTTCTGATGCATCGATTATAGAATGAATTTCTTATCCTTTCTCTGACTCCCTTTCTCATCCGTCCTTCGCCCTTTTAAAGGCGATTTCAAAAATGCGAAAGTATTTCCCAAACGATAGCCTGCTACGCGTGGCTATCGTTTGAGTTCTTGGACTTTAATTCGTCTGTCTACCTTTTGTTAGCCACTGGGAGTTACTGAGATCTCATATGTTTGCGTCCGTTGGTTAGCTTCTGTTTCCTATTGGTCCAGCGATTTTTCCTTCCTACATGTGGAGATAAGAGAGGTCAATTTTCTATTAAAAAAACATCATTTTCATCATTAGTATAATTTTCTCATTTTCATAATCTTTTATTCTATTTATTGTTAATATGAAGAGGAATTCCCCCGAAATTATAACAAAATTTGAAGTACTTACAGGGTGAGAACATACCTTAATTTGGGCCCAACAATGTGTTCATCTTCAAACCAAGTTTTGTGTTCATCATGTATGTATAAATGTACTTATTGCACTCAAGGCTTTAGAAATGCTCTCCTTTTGAGATGGTTGATTAATATAATGTTTTTATAACTTGACTTTTCCATTATAAGACTTTCAAGATATCTAAATTTCTACGTGATTTTGTTGCATTCAAGTTTTAAATTAGAACAAATCCATGCTTTTGTATTGATCTATCATCACTTTTTGGTTATCCTCAGGCATCAAGTATCAATAATCAGTGAATTTCCTATAGCGCTACCACTGCGTCACTCTACATTCATCTAGACTTCTATCGGCATGTCTTTGCACCCTTTTGGTGCAATTGGTAGTTATAAAATTGGATGCATTAGGGGTATATTTGTTCATGAAAAGGTGGCATGGAAGGGATTTCTGCGTGGCCAAATATAGAATTGATAGAATTTCTTTCATTATTATATCCTACTAGGAAGTGTGAAATTTAGAGAAATGATTCACTGGGTATGCTAATAATTCATATGTCGTTGTCCTGCTTCTTATTGAGGAGGGTAAGAATATTTTTTGGTGGGTGATTTTTGTTGATGGAAGGATTTGGGTATTGACAAAAGTCCAGTTATGGGGATTTAGCTACTCAAAGTATAGCGTGATTTGAGGGTTTTTGTAGGGAATTTTATGTTGAATATAGCCTATTATACTCAATATGGATTCTACTAAAGTGCCCCAACAGAAGAAATCAGATGAAAATCTTGCAATACTTCCCCCAGGATTGGTCGATAAGAAAAATGGTGCTACAAAGAAGCATGTTAGAGAAATAACTTCCAGGTTCATATCTAAATCCATCTATTTTTCATCATCTTTTTTTTCTGGTGTTGCTTCCTCTATTACAAAGAGCCAATCTCAAAAACCTACGCAGACAAGTCCTAAACCTGACCAGAGGAGACATCCATCTCCACAACCTCGCAATAGGTTTGATCCCAGAGTATCGATTGTCGCTATTGCATTGGAGAACAAGTAGCCATATAGAATCTGTCCTAGTCGACCCTGAGATAAAGCTCATCCCAAATTCTAAATTCATTTATTACACTTCGGTTCTAGTGTCATTATTTTGAATGTAGTGGAAATCTACATTTAGGGTCAATTCATGTTATTCTGATAAATTATGTGTGAGGTTATCTAAGGATTTTATGCAATGTTGAGGTTGATTTCGAATATTTTTGGAATGAAATTTTCCATATGTTTAAATACCCAACTGTTATTATATCAAGGATTGGCTTTCATATGCATATAATAACTTAAGCCATATGATGGATTCAATCCGTGGTTGGTAATGGCTTTCAACGGGGTTACTATATGATTGTCTTTCTGAAATAAGTTTGTAACCATGAGCATGTTTTTTCATTTTGGAAGAGTAGGTTTGTGAAGTGGAGCTATATGGAAAAATGGAGGCATTGAAGGCTATAATGGGTCTAGTTATGGCCTACACAGAACCTCAAGTCACTCAATATCCTCAGTCTCAAATTTTGAATGTTCTAAGGGAGCGAGGGCAAGTTGTAAGCAACAATGAGCACTCTAAGAGACCATTACCTTAGAATGTCAATGGAGAAGTGGGTCATCATTCCATGGGCCATCATTCAATGATAAATAAATATACTACTAGCCCTACTTCTATTTATGCTCCTCTTCTTGCCTCCTCCCCTTAATCCTCATTGCTTAGAATGTTTAAAGGGGAGGATGTGTTGTTGTATGTGTAGGAATTTATAGGGTAAGTCCCTTAGATAAAACACCAAAGGTCACCGCTCACAAACATACCACAAATCAGTACACTAGTATATCATGTGGTTAAAAGCATCGAAGAGGGAAACAATCCATGGCCTGAGCCAACACGGCCACTTCAGGTAATTTATTAATATAAAAAGAAAATTTACATAAGCTTCTCTCATAAACGGTTACCAGAAAAATGACTAACCATGCTCTTTAAATTGAGATCATGGACCAATCGGGTGTTAATACACAGATCAAGTGTCGGTAATACTGAGGAGAGAGTGAATCGTCAGGTCACTACATATCGTGACTGTCATATTATAAGTTACAAATGTACATAATAAAGAAACACACTTTACCTAACTCTACACTAGACCAAGTTATACTTAACTATTTCCTATGTGTCGTAATATCCTAACATCCCCCCTTAAGAACAACTTGGGATAGGATTGAAGGATTTACAAAGGTGACACAAAAGGAGACTTTTTCCTATGTGTCGAAATATCCTAACATCCTCCCTTAAGAAAAACTTGGGATAAGATTAAAGGATTTACAAATGTGACATAATAGGATAAGGAAGGAGGCATTACAGGCTATCCCCCCTTAATCATAACTTTCCTGAAATCCAATAATAGATCGAAGTTTGGTAAAATTCGCTTCTGTGAAAGCCTTTGTAAAGATATCAGCGACTTGATCATTGGTTGAACAATACTGAACTTAAAGAACACGGTCATGAATGAGCTTTCTGATGAAGTGTATATGAAGCTCAATGTGTTTCATACGTTGATGTTGAACTCAGATCTTTGACATCTTATCATACCTCCGATTATCACAATTCGGGAAGTTTAGTTGGATGTTACAACAGAAGACAAAACTCGACAAGATCCGACAGCTACATGGCTTCCTCGTCGGCTTCTCGTTGGGGCCCTTGTTTTTGCTTTCTGTTTTGAACCTTGGCCAAGACATTTTGAACTTGACCTTTTCGAGTTGCGAATAAATACACATAGCACCGCGACCGCGCTCAAAGGACTGTGAGTCGCGAGCTACCAAGGTGGCGCTACAACACAACTGGAGATCGAGCAGAGATAAGTGCGTATGAAAGAAACATGTGCCAGGAACAGAAAAGTAGAACACGCAGACATCGAAGAGAAGCTGAAAAGCCGTAGTGAAATATTACGTAGAAGTCACAAATACGAGGAGCGGAATAAAGCAAGTTAATGCATCCGCCTTAGATAAAGGAGAGTTATAGTGGTTGTTGAAGGCTGAATGGATGCGAGAGAAGTCGCGCAGGATCAAGACCGAGGAATAGGAGGACAGAGTGTACCGCGAAAGACTCATGCTTGTTCTTCCTATGGGTTCTTACTTTTATGTTCTTCCTTTCTCGTTCTCAAAAACCCATCCGTATCCGACTTGTGAGTTATCAAACAGAAGAAAGCTATGTAATCATGTATTCGGCCGTAAGAATAATATAAGGGAGGATTGGCTGCCTTAACACGTTGTTCTATGTGTTAAATGTGTTTACACCGATTTAAAATTTCAAGTTATGCACTGCCCTCGAATACTTAGTTAGTGATCTGCATGTGTAATTTGCATAGGACGATGTACCTCATTTCTTTGGTTGCGGGTTTATTCCTTACCAAGGATCTGTCTCCCCTTATGTGCGTGTCGCGGCACGCCTTGCATGATCGCCCTCCAAGAGCAAAGAGGAAATGCCGGCGTGTTCCTAGACTACACCGGACCCCTTGTTGGCCACAACCCTTAGAACCCGGGTCTTGCCCGCGAGACCCGACTTTTCGCCAACAAATGGTTCCGTTGCTTCGGACCCGTATGTTCTAAGGGGATCTAGATCATGGTCTCGAGGATTTTTGAAGGAGCAATACGTCGATGGTGGGATGATCATTTTGACCCTTTGGGCCTATTACTCAACAAGAAAAGTCGACCAAGAAAAGAGGCGCGATCAGTGGAACTCGGGGTTCTTTTCTCCGACTCGCCTAGTGATACGTACGAATTTTCCTGGGAAGGTTCTCACGACTCAACTCAAAGTTGCGAGGTTACGAGTGACGATGCCTCAAGAAGGCTTGCGGAAGATAACGTAGGCGCACGAAGATTCGGTAGCACCGCATCGGTGACATCGAACTAACCCGCGCAAAGGATTTTTTGGGTGAGGACCACGTTGGAAGGATACGTCGTGGAGTTTGCCGCCGAGTGTTACCAATCCTTCTCGAAGGCCGAGGTCAAGCCACTCGTGTCGAGGGGGAAGTTGTTGAAGGAGATCTCCGCTCGTGGATCAAAGCCCCGATGGTGACGAAGGGTTGTGGGATTGAATTCCACAAAACGAGTATGGAAGCGTAAACCACCAAAGAGACCGGGGGGAAGGATTGAGTGGGGACCGATGCCGTGTAGATCGTGAGAGTGGGGAGCGAGGATGACATTGAAGCCGCATGCAAGTCGCGGAGTCACGTGCACACTGGCGGGCACGTATCGCCGGAAGGAAAGCAAAGAAGGGGGCATGAAGAGACGAAGAGAAGGAAATCGAGAGGAGAAAATCAAGAGGTGCTGAAGACAAGAAGAACCATATTGATACCCGGGCGTAGAGACGGGCTGTTACGTGACGATAATTTGTGCATAGTAGCTCAAGCGACGCGAGAAGAGAAGTACCAGCTGAGAAGAAAAAAAAACATGGAGATGCTCAATGAAAGTCTTATGGCTAATGACATGTTACATGCAGAATGCAGGGATGGCTTACACTCCAACCTCAGTGCGGCTTCCCCACGTCCTACCTTCTCTTCCGCATGCCGTGATCCCGACCTCCCTCGTACTTTGTCAACCCTTAAGAAATATTTTTATTCGCTTTTGCAAGCATTAAGTCACCATATATAGTAGTTCAAAATGGCGCTCTGCAATCACCAAGAGCGCAGCTCGTCACTAGTAGTAGTATTTTCCCTAGTGGGATCCACACGCAACCAAGACCTTGCCGTGAGGTTTTATCCTGGTTAATTCTTCTGGGCACATGGTCAGATCTTTCACCTTGCACCGCAGCCTTCCGGCCGGGGAAATGACGACGTAGAACAACACCGGTATCCGCGCGGCTATCCGGAGGGCTCGACACGCCGCCGGGATGCGGTGGGGTTAATAGAGTTCCAACCACGCCGAGAGAGCTCTGTTCATCAAGTGGTTCACGCACCCTAACCCTCGTAATCGCGATGTGAAGTCAGATTTTGTCCGTGACCCAAGCTCCCCGTGAGGAGCCGCAGTGGCCTGCCGAGGCCGTGGGAAATTAAGTATGAAGGAGAAAACCACGTGGGAGTTGATGCGGCGACCATGATGCGACGGAACCCAGCTACCCGATCGGGTCCAAACCACCGAGGGATCAAGCCTGTCAAGGCCCCGTCTCTCGACACGAACCTCACATACGTGCCAGGTGATTGATATCCAGGGACACTTTGGGTGCGTCATGAAGATTGAAGCCATGGCGGGATACCCCCGTGAATACAGGGGGGAGGCTGCCCCGCAAGACCTTCTCCTTCCGATAGGGTCAGAACACCGCATCGCCACTGACTCGAAAGTCGCGGTGCAGCGAGAACTGGGGCCCACCGAGACCTCGCCATTCATCGTTTGGTGTACCTACTGGCCGGTCGAGGGACACGTCGCCACCGAGTGGCCCCTGCTGCTAGCGCCGAGCACCCTTAGTTACAGCACCAAAGGGGGTCCACTCACTCGGGGGCCGCACATGAACCGTTAGGAGTTCACTACCGTTAGTTGTACCTTGCGGGGTTCCCACCGCAAATCGTGGTCTTCCACCAGGAGTACCGTGAGATTTTCCGGACGGCGAAGATCCTCCTGGACACAGTTCGATATTGCTGCATAATTACCTGCCGAATAATGCATACCCGACCCTGTGGTGTTCACAACTCACAACACCGAGAAGTGCGGTGGCGCCGACGCTTCGCGGATCGGATGATCGGCTCCCCCTCGTACGAGAACGAGGCCCAAGGAAGAGGTGGCGGCATGCGGGGAGTGTTTACGAGAGGACGCGGTCCCAGAAAGTGCTACAACTGTGACGAGGAGGGCCGCGGTGGTTTTAGGAATGTCCCCTTCCGCGACGACCCCCGTGTTCCCGTGCTGTGGGTCAATGCCCATGCTACGTGTTGACTCGTCCGAGGCTCATCAAGAAGTGGGAAGAACTAAGAGGCAGTAGGGAGCTGGAATCGATAAACTCGTAATCACAGCACCGCAACCCCCGACATGCAGAACGTTGCGATAGCAACTCGGGGTGAAAGAAGACCGGAGACGATGCCCATGAGAAGGAGCCAGCACGAGTGGTCTTGCCGCATCCCCAAAGAAGCTGACTGTGCTCGAACGTCCCGTGGGCGTTGCTATTTTCGGGAGGGCAGCTGGTACCCGCCACCGCGGAACGAGGGAGGACGAGAGCTCCGTTGCCGAATCGGCGTTGGTAATCTACCGCAGATGTCGTGGCTCAGGATTGGCTCCGCTATTCCTCAGATTGTTGATAACGCTCGGGTCGCTACAGCTCAAGCATGCTTTAGACTCGCTAGGCTACCATAGGCACGGCAACTCAGAAATCCCAGGATTTAGCCTCAATACGTGAAAATGTGCCAAGCGGGGAACAAGCAACGACCGGTGCAGAATTCCACCAGCAGTGCTCTGTGATTCCAAATCAGCGACACCATGTCGGGATTCTGGGGGTCCGACGTCACGAGGCTGTTACCAAAGACATGGGAGGCTCTTGAAAGCCACCGCCGCCTATTCCCCAACACAACTCGAGATGGCGAAATCAAGACCGTATTTTGCCAACCTGGCCGACTCGAGGGTGTCGAGGTCGACGCGTGCTGGTGAAGACATACACTCACTTTGAGGATATTGACATCATGGGCGATAAGGACCCCTATCCTCGCTTTACTTGGCATTGGACAGCTTTTGAGAATTACACATCATCGGCACTCAAGAAGGAGCTGGATGATTTTTGAGGATGGGGAGGTACGGTCACTACCCTCTCGACCCGTATCGTGGTCCTATTGCTACGTAACCGGTGATGCTTCTGGAGGATGTCAGATGATGGACCATCCGTATCAGATGACTGGGCAGGAAGTGACGATTATATTAACCCGACCCCCAACCGGCTTCATCGCCTGGCGGAGTGTGTAGCCCTGAGCTCGGATCCGAGCCCCCGCGTGGAAGACTGCGGCCATGGGGTATGAGACCACTACGCGAGATGTGCTCTATCGTCAGTCCGTGGGTAGGGACCTAGGATCCGCAGACACCCCACATTATCAAACATGCAAGTTGGTGAATACTTTTATTGCCAAGGTGGAAGACCGGGTCCCAAAGGAAAGCTTGACATCACTTTTGAATGTAGCTCTAGTCAATATCAGACGATGGTGGAGAACAAATCACCGCAACACTCGTTGCGATGTGAGCAGGGAGTGATGTTCTGACGGCAGCACGCTTCAAAGAGGATGAAGGGCCCCCGCATTACATTTAAAACATCATGGAGCTTCCGACCCGCCGACGCATTTGCGTGCGAGAACAAAGGTTGCACAAGGTATTCCCAGGACCAGGTCCACAAAGCTTGTCCACTCCCCGGGCACAATTCCCTGTGCCCTGGCACCGGAGGAAGAGCTAAAATCTAGAACCCGCTCCCGAGCGCCGCAAAAGTTCGGTCTGCAGCTTCTCATTCGGCGGGAGGGCGGCGCAGGCCCCGTGCCCTGCTGCCGTCAAGGGAGGCTCGTTTTTTCCGCTATCCCGAACCCGATGAGGCCCAGCGATACTCTACGCTCCGGTCAAGCGCGACCGTCTGGCCAATGAATCGTACTTCAAGATCCGAGGATGAAGAAGCTTGGAGTGACCTAGGCATTCCTATTTTTGACAAGAAGGAAGGCGAGCACGCATCCGGCGACGGTGCCGACGACATAAGGAGTCCATTTGGCACTTCCTTTAAAGACAAAGAAGTCGAAACATTGAACGAGGAGAAACCTAAGCCGGCAAATTATGGGAGATTATCGGGACGAGGAGACGACAAGAGAAATTTTCACTTTCTCCCGGAGTATGAAGATTTATTTCACACGCGCAATTGAGTGACTGTATAACCTGGCGCAGATGCGCATCACACCGGAACCAGAGCCAGCCATGAAGCACCGACTCCCACCGCTGAACTTCGCATCAAAGAAAAGGTCAAGATGGAGATCGACAAGACGTCAGTCATGGTCTCATCTTTCCAAGAGAAGAAGTCGAGTGGTAAGCCCATCGTCATCCAGAACAAGAAGGACAGAGCAGAACCGCAATCATGAGATTACTCCAGAGTTTGAATAATGCTCGTATTCACGATCCGTTTCCACTCCTTCAAATACGAAGTTCTAGATCATGTCGTGGGAAACGAAGCCTATTCCTTCACCGATGGGTTTTCGGTTACCATCGGTGCGCATCGCCGAGGAAGACAAAGCAAAGACAACATTCACAACCGAGTGGGGATCATTCGCATATCACGTTATGCCGTTTGGTCCGAAGAACGCACCTACCGTGTTTTCCCGGTGATTGTCATCGTCGCTTCCCGGAGTACATCTTACAAGTTCCTCGGAAGTCTATATGGACGTATCGATCATGCATACCGTCAAGAAACACGCTCCCTAATATGTATGATGTTCGATCGTTGTCGCCAACTGCAGATTTCCTTGAACTTGAAGAAATGTATTTTTGCAAGACCATTCGGCACACCTGGGTCACGTGGTGTGTACAAGGGGTCCGTACGATTCCGCCAAGGTCGCGTCATCATCCACATGGAGGCCCCCGAGACCGGAAGCAACAGTGCGGCACCGTTTCGGCACACAGATACCACAAGGCGATCCGCAATTATGCCAAAATCACCGCCTTTGGAGAAATTGTTGCGAAGTCGAAGACGGAGGACGTTGGGAGGCAGGAAGGCACTGACACATCAAGGAGAAGTCGGCGACGCACCCATACTTGTTCATCCCAACCTGGGATAAGGCCCATGTGCACATTGATGTCCGGATTGGGCCTTGGCGCCGTATTTGGCGCAACTCCAGAAACGTACGCTGACCACCTCTGCATACTGTTGTACCGACTCGTTATCGAATGCGAGGGAAGAATACACCACGACCGAGCAGATATCACATGGCATTTCTTCGTGTTCCGCCACCACTGGTGGCAAATTTCATATTTTTCACGTACCATTCGCATTGCAAAAATATCCGGTCAATAAGTCAAGTTGGCCAAGACCTGCCGATGGCTTTCACGCCAGAGTTCACGTTTGAGGCATTGTTGTCGCAAAGTTGAACGTTGGTCCCGATCACTTATCCGTGCCGGGAGACCCGAGAATGAAGGTGTCCGTTGCCCACCGCCCCGGAGCGTCGACTCATTTCGAGTTGAAGTGTCCCGCATTACCCGGGCCGACATTAAAGCTACTTATCCGACCATGGGACAATGCCCCGAGGATTACACCCTCTTCGTAAACGCCACTTGGTTGTCCGGCGGCTTTATTTATCACTCGATCGCCAGGCGCTTGTACAACCGTCCGGATGAGGTGTTGCGTTGTGTGTTTCCGAATACGAGCTTTAAAGGAAGAAAGGATGGGAATTTTCGCGCCGGGTGTTGGTGAGGACACGTGGGTGCTAAACCCACCGCAAGAAGGTGTTTGCCGGCCCATGGTGGCCGACGACATGCGCATCAGAAGGCTCACGTGAAACGCGATATTTTGTCGTAGAGGACGGCGGCCTTCGCACATCGTGACAGCTTCCGCTACACCTTGTGCGAAGGTGCCAGTGCTTGTTTGAGAAGTGGGCCGTTGATTCGTAGGGCCCTATCGCACCAGACCTGCTGCCATTCCAAAGCCCGCACATCATTAATACGCATTTTATCACCTCACACACTAAGGCCGGGCAAGAACAGATGATCATTTCCACAGACCGCTGTTCCTGCTCATCTTTGAACACATCATCACCACGTGTCAAGCCCACGAGTTCCAATCCAACATCGTGGCATGGAGATTTCATTAATGTCATCAAGTCGCCATCGGACACATTTATGATTCACATCATAAAAGTGCCTCCATACCACCCGTTAGTGTCAATGGTACGAAGGAAGTTTTCTGCTGGAAGATTCTTGAAAAGGGCTTGACAAAATTTGCAACGTCAAATGGGATGATTGGGATGAGTTGCCACTACTGACATTATGGCCACAATGACCACGCAATGTTTGACCAACCACGCTCTTCAGCTGGTATGGCCGGGAAGCGTGGATTTCGCCAAGCTCACCGTGCCCGGGCCTTTTGATCGCAACGTTCCTCCACTTCTTAGAAGAGGCGTCACTTAGGCAAACGTCGAGAGCCAAGGTGAGTCGGATGAGGCCCGATTCGCCGAATTCCACCGCAGGGTTGAGAAGGCCTGCCAGACATGCAAGGCCTACCGCCACATCAAAACCAAAGCTTTCCAAGTCAAGTGCAAGGTTCTCTATACGACAGCCCGGTGTTCCGTGCTCTGCAAGCTCCATGCATCGTCGACCGTATTTCTTGTCATCGAGATCCGTTACCTGTGAGCCGTTCCTATGGCATAATCCGGACGGCATAATTCTCTCCGGATGCTGGGTGAATGGCGCATCAAGCTCCTACCGTATAGGTACTTCACTTTTCATTAATAACTCTCTAACCCAGTGAGAGAACCCGTAGATAGTAATGAACAACTCTTCCCGCAATCCCGGACGCAATGTAGGTAGTCTTTTCCAACGATTTGACCAACAAGAATCTCGCTCACAACGAACACGCAACCGATCGGTGGGGCCCAAGCGGGCCATCCAACGTACGCCCAGCCGCCACTCAGCCGTGCTGGCCTGCTGGGCCGTTCAGCATGTCGCTCGCTCCGTCCCGGGCCGTGTAATGCACGAAGAGATCCATCCTCGTGCCGTTGTCGGGCCTGGTGTCATTTTCGCCGTCCTTTTGTCGTCCGTAGACAGCTCGTACTGGGTCATACCCCTTAATGGACAGTAATCATATTGCAATTACCAGCCATCGAACCATGCCTTGGGCCTCACGGTCCGCCCATCTCCCCATGACCGTCGCGAACCGCCGGGACACACATAGCCTCGCGATCACCACACGAACATTCGTTAGCAAGAAAGATAGCAAGAATTAACGTCGTTATGAGGCTCCCATCAACTCCGCGGCGCGATGCCCTTACGATGAAGTGGGCCACGCACAACGTACGAGAGCTGGGCTCTCGCTCAATTTGGAAGGTGCAGTCGACTCCGATAACCGAGATTGCAGCACCGCACCTCGGCAGTAGTTGGCGAAGAATCGTCCCAAGTCCACTGGGGAGACGCGCCAAGATGCCGAGCTCTTTCTCTCGCCCCCGAACCAACGTTAGACAGCAGAATTCACCGAGTAGAGTCACCGGGCTCAGCAAGCATGACAATGCACTTCGTATGGACGCCAACTTGTCCGACCCGGGCCCCCCCCCCCCCCCTCTCTCTCTCTCTCTCTCTCTCTCTCTCACACACACACACCTATTGAAGGTATTCATGAACACCACACACACCCGTATGTGCCTATTTACCATCATGAAGAATTCTGCCCACAAACAGCTGGACTGAACAACTTGAGTGAGGCTCTGCCTTCAGACCACTCCACTGGGTTTTAATGCACCGTTCTCCTCTCACTAAAAGAACGGGTCCGTGGTTTAACGAAGAAATTCAATACATGCCGTACATTAATTTCCAGCCATGTGTTGTCTCGAAACCGTGTTCGCATGTTCTCCACCGTGGGCGCACATCCTCCATGCGCCTTGCTCACTGGGACAGACTTTCACGCTGCGCACACCACGTGGTGGTAAAAGGTGCGTATACCTGATAAATGCACCAAAAATCAAGCTGGCCACATTCCATCGCTAGCAAGGACCATGCGCCACCACACGAAAGGGAGTGCACCTTGGACACACCATCACAGCAGCACCCAAGGCCCAGGAGCCAAAGCTGAACTGGGAGCTCGTTTCAGGTCAAGGAACCTTCATGGCCACACACCATGCGTACTTACCAACATCTATAAGGTCGTGCTCTGCCGGCTCGCTATGTGGAAATGACACTTATTGGTTTTGAGCACCGCGGAGATCACCGCAGCGTCGGGCCGCCGCGATGAAATATTCCCCCCGGAAAGTGTCCACCGACCTCAAAGAAGAAGTAGGTGAACGCAGGCGTTCCGAGAATGGCATAATAGACACCATGGTCACTTTATTAAAGAACGTGTGCCTCAAGACCCTGCTTGATGAATACAGTTAATAAAAGGGGAGTCAGATGTCACCACAACCACACTGTCCCATTTACTTGTGTACCTCCACCACATCTTTTTCATACGCTCTTCGCTCAGCTAAATGACAATGTTTTCCACAGAGGCCCCCGTGGCTCAAGCACCAAGACGTCCACAGACTTAGGCTGTCCTGCCACAATTTTGAGGCAGACAAGGGCCACACAACACTGTCGCTATCTTCCACACAGGGGATTCTCACACACATGAGACAACCCCGCATGCACTGGAACCAGCACTGGCCGGGAATGGCCCCATCGTCGAGCATTTCAATGATCAGCACGGCGACTCAACGTGGCAACCCTGTGTTGTTTCCATGGTGCCTTGTTATTTTCCTCATCGACCTCGTATTAACGGCCTTAGTCTTCCAACACCGCCCCCTCACTTCATTCCACTAACCTCGTTCACTTCTGCCACCTCCTCACATCACGCCAATGGGTGAATCGGGTCTCCAACCCGATTCCGCCTACCCACTTCATCCAAGCAGGCCCGCACCACGCTTCTTTGGCCGCATCCCGTGTGGATCTACGAGGATGATCCACCAAATTTGCTTGTACCTACGCAACTTTTGATTCCGGTGAGGGAATCACGATGACCGTCAGTGATTAACTCGTCTCCTCATACCTCGTTCACCCTCCATCTACCGCCCTCCTCCACCACCGACCATGCCACCTCCCCCAACTGGCCCACCAGCACCATCGCCCACCGTGTCCGATTTCAGATTCAGAACTCGCTATGATCATCAAGGAGGTCACCCGCATCGTGCCGTGCACCACCGTGCCGACCTGGCCACATCTCGTGATTCTCTCTCAACTTATATTTCTCCATTCAAACAGCCGAAACAGCGCTGTGGGCTATCTCACCGCCCTTCCGTCAGAGAAACCACGCAAAGACCGACCCAGCTCGACAGGTCATTACTTCTTTGGCAGCAAAAGAAACAGCACGGCCCATCCCTTCCGTACTCAGCCGAGTGCCGCTGCGGTGGCCGACCGCAGTGAATGATTGCCGGGCGGTGCACCTGGGAAGACAAACAATCACAGTATCAACCAAGTCCAAAGACAGCCTTTGATTCGCCATTCAAAGAAAGCGCCCCTCAAGGCCGGAAAGGTGAATATTCACGCCGAAATACAAATGTATGGGCACCTAGTGAAGAGAATCGTACCTATCGTTGCCATCGTAACAACAAAGACCGCTGTTTTACGTGGAGAAGACATCAACTCGAGAGCAAGTCAACATTGTTATCCAATATCTTCTGAAGATATGCTCATCATGATGGGTCGCCCATGCTCCACTTCTACCTTGGCTCCAGAGTGACCCCACGCGCTATGCTGTACCATCACCTTGCAGTTTTCACTACTGTTTGCAGGGAGAACTGTGAGTTACAAGTGGCGTTAGTCACATCGCCTACCCTTCCGTATCCACTCTCAGGATCAATTATTCAGATAAAATCGCTAAACAAAGGTGTGTTGAATACAAGCACCATTCCATTTTGTGCCTACGTACTGCCTTCTACGCAGCTTGCAAGAGTCACCACAGACCGACAAGACGCACTATTGCTACCTGGGGCCGCAAATAAACATTTCCCGAGACATTCGAAGCACCACGGACCTCGCAAGGCTGGGATCAGCTCACGCCCGGGGCTTGATCAGGCCGTAACTTCACACAAGGAAGGATCAGAGGCCGAATCGCCACGCTGCCAAGTACGTCATCCCGGAGATCCGTCCGCCCTCACACCCATACGACGCTATGCACCCCACTGGATGCTGGCGTGCTTCCGAAATTACCACTGTCGGGCTGCCCCCGACACCCATATGAAGCCGCCGCTAACCGGCAAGCATCTCTCAAGACGCCGACTCCGCTTACATGAATGGCGTAAGTAGTGGCGACCTTCGCAGCTTAGAGATTCAACACCCGGCCGGTCCCGGTGAGTTGGGGGCCCTTGTTTGTCCAACCTAGATGACAGCACAAACAGAAAGGGTGGCGAAGAAGGAACAACAAAGAGTAGGGAAAACGCGGGTTGTGCTGGGAATGGAAGTAGAAACCTATTTCATATTGACCCGCAAAAAAGTCAAAGAATCAGGCTCAGGGCCTCGTTGGGGCCCTTGCTTTGTGTTTTGGAACTTTTGGCCACATTTTGAACTTTTGACTCTTTTCGAGCTGCGGAATAAATACACATAGTAACTGCGAACGCGCTACAAATGCATCAGTAGCGCAGCTACCAAGGTGGCGCGGAAGCATTTGATAACTGGAGATCGAGCAAGAGATAAGTGCGTATGAAAGAAACACAGCAGTAAAATGTAAAGTAGAACACGTGTATATCGAAGAGAAGCTTCGGGAAAAGCCGTAGTGAAGAGCACAGAGAAGCTACCAACATGAGAGCGGTGAATAAAAAGGCGGTCACCCGACCGATAAGAAGGAGAGTTGTAGTGGTTGTTGAAGGTTGAATGGATGAGAAGTCGCGAGTAGACTGCACATCCCTATAAATACCACAGCAGTCATGAAGAATCATGCTTGTTCTTCCATGGGTTCTTACTTTCTATGTTCTTCCTTTTCTCGTTCTCAAACCCATCCGTATCCGACTGTGAGTTATCGCAGAAGAAAGCAGTAAATCATGTATTCGGCCAAGAATAATATAAGGGAGGATTGTCGTTCAATACGTTGCGTGTTGTAATGTGTTTACACCGATTTAAAATTTTTAAGTTGCGAACGTTCGAATACTTAGTTATGATTCGTACGTGTAATTTGGTATACTTAATGGATGTACTCCTTTCTTCGTTGCGGTTTATTCTCACGTTGATCTCATCCTTATGCATGTGGTCGCGGTGACGCCCCAGACGACCGCTCCAAGAGTAGGGGTGAAATGCCGGGCGTGTTACTAGACTACACCGGACCCTCGTTGGTCACAAACCCTTGAACTCGGGTCTTGCCCGCGAGACCCGACTTTTTCGCCAACAGCCTTTCAATCGCACCAAAATACTCTACTTCGCTGAATAAAAAGAGATGTCACTTTATTTCTTATAATACCATGTAATAGGTCCTAAACCAAGAGTGAATACATATCATACGTGAATTTCGACTATCAAGGTCACCACCCCAATCGAATCAAGAAACCAATCAACAATGGAGATGCTTGCACTGTAATGAATTCGAACTTAACTATACCTCGAATATATCAAAGTATTCTTTTTTTTAGCTTCTTTCCCAGCGGATTTCATGAAGTTGGTACACAAACCAAGCAACAAACCAACGACAAAGGAAAGCAGCCGAGATAAAAGAAGGGTTACATATTAAGTTTACCAACAAGTTGTTAAAAAGGAGGTAGCATCAAATTTATGTTACAGTTATGACCTAAAGCTTGACTTCGAACTAAAAGGAGAAGAGGCGGTTTTTACACTCTTCCATGTGAAAGTGGCATAGAAGATCATAGGAAGAATACTTGACCTGGGAAAGGGTGCAATACCTTTCTTCGGATTACAAGCACTCAGCAATCTTCATGGAAATAATGCAAGTTTCCTAAGTCTCAATATTTCAAAACTTATTTTTGAGGCTAGAATTCACATGGTTTATATGGTTGGGATCATCGCTAGTAAGGATAAAATCATCATAAAGAACAATGATGATGAAGGCCTTACCCACTTTCGTGCAGATAGTGTTTTAATGATGCATAGAAAATCCATTATCTAAGAGAATGTATCCATTTTGGCATACTCAAACTCCGAGAGCTTGTTTTGAGACCATAGAGATATTTCTTAAGGCGACAAACAAGCTCTTAGAGTTGTTTTGGATAAACTAGGTTGTTCCATGTAAATTCTTCATGCAAATATCCATGTAAGAAGGTTTTAACATCCATCCGATGGATTCTCCCATTTGGTCAGGTAGGCAAGAATGGAAAGAACAAGGCGAATAGAATTCATTTTGGCAACAAAGGGAGAAGGTTTTTTTAGTATAGTCTCAGCTACTTCGCAATTTTTGTCGTATTATTTTCACAAAATTACTCATTCTCAAGTCCGTTGTTCCCTTCGTAAATTTGTTTCCTAAAAAGCCATTTTTATCATTTTATTCCTCCAAATTTTCTATAAATTTCCCCTTTCCTCTTCATTATCCTAAAACCTTCAAAATAAATTTCCTTTCAATTCATAAAGCTCCTCTATGGCTATAAACCCTTTTTTATGGTTTAATAACCCTCCTTTATAGTTACTCTGACTTCAAAAAATGACAAACCTCTAAAAACCCCTTTTTCTACCCCTTTTAGCCTTTTAGGCCCCCGAGGGCTTAAGTCTTTCCACCCTTCATCATCGCACCGAGCGCTATAACCAAGCACCTAATCTTATACCCCAAACCCCTTTCCTTTTCGCTCCCCGTCACTCATTCCTCCATTGAACCTTTCCCCACTCTTTTTCCTCTCCTAGCCCTTCCCTTACCATTTGTTACCCCCACGCCCCTTACAAAAACCTTTTCCGTTGCTTTTTCTCGCACTACCCGGGCAGATTCCTTACTGACCGAGACCTTCAATCCTCAAAGATCAATGTTCATGATGCTTCCTTTTCTCCCCCAACCCTCCCGACGAAATCCCATCCATTCACCCATAAATCAAATCTCCGCCATCGATTTGTTCGATCCCAATTGGCCCTAACTAACCCGACACCAGCTCCTCGGGACCCACCATCCACTATCTTGTGACCTATCCAACCATTTTTTGACACCCAGCTTCCACTTTTTCTCCGGGGCCTCCTCACACCTTTCCAACAGATTTCTCTCCCCATCCACGGATCCGCCCTTCCTCATCCAATGGTCGTTATCTCATATCACACACAAACTTTTGCGTCTAAGATTTAATGTTCCAAAACCACACGATACCACCATGACAAGCGACAACGTATTACACTGATCGCGGCTCTCCCGAGAAAAACCACTTACCGCCTGTCGCGCGAAAACCACCAAATACCGCATAACTGCCCCTTCGCACTCACCTCCCCGCTTATCCGCCCCAAAGGAAGCCCAATACTATGGTTTATTAACATGTTTTGGTGGTTTTCACAGTATTCAATGGTGTTTCTACAAGTATCAGTGATTTCCTCACGACCATAAATGAAATATGGGCCGAAGATATGGCCTCGTGGTCCAAACAGAAAGGTAAAGGTCACGAAAATCTTAGTTACAAGATTTATTTTCACAACACCAATGCTCTATGAGCGTTGGTTATATTAAGAAGTTTCTTCCCACTTCGATGAAGCCTATACACAAGAAAGGGGAAAGTCCATCTAATATTCAAAGTTGTAAAAGGATTGACGATGAGGTTGAAGATTAAAAATATAATCTTATGTTTAAAGGCAAGGAATAGAGACAGTATATCAAAAGAAAAGGTTAAAGATTCCAAGGGTTTAAACTTGATAAAAAGAGATAAAGCATATTGAAGGATTAAAAGGATTAAATCATGTTGTTTTAAGGTTAAAACACAAAGTAAAGGTGGATATAGTTAGCAAAATAACAATCGAAGACCGAAGTAGAATGAAAAGTATGATCACTTTAAACACAAAATAACCTCATGTTAGCCAGTCTAGTATTTAAAGGTATTAAGGTAGAGCATCAGTAAGGAAGCCTCCTCCGAATGCCACATCATTAGGTTGTCACCTGCAAAATGCCACTCACTGTACCGATTTTACCTAAAAGAGGCATATTAATCACACAACTGAGATATTTCTAAAGACACCCCGTAATTTATTTCACCTACCAAAAGCCCCAAAGTCAGTGACCGAAGGTGATGAAATTTAATGTAAAAATTGATTAAAACAGAGATGAATATTTGAAATCTTCCCTTAGGCCTCCAAAAATCGAGAAACCGCTTACTTCCGAATTAATTGCACAAAGGACTTCTTTACACTCCACTCTCATCTTCTGATAAAACTTAGTGTAGAAGACAAAGATAGAGGGGTTCAACACATTCAATGCCTTTCAACTTCAGAAAACTCCTTTAGCAACACATAGAGCTTTAAGTCTATCCACTTTTTCCATTCTTTCCAAACCTTATTTTGTAAACCCATTTGCATCTGACAATTTTTCTTCCTTTGAAGAACAAAGATCTCAAGTATTGCCCAACAAGGAATGATATTCTTTCTATCTAGCTTCATCCCAATCTGGATGACCCGAAGCTTTCAAAGGTTTCTTGGATCGATTTTTTGAACTTGAGCCAATATGAAGAGGTTCTTTCAAACCGAGAACATGTATGATGTCGATCTGCTGTGGTCACCCGTGCAGAACCTCGTCGCATCCCAATTAGAGCGGACCCATCTTAAATGGAGTCAAGGAATATCTTCAAGAGGTGGAGGATGATTTTCATCCTTGCTATCATCATCCGAACTAGAAGGAATGTTATCAAAAAGAAGACACAGAGAGGCACAGGCGTCGAAATCCAAGCTCGTAGGCCGGTGATGGCATATGGCCAAACTAGGCTCGGCAGCCGACATGCTTATCAAATTTTACATCGTTTATAATGATTATATTTTTGGATTTTGGTCAAGAAGTATATATGCTTCGAGATCTCTTAATATCCAATAAAAATTCATATTTACCTAGGTTCATTTCTGCATTTCAGGATTTAACCAAGGACATACTGGCATCGATTTCCAGACATGTTTGTGAGCAATGGCCTTGGTGTTTGATCTAAGAACTTACCTCGTAATTCCTACATGGTATCGTATTCATTTTTGAGGGCCATAATCCATTGTTGATCCAAATCAAGTTTCTGCTTGACTACATGATCGTCAGTTTTCCGTATTCATTATTTCTTACCACTTTGGGACAAAGAGAATAGCTCTTTTTGTGTCTTATATCTATTATGGTGTTGAGGAACCCCTTGTTTCACATGCAAAACGTTTCTGAAGTGTCTTAGTTATGGCTGGTTTGTGATCCGGGAGGTATAAAGCATTCTTTTTTTGTAGTTATATTTATTAATCATTCTCAGTTTTTTATTTTGGTTCCTTCGTTTATTTTGGTTCCCTCCTGCTATTTCGGTTCATATTTTTTTTTATTTCTGTATTTGGACTACTCCATATCCTCTTCTCTCGTGCATGCCTTGATCCGCATTGGGGGAATTTAACAAATTAGAATTAGGAAGACAAGATTTCTTTTGTTATGTATGCTTCCTTTTCCCCGCATCTTTTGTGCGATCTTGGGAAATCAAAATAAGCGAAAAAAAGGATAAAGCTGTCGGTAAGGAAAATAAAAATATAATGTTCTACCAAGGTTTTTCGAATATTTCTTTTTTTTATGCATGGATTTGTGTTTTTTTTGTAGGGAAAACCACGCACATCGCAGCAAAAAACCCTTCTCCTCAAACAATTACAAAATTCTTTTTACTAGCTCATTGGTGTAAAATTAGGTTTATAAGAATAGAGGTATTGGGTTCAAGTCTCTCTCTCAAGCTTATTTCAAAAAAATTGGTAAGTTGTTTCTTCTTATGTAACCCTTTCGGGTAAGTTGTCATTAAAAGAGGGTTTTATTTTGGGTGCCAGCACATGTAAAGCAACATTGTAAAAGTGACTCTCACTTATTTATAAAAAGTGGGTCACATGTAGTCTTTTTTAAAAGTGATCTTACTATATTAGTTTTGAAAAAGTGGTGTGTTTTTTTTTTTTTAATTAGAACTTCATCATCAAAATTTTCAACCTTCTGCATAACTATTCCTAAGATTCACAATACATTTTTTTCAAAAAGAGATAACTTCTTCATCCCAATATTTTCCAAGCCGTTTTTTTAACCGGCCTAATTTTTTCTAGATATTTCATTGGAGTTGTTAGTTCCACTTTTCACTTTAGTTTTTTTTGAAATGGAAAGGTATGCTTGGTTATTCTTAATAGCAATCAATTATTTCTTGAATGGCTATCCTACATGATAGTCTTACTTAGAAGTAAATGGCTTTATGAATAGCCTCAGACAAGAAACTAAACCTACCCATTGAGATAAAGTTGCTAAATGAGAAAAGGAAACAAGACTAAGCACGAGGGTTATAGAATGTCCATTTGATTTACATCCAAGAAATTGGCATCCTCAAGTAGCTATGAAAAGATAAATATTTGCTTCTGCATTTGCAATAAAATTCCAGACCTAGCTGGAAAATGAGTTGCTTACTTTGGACCCTGAATACTTATTGAATATTTTTCAAGACCCTAGACTTATTTTGAATAAGGTCAAAAGGAATATGCCTTATCTATTCCATTATTTCTAAGCTGCAAATTCTGTACTTTGTATTTGTTTCCACCTTCCATTCCATTAGAGAAGCCCTCATTTCTCAAGGAACGAACTACAAGTCCCCCTCTTTTTGATTCTTTGTGATTTCATAAGAAAATAAGAAAACTCTTACACCTTGGTCTTATCAATATTGGAAACTATTCTAAGAAATCCTTAGCATCCCAACAACAACCATATAAAAATAATCCCAAGAACAAGTATCTTAAAAACATGGTCCTAAACTAAACAAGGGTCTAAAGCAATTTCAAATTCTAAAACTAAAAAAAAAAAAAATAAATCACCAAATTGATAAGGCAACAAAACAAAGGGAAGAAAACATATATACATTACAAATTTTTAATCATTATGCAATATGTAGAGTTCAAATTTTTAATAATATGGAAGCCTTGGAAGGAGCAATGAAGAAGCACCACATCAATTTGGAGAACTCTTCAACTTCATCTTCAGCATGGAAATTTCTTCTATGGTTTTCACACCACAAGATCGTTAAGGCATTAATGTATCTTCTTCTTTTCATTCTCATGAGTGGCTCATTGATTCTAGAGCTTTCCTTATCACATGGCCAAAAATAAAGCCATGTTTTATTATTTAATGATTGTAACACCAAACATATTTATGTTGATGATGATAGATCTCTTAGTGTTGTAATATCAGAACCATTCATCTAGATAATGGTCAGTTTAATGATGTATTATGTGTTCCTACCCTGCCTTGAAAACTTCTATATGTTTATCGTATAACTCATTCATGCCAGTGAAAGGAAAAAGTAGAATTCTCACCTCATGATGTTGTAATCAGCAAGGGGACCTCAAAGATCCCAAATATATTCTTAGCTACCGCATCGTTTATGATTCCACAAGGTTGTATAAGTCTTTAGAAAAATTTGCCCATCATGTCTTCCCCTCCATTTTTTTGTTTACAATGATGAAGTGAGAAACTTGCATGAGCGATTCTGTCACTGCGAAACTATCTCTCTCTTCAAAATCTATGTAAATAAAATATGGTGACAGTCTCCTATGTAGAATATGGCGCGTGGTAAGTTCCCTTGGATCAAACACCAAAGGTCACCTACTAAAATAGATCACAAATCAAGACACCAATATATCACATGGTTAAACCTCGAAGAGGGAAATTCATGGCCCGAGCCAACATGACCAATTCAAGAAATTTATTAATATAAAACAAAAATTACATAACCTTCTCCCATAAATGGTTACTGCAGCTGACCTCCATGCTCTTTTTAAATAGAGAGATTTTTTATCACAAAATTAGACCTCGACAGTTTTAATCAAATCCAGACCAGGCAACCTGCTTCAAACCAATATTTTGATCATTTAGGCTTCCTCAACTGAGAGGCTCTCTCAAGGGTTAATGATTTGGATAAAAAGTATATATGGCTAACTCTATGTGGGGTAATAAATAGATAAATGATAGATATTGGTTGTAAATCACATCAGCAAGTGCACATTGGGCTTATGGAGTAAAAAAATCAGCAAAATACCAATCTACTTAACATGGAAGTTGAGGCATACTGTGAGTTTTAGTCAAGAGATACACATGTGAAACCTCCAGAAAAAAATAGCTCTACTTGTTTATAGGAAGTCGAGCATCAAAGATGAACTCGAGTAACATAGAAACACCACCGCAATAGATAATAGAAAGATGAAATTAAGAAATAAGAACACACTAGAACTCCTTCGAATCTCACATAAGTAGAAAACTTATTAGTTGAACACTAGCTTTCAATTACAATAATCACGCTCTTTGCTAAAATGTCCAACCCTTGGCATATTCGACTTCGATATTTTATAGATAATTTAAAACATGAGATAACCTTATTTGATGCTAGATACATCGAACCTCTAACTCTTGACACGTTTCCTAAATCCATATGACATGGTATTTATTACAAAAGGATAACTAACCTACTAAACATTCCTATTACAAATAGGATTCAAACTCTCTTAATCACTTATCTATAACAACCTTATCTTAATTAAATACATCCTTTTCCAAATGTATTAACACATGGTCGAATCTTAGATGATTGGCTTCAAATCTTTATGACCAGTACGTCGACCTCCATGAAAGTAGGAAACAAATTCTCGTTTTCTAGGCATGTGGTCATCTACAAAGCTTTGAAATGTTCTAACCATCATGAAATCATCATTTAAAGGTCCTTTCGTTGTTAGGAATTGAAGTAACACCTTCCAAAATCTTCCCTAAGCTCTAGCCGTCTAAAACCATCTTTATTAACGTCTCAAATGAGTCGTAAGTAGACTGCAATGAAAAAACAACACAATTTCGTAGCTTTTTCAATAACACCGCTCTTTACTCCTTTTTTCTTCAAAACCTTATTCTTTCCTCCAACCGACTTAATTATCTTTAAATATATCCTCCTCAACTTTTTTCAGCTTCGATTCATTCTTTTACCCCTCAAAATTTGATGAAAAGGGTGAAGAAAAGCTACTACGTTAAATTTCGTAGCGCTTTTTCTCTCTTTTTACAATCGTCTTGCTACAAATCGTTGAGGAGCAAAGGTTGCTCAAAATTTTCCAAAAAATGAAAACCGTAAATGTACCAAAACTCAAAATGAAACTGATTTCATCATGTCAAAAGCCATATGAACCGAAAACATAGCTGGCTTCTGGGCCCTTCATGAGGTCCTTTTCCATTTTCACTTGATTTAGCTTTTGACTCTTTAATGATTGTCATTTTGCACCTTTTTCTTTAAATCATCCCGAATCACTTTCACCGCTACTCCAAGCTTTCCACTCGATCTTTAAGTTTCTTGTTACCATTCTCTTAAGTGAGTATTTATTACTCATGTTTGGCTTCCTTGATTGTCGGGACTTTCCATGTGAAAAATTGCCTTCCGCATCGCATGGAGCTTCGTAAATAGAACCATTTTGACCTTCCCATAGTGCCTTCATTATTTTGAACTCTACTTTCTCAATATTGTGCTTTCTAGCCCTCTTTTATCATCACAACAATTTCTTGGTTTTCCAACCTCAATTTCTCTTCAAGATGTTGTTAATTGCCATTTCTTTCTTCTCTTTGTTCTACTCGGTCGCATGCCGTATCAGTAGGGTGATGAGAGATCAACCACTTCTTCAGGGGCTTTAGCCGTTCAATAGTTTTGAATTTCCTTGTCGCCCTTACTTGAGTTTCTTAAAGAGCCTAGTTAGCAAAGGTTTTCTTTCTTGAAAGATGAAGGTTGCATTTGCACCCTCAAAACTCGTTTCTTCTAGACTTCATTTTTTTGTTTTTGCTCATCTTCCAATGAAGTCAACTTTCACAATGGGTGTTCTTTCTATGTCAATATCATGTAGGATGTCATTCTAAATTTCCTTTATTACCGGGCTATCCTCCGTAGTCAGAAGAATTTTTTCCCTTTAATGCCATTACTTGGCTTCTTGTTACTCTTTTGATTTCCGTTTATTTACATCTTGTTTCTATTTTGCCTCTTTGAAACTTTACCCCTATTTTTCAAAGATGGATTTTATGTATCAATCTACTTTGTGTCTACTCGTCCTTTTCAACTTGTTCTTTGGCTTCGCCTTTTGCAAATTCCTTTGGTTTTGCAACCACAGTTGAGTAGACTCTGTTGTTGGTGGTGATGTGAGTTCCTTAGTTTTTAGGGTTTCTAGTTGTAGGAGTTAGGTTTCCCAACTCAAAACCATTTATGAACAAAAAGGATGACCAACTTCGCATATCTTTTGAAGCTCATTCAAAATCAATAACTTCATAAAAACCATGATGAAACAACATGTTTCACAACCTTCTGACGGATTTACATTATCAGCCATTTTTGCAAGACTCCTATGTAGATAGAAAGGAAAATCGAGAGAAATCTTACTAGTGAAATGCAAAAGCAGCTTAAAAATGATATGTGTAGACCTTATGATATCTTCCCCTCCTTCACATGTAAAATATCTTTTAATGTTGAGCATTAGCTTTGCATAAGTTTCTTTGACGTGTACTTAGGATAGCGTTATTGAGGTCCATATCCGTATACCTGTTCTCATGAATTCTTTACATGGCTCCATATCAAATTTGAAACTTTTGAACCAAGTTTCGACCCTTGGTATCTCTCCGCTACAAGCAGAATAATTCCTATGGTGTAATTGACACACTTAGCATCCCAAATTCGGTAGTTGTTCCATTGAAGTGCAAGGAAAATTCTTTATACACCTATGTGTGGCAACCCCCGCAATCATTAAAACTAAGACAACCTACTTTTGATGAATGCCTCCATCATCGCTAGGTCTTTCACTCATGGCCTTCATATTTTCGGTGTTCAGTGTCTTAAAGTAATGTCCTCTTCCCAGGAATTCTTATTTTCCTTTTCCATGCTTCAAAGAAAACTTTTCAAATGCTTGACAAATTTTAATCCGCCTTCTTGAACAGTGAAAATAGCATCCTCGCCGATTAGTTTACATCTCTCGCTCATCAAAGGATTAAGACAAGAGAAAACCTTGTAGTGTCACAGGTTTGGATTTTACTTCGCAGCTGTATACCGTGGAATGGATGTAAATGGAAACGAGAATGCATTCCAATTAACCAATATCTAAATTTAAAATATTCTACAATCGAATGATGCCCCTTATCTATACCCTATCATGGAAATGATGACCGCAAGATGGGTAAGTACATTGAATCTATCACCAATTAACTCATCATACCACTAACCTATCATTTCCCAACGGATTCCGAAAATTCCACCAAATGACAAGACAATTTAGAAATCGCGCTTTCGTAGCATTGGAAATGTATTTTTCCTATTTGCACTATGAAACTATTAGCGTTTTCGTAGTGCAAATCAACTTTTTTAACCATGGCGCGACGAAACATGGAATCTTGATACTCAAATGCTTTGACCCAAATTATGAAATGACTCCAAATGGAAATTATGGATATCCGACAACTAATGGACCTTAAAATACTTTATTTGAACTTAATGATGACCTTCAAACTATAAAAAAAAATATAAAACCTTCCCTTGATCAAACCTAAAATGAATCCTACAACCCTATTTTGACTCATGAACCTACTTGAACTAATAAAAATGATGTTGCTTGAATTTTTGGGTGATAATAGAGATCATGGACCAATCGGGTCTTAAGCCATGGATCAAGTGCCGATAATACCAAGGAGAGAGTGAACCGTCAAATCACTACATATCGTGACCATCGGATTATAGTTACAAATGTACATAGTAAAGAAACACACTTTACCTAACTCTACACTATATCAAGTTGTATTCTAACTATTTCCTATGTTTCGCATTATCCTAATAGTATGCCAAAATGTTGCAATCAAGGAATGCGTTGCTCATTGGAAACCAATCTAGAATGGAACTACAACACCAATGCACTTTTCCTTTCTTTTTTATTGCAATCTCCCTCATAGTATTGGAATGTTTGATGTATTCTCATTTTGGTTAACTTTGGAGTTCTTATTACTAGTCTAACTTTTGTCATCATTTGAGAACATTTTTCTGTGCATTGTGAAGATTTTTTTTTTACAATCATGTTGTAGTAGCTCCAAGTTAAACAACAAGGAAATCATAGTTGTGTGTTGATTGGCCGGGACCAGGGAATGAAATAGTTTATGGCTTCAAAGAAGATGGTTAAAGAGAACCGATGGGCTGGTTTGCTATGTGCAGATTCGTTAGGGGTCCTATAACATAGATTCATAATTTTTTAATTGACCTTTATACTGTATTATGTACATCCCTTGCTTTCCTGTTGTTTTCCCATATTTAAAAATCAAAAATCAAAAATCAAAAAGAGAGGGTAAAGTCACAAAAGCAAGATCAAAGGACTTAAAAATATAGACCCAAAAAGAAAAAGATGAAAATAAAACACAAAGTGTGCAAGTCTAAATGCCACTACTTTTTAATTTTTGCAAATGATTATGGCAAGAGTGTCAATAAATCGTATAATCCATGATGATTTAAACTGCTTAATCTTGACTTGTCATGTTTTCACTCTATTGTATGTTTTAGATAGTGAATAAATATTTGTCAGAAAATAACTCCCGACAAATCAATAGATAGGTAAAGAATAAAGAGGAGCCCATCGCTTAATTCGAGCCCCCAATGATATAAGGTAGATTTAGATAGTTTTTATACTTTTTCAAAAAGAATAAATGTTTCAAGGTAGCAAGCTCAAGTGCACCCCTAAAAATGGAAGAAAATGTTAGATTAAAGGTGGTAGAAAGAAGTGGGAAGAAGCTTGTAAATATTTATCACCAGGTAAAAATTACTAATTTCCCCATCCTCAGAAAAGTAATTTTTCATTCTAAACTCTCGCTAAAGAGGCCTTGGCATTTTTCTGATTTCCTCATGGGACCGACCCAAGGTCTATCAGACCGATTAGTTGAACATGTTGAATCTGAGGTAGTTAATCCCTAATTATCATTATTTACTCTCTTTTCATTCACCCATTACAACTCAAATTTTAAGTAAGAATTCTTTTCTTACTTAGTGATACACAATATCCCATTTGATTAATCCTCCATTTCATAAAATATACAATCCCTCAAAACATCTTATCCTAAGTAAAAGTGGTGAAATTATCAAATGATACAAATTTGTTTTAAGGTTTTCAGCTTTACTTAGTCATATAAATGTATTGATTGATATTTCATTTTCTTGTCATTGATTTTTAACTTATTCTATTAATTCCTTAGAAAATACCTTATCTTATTAATATAACTCCATTTATTTAAAAATATCCCCCTTCAAACCCACTATTATAAGATTTTATGCCAAAGTTAATTATCCACATGTTGAAAATAAAATCCCAAAAATATACCCCTTTGGCATAAAACCAACAATGTATAAATATCCCTACTTCATCATAGTTGTTAAATCTTCCATGGTTTAATAAACTATATAATAAAGAATGACATGATGATTATCATAGCTTATCATAAAGTTTAATTCTAACTCAAACTTTATTCCCCCAAAACCTTGTAAATACATTGTTTTTATCCCCGCATTAACCCAAGGTTTATTGCAATGAACTAAAGGTTTATATCATAATTCACATTGATTATTTCCAACTATGTAATAGTCTTCACGTTTTATACATAGCCTAACCCATGGTTAAATATTCATATTCCACCACGCATCCATATCCTACACATCTAAACCTTTGATTATAATTATATAACATTCCATAACCTAAGACACTTTTGTAATGAAACTTTGTTGTAAATCATATTATATGCAAGTTTTATTACATTGTTAATCCATTCCAAAGGTTAATTATTTCGAAGTTTCCCCGGTCCTGCACCCAACCTTTAAACTCATAGTTTTTCAACCCTTCGCTCTTTTCCGATGATCCAATGTGCTTTCCAGACTCATTTCGCGCTCAAAAAATCAATCGACCTCTCATCGCCCAAATGGATACAATGGGTGGTTTTCCCATTTCCTCCCTAACACGTGGAAAAATATGATCGTATCATACTGTTTTGTTCAATACAACTTACAACCGTATCCAATGTGAAACTCACTCAATGGTTTTCGCATTCGAAAACAAACCATTCCCGCTTTTGATGTGACTAGCATTTATTACGCTTTTAAAGATTTGTATCAAAGTTTAAAATCTTTGTTATGATTCATATATTATACCTATTTGCATATTCCCGACCGATAAAGAGCTCCACTTGGCCGTGTTAAGATTCCTGCACTCGTTTTAAATCGTGTTGGTCGATTTCCTATCTTAAACTCGATTTGACTCCAAACTCCTCGTTTCAAGACTATAAAAGCCATTTCTCCGTACTCCGAGACCCATCCGTTAGAACAAACAAAAGCTTCTAAACCCTTTCGCGTCAAATTACCTACAAATTGAGGTATTTTCATCGCTTAAAACCCCGCATAATCAATTCTCGAACCATCCCTACAAAACAAGCTTTCAATTATAGAAATTCATTGTGGAAATTGCCCAAAAACGCCCGAAACAAGCCAAACCTCGTCACCAATTTTTCAGGGAAACTATTGGGTATGTGTTATATTCTTTCCCAATACCACATGCTGGGCGCAAGGGTCCTAGGCACCCTGCCGAAATTTTTGGTCCTTAATTTCCGATGGGTAGTTCACGCCATGGTTTTGTGCATGGCTGGTACATGGTTTTGGGGTATGATGGTTTTCTTGCCCCCCCGGAATTTTGGGACCGTCGTATGGTCTTGTTAGCCCCAATCTAGGGTTAATGGATTAGGGTTTATGTATGCTTCAAGATGTATATATATATATGTGTTGTAACACTAAAAGGAATATAATGAAAATCAAGTCGGTCGTCCCAATTTGGGATCCAGGGAAAATCTCTATGTTTCTCTCGTTTTTTATGTTTTATGCTTCGCTATTGTTTATTTTCTCGTTATAAGATTCGTGTGTAGATAATTTATGTTCGTGTTAAACCTACATTTGGTATCAAAGTTTTTTCTACCAAGGGGATGCCTTTGCCGTCGAGGGTTTTTTTTTCAGTTCGAGTAAACCATGTCTGGGCAAGATCTCGTGGATTGATTCTTGCGATGAAAGAATATGTGAAGTAGCAATGAAGATAGAGATCGAAAATTTAATGGTCGTAGTTTTGAGTTATGGAAGCTCGTGATGGAGGATTTGGCTGTGGATAAAATATCAATGGATCACGAGATCTGCACGAAACTAACCAAGAATGTCGTAGTGGAAGACCGGAAGAAACTGGATTGGAAGGTTACATAATAACACTTGCCAGGTGTCTCGTATTCAAGACGTTGAATGTATCCGGGAAGCTACCGTGAAGAATTTTATGAAAAAACTTGGGACTTTGTACCAATCTAATTTTGACGAATAAGCTTGCTCCTGTGAAAGTCGATAGACCCTGAGAACAGAAGTGATGGAGACTCAGTGATAGCATCCGAATGCCCTTCAATACTATGGTAAGTCAAATTACCATATGTTTATATTAAAACGTATGAAGATAAGTGCACGCTTGTTGTGTTCTCTACAAGACTTGTGGGACAACTGGTTATCACAATAGGTAGCACACACAATCACCTGAATTTGATGACATTTGCCTCTCTGCACTTTGCTTGCTCAGAGGAAATGAGACTGGGAGTGAAATATGGAGGGCCGAATGTATATGCCTTATCTATACGAGGAAGGTCCCAAACAGAAACAAGAATAAGGTTTGAGTGGGAGATCCAACCAGAGGGAGATCTAAATCTCCCTGAAAGTTTGTAGCTGGGTGGCGCGTTTAGAGTGAAGGGCACCACAAAGGAGGTGCGCATCTAAAGCTCCCCGAGAAAGGAAAGGATCCGATGATGCTCCTTCACAGAGGGCAAAACCACCCTTGATGAAGGTGGGGATGTTTATTTGGCTTCTTCTTCAAATACACATGTAGACTGCGAGTCATGGTAGATTGACACAGTGCACTTTCACTTCACTCCCATCGGGGAGTGGTTCTCATGAGTATGAGAAATATGATGGTGATGTCTTCCTAGGGGATGATAGACACAAAATCATCGCGACGTGAAAGACTGAAGCTGAATCTCGCAAGGTGGAAGGATTAGAACACTTGGTGTTCCGTTGCTATTCTCGCATTGGCCAGAAATCTGATTTCTATAAGAAGATGCATGACGGTGTAAAAATAAAGGTTTGCAAAGATGCCCCGCAATATGGTCTGGGGAGCACTAGTATTAATGCGTGAGTTCAAACTGAACTCGTACAGCACAAGGTAGCACCGTTATTAATGGGTAACAGCTTCTATGGTTCCCGGGAAGTGATGGAAAGCCTACTGCCTTCTAGATAAAAGGACTGTTAAGTGCATCAAAGGATTTGTTATTGAGAGACATTTCCAAATGCTACATAAATGGTATGGTAGAAGGTATGTCTAATTTCTCTCCGGATTTCGATTTATGAACATTGTATATGGGAAGTATAATCAGGTGAGTTTTCCTTCGGGTGCTAAGAGGCTAACAAGATATTAGAACTTCTGTGCATGTGATGTGTTCGGACATGCCGATTCCTTCACTAGAAAGTCCGTTTATCATGTTTCATTCACATGACTTCTCAATACATGGATATATTTCTTGAGGAAGAAATCTAAAGTCGTCGACAAATTTAAAGAATTTAAGGCTCGGTGGAAACCGTATAGAGAAGAAGATAAAGGTGTCGAGGACAGACAATGGTGGGGAGTTCGCAAGAAGGAATTTGAAGAGTTCGTAAGAAGTGTGGTAAAGACGATAGAAGACTACTCCATATACACCTCAAGAAATGGAGTGCCAGAAAGAATGTTTAACACTAATGGAAAAGGAAGAAGCATGCTCAAAGGGTACTGTGTTAGGACAAGAATTATGGGCAAGAGGCGTTGGAGACTACATGCTATCAAGTTACCGTATCACCTTCATCGTTGCTGGAGGATAATACCTCCCACATGAGGTATGGAATGCAAGAAACCCTCTCTTTCACTTCTAAGGGTATTTGGATGATGCATATGTATATGTTTCAAGGCAGTATGACCAAGTTGGATAATAAATATGAAAGTCAATCTTTATTGGGTATAAGGATGATTTAAAAGGTTAAACAAGCTTTGAACCTAAAAAAGGAAGGTTGTGTATACTGAAGATGTGGTGTTTAGAGAGGTGAAATATGTCATAAACATGAACTCATACCAAAGGAACCTAAGAAGATAAAGTTTGAGCTAAAGGAGGATGAATCAGACTCTACAACAGAAGAAGACTCGGTAAAGAAGAGCTAACAAACTCAAAATGTGAGAAGATCAAATTTTAAAAAGAAGGCAAATGTAAAGGTATATTCCATCTCGCTTTCTATCCGTGCCTTGCTCACATAATCAAGATGGTCCCAGAATCAGTATGCGTAGATTCGCAGGATGGAAAACTCCTCGAAGGAGGCCATGGTTGATGAAATGGCATCCTTGCATAAAAATGAGGCATGGGATCCGGTGGAGTCATTACTGAAGGGCTTCCATCTAGAGGAAATGGTGTTTATGAAGAATATGAATGTAGAAGGCAAGGTGGAGAAATACAGTGCCCTACAGAAAGGTTATTCCAAGGTGCTAGGAATTGATTTTGGGTGATATTTTTTCTCCGATGCCAAGGTTACTTCTATTAGATTAATTTTATCTATTTCTCGCTACATTTTATTTTGAGATAGAACAGATGGATGTAAAGACAACATTTCTTCATGGGGATCTAGAAGAGGAGATCTATATGAAGCAAAACTCTAAAGGCTTTATGGTGAAGGGTAAGAAAGAACTGCATGCAAAGCTGAAGAAGTCTCTCGTATGGGTTAAACAGCTACCAAGGATGGTATCGTAAATTTGATACATATATTTGGGACTTGCCCACTGTGGCTATGAGGATCACCGTGTTTATTTTAAAATGACTGTGTCCGTGTTATTTATTTGGTCTTGTATGTGGATGATATGTTGTTGATTGGAAATGACAAAAGAAATTATCCAATATTTGAAGACCCAATCAAGCCCAAATTTGACATGAAGGATCTTGGTGCTGCAAACTATATTTTGGGCATGGAAATTAACAAGAGATCAAAGAAGAGGAAGCTCAAGTAACCTGTGAGGAAGTATGTCAAGATTGCCATCAGTAAAGGTTCAATATGCAAGATAGTAAACCTATGAATGCCTTGGTTCCCCGAGGTGCAAAGCTATCTGCTGAACAATGTCCCAAGACACAAGAAGATGGAGGAGGATATGTCCCGTGTTCCATATGCAAGTGCAAAGGTAGCCTAATGTATGCAATGGTCTCCGTACTAGACTAAGGCTACTGTGTTAAGGCAAAGGGGGAGTATTGATTATGTCGAGCTAAAACCTAGGAAGGATCATTAGACAAAGAAGAAGTGGGTTTTCGCATATTTACGTGGCACTAGTGATTATGGTTTGTGCTACCAGGGAAGACCAAGATTGGAAGAATTCTTGGGACATTCGTGGTTTCGTTGATGCAAACTAGGTCAGAGATCTAGACTAAATAAGACTACAAGTGGTATGTGTTTAGCCTATTTGGAGGCATAGTCAGCTTTGGATGAGGCACAATCCGTAGTGGCTCTTTCAACTTGCCAGAGTGCACACACAAAGCAGCCCACCATGCAAGCAAGGAACTACTTTGTCATGCAGATTGTGTTCAAGTATGGGGTTGGTACATCAAGCTATATGATAGATCGTGATAGCCAAAGCGCAATTTTCTTATTAAGAACCCTCGCTTATCATTCAAAGACAATGCATATTGATGTTCAATATCACTTTGTTAGAGATATGGTCGAGACTAAAAGGATGGTGTTGGTAAAGGGTGGACACTTTGAATAATGTTGCAGATGGCTGATGAAGTCTCAGAGCACTCAAAAGTTCTCTCGTGCAGAGAAACAATGGAAAGTTGTTGAAGAATTGGGCCAATGATTGTAACAAGCTCTCCTTGTGTCTCTGCGGGTACACAAAACAACAAGTGCGAGAATGTTGGGTATGTTTGATCCTTAATTTCCGAAGGGTAGTCCGTTACCATGGTTTTGTGCATGGTTTTTGCACATGGTTTTGGGGTACGATGGTTTTTGACCTCGGTATTTTGTAGATCCTATTGGTTATGAACTACGAAGTGTTCTGAAAATCTAGAGTTAATGGATTGAAGTTTATGTATGCTTCTTGATGTATATATGTGTTGCAACACTAAAAGGAATATAATGAAAAATCAGCCGGTCATCCCGATTTGGGATCTAGGGGAAAAAATCTCCGTGTTTTTCCTATGTTTTATGCTCTTGCTATTGTCTATTTTCTATTATAAGATTTGTGTAGATACTTATTCAGGTTTAAAAACCTACGTAAACCTTATTTCCTACTGTGAAGCCTTTTTAAGCCAAATTTCCTTAGCTACAACTCAAGATAAAATTCCTGAAACAAAAAGGGGGTTTAAAGCCTGCTGCATTTCTTAAAAATCCTTTTTCACAAGCCTAAATCATTCAATAAACCCTTGTTTCCTGCCTGGCTTGAAGTTGTATTTCGAAGCCTAAATTGAGCAAAGATATCACTGAAATTCTTCCTTAGCCTAAATTTCTTAGTTAATCGTTTAAATTAAATTACTTTTTTAAACCATTTAATCTACAAAAAGAAGCCAAAATGCCTAAAAAATAAGAGTTAAACCTCCATGCATGTATCTAATTCCATAGGTTTTTCAAAAAACCTTCAATCACCTCCTTGCGTACTCTGAATTCTCATTAATAAATTGTTTCTATGTGTTTCTATCAGAATATGGATTTGGACCAAATGCTTCCAATACTAGTCGTACAAAATTGTTTTGCTCCAAATTTCAAATTTAATTCAAAGGCTTCATTCATAAAAGTTTGTATACAAAGAAAAAATAAAATCAATTCAAAGAGAGATCGTAATGATGAAATGTGCAATAATGAATGGTGAAATAGAAATGAGAATTCATAGGGAGGAAAAACATAATGCTTAAAGAGTATCAATGGTTAAAGTGTTACCGTAAAAGTCATGGAAAAGTTAAAACAAAGTTGCCAGAGAGTAGTCAAGGTAAAAATGTTAAAAGTAAAAACAAGAAATGGGTAAGTTTGGTCAATAAGAGATGAAAATAATTTCACCAACAACAATGAATTTTATCCAAAGTGAAAGTAAAATAAATAGTTAAAAGAACAAAATAAAAACATGAAAACAGAGTAACATGAACATTTTCGCAGAAATTTCCTATTTAAGTCATTGTTTTGCTAAAACTATTATGACCAGTCCAAGATTAATCTCTGAAAAATGAAGCATTTCATGCTTCAGATGTCTAGCTACAAAAACCTCTCTCACTTTTCTAATAGTCATTATGGCTGGGAAATGTTAAACCATATTGAAAAGCACGCTTATATAAAATTCATATTAAGTCATCATTTTGCAGAAAATTTGGTGGCCAATTGGGAAATACATATTACAAACCCGAAGGAGTTTTTTGTTCCTAAGCGACCCATATAAAAACACTCATCTCACTTTAGGCATGTATATTATATAATGAAAGATACATGTGCATATTTACAACCTAGTGCCTGCATCAGAAACTCGTTTACACATTTTTGTAGAGCCTATTGTGAACAGTTGGAGAAGAAATTTAGAAATCCAGAGAGGTTTATTTCCTCATAAACATACTCATATATAATAACCCCTTTCACTTTACATATATTCTGACTGAAATAAAAAAGGTATCATTGAACCTCAAGTTTGAGAATTACCTGGAGCAGTAATGCGTCAAAGAAAGGAAACAGCTAGTGGCTCGATGCCTCATCATCAACTAAGAGTTGAGATCAAATTAAAATTCTCCTCTTTTTCATCACCTATCCATAAAAATAGTGCCAACAGATGCATTAGTTTTGAGCGTCCTTTTACTTAATTTTTATTTATGTAAAACAAAGTGAGGATATTCAGAACCAATCTTCGACATATTTTCAAGATATTCTAGTTTAGAATTTGCATAAATACTTCACTCTTTGAAGTATTTTATGTGAAATAAAATTTCTAAGATTACCATAGACTTTTGCAGACATACTGGTAGCAGTCACATGTTGATTTCGAAGTAGCCGATCGACAAAGCTAATTGGGCATCATAATTCAAGATTCTTGCGAAGTGGTTAAAGAGTAAAGTGCATATTTTCTTGTCATCGTTTCATTTCTAAGTTCCATGCAATTTCATTATGTTTTTATTTGTCTTAATGATTAACTAGGAATATTACTTCAGGATTAGCTTATTTTCCATGTTTTAACTAAGTTACCATTTAAACGTTTTCTCATGATTTCCGTTGTTGTAACTTTCATTGATTTTACTTCCTACCACCCCCTCGCTCCTTCCTCCATTGTCCGATCAAAGGATCCTTCATTGCCATTTATCCCGACTATACCATTTCATCAAAAGCCTTTACCCTTAAAAACTCGAGGGTTATCTACTCTTCCCCCCTCGAATACATTTGCAACTTTTCGCCCTGTTTTCTAGTACTGTTATCTAGACTTAGACTCCATAAAATGAATGGACAAGTAGATCTCTATTAGTTTAATCCAAGTGATTTTTACCCCACCAAAAGATTTTAAAAACAAAACCAAATGTTCTAACATAACTAGCCTAAAAGCATAAATAAAAACAAAGATAAATCTTAAAGAGAGAGTCCTCTGGTGGAACTTTAGGAAGGCTAGATCCTAGAGTTCCAAGTAGATTTTTGGTTACCTCGTACTATTTCTCTTGAACTTCTGAGAAATTACTAAGTGATAACATAATGCATAATTATATCAAAAGTCCTTAAATTTTCTCCTTTTAAATATTTTACAGTTCAGACACTAACTATGATGTAGATAGTACCGACACACAAAAGTTAAAATCCACTGGCACTCCAAATCAATTTCACAATTAAAACTCCACCGGAGGAATGAACTCCTAAAGAACAATTATGGAAAGATCGTATTTCAACTTGGATCTTAATCCACATCAGTTTTTTCATTAAGAAAGTTTTTCAATGTATATTGTATTTTTTATAGAAGATCTTAGATTAGTTTTTAATTATTTTCCTTTGAATATTGTAAGTAATAATTCTCCTAATCTCTTTTATAACTTTCTTCTAAACTTAAATGATGACTATTTTCCAATTAAGAAGCTCAAATAATCAAGACTGATCTTACAATCACATATTCTCTGTACCATAAAGTTCCGTATAGATATGCTCTATTTTACCTCTATACTCCATGATTTTCCTAAAAACTACTACAAACATCTTCCTAGATTTGATGGAGAGAATGGTATCACCGCCAAAAACATATTCAAGGTTTTGAGAATTATTTGGATTTATTTGAAATTGATGAAGATGATGTTAAAATCAGAATTTTTTCTTTGCAAAATATAATAAAGAGTTAAGTTCTACCTAATGCTAGGCATCTCAAATTTCTATGTGCTTATGTAACTTTTCCTTGATAGATGGATAATCAAAGTTAACTTTGTGATCACTAAGAATATAATCATTAAAAATACATCCAAATGAAACAAATACAACAAATTTCCTATTTATTTAATCAAGTTTATTATTCAATGCCGTGGCATAGACCTCCCTGCGATTCAACTCTCTTCGCATTATCCAAGTGCCTTGGATCCAGAAATAGAATTTTGGTTAAGAGAAAGAGATCCGTAAACACTTGTACAAGATGCGTAACATTACAAATGTTGATGTAGAAGTTAACTACAAATCAGACAAGAAAAGTTGAAAGTAGAAGAAGAGGAAAAGAAAAACATCAGAGGTAAAACTTAGCCTTTTTAAGAAAAATAGAGCAAGAAAAAAAAAAAAAAGAATACAAAGATCTTCATTAAAGATGAATTTTTGTTCAAAAAATCACCTTGATACATTTAATAAAGAAATAGAAGAGGTTGATAGCTATGAAATAAATTTTCTAATTCAATTATCATAGATCACAAAATGATTATACTGATCAATATGTGGAAGAAGAATCTCCACGATTTAATATGTATGTTTGATTACATTCCTTCCTTTGATGATTTTCCTAAGTATTATCATTATGATGATATTTATGTTTCCAAACTCAAGCTAACTTTACAGCAATCGTAATAGTCATGGATGAAGAAAACTCATTTTCAGATTGAAGACAAGCATCAACCAATACATCAGCCATGAGAGTGAGAAGAAAGAGCTTTAAAATGTGGAAATGAAGTAAATATTTCACTCTCAAGCTCATCATCTATTAGAGTATAAATTTCATGCCACTTCATTGTTCCACCTTTAGAAATTAGACTATTAACAAAGAAGATAATGAAACTATTGATCAGATTTTTCAATTTCACAATTGTAGTTATCACTCCCTATTGAAATAATTAACTGAAATGACACAAGAAATTTCCATAACACTATGTTTTGAATCATTTCAAGGTTTAATGAGAAAATTGTGTTGAAGCTATAAGTCCATGGGAATCCTCTATATACATAGGTTGCAAGTGTGTCTTCTTTCCCAAGTTTTTCATGATCCAATAGCTAATATGTTTGATATTGAATGCATTCAAAGCGTTCCCTCTATTAACTAACTATGAATTTCAAAATCAAGATGATAAAGGTTTTAACATTCAAAACATTACAATCAAGAATATCAATGTCACAAATCTTATCTAAAATTTTGTGAGACATGATGAAAATAACATTTCAAACATTCATGGCATGGAGGCCATCCAGTCAGTGTACATTTGTTTAGATCAGCTTAAACATCAAAGGGCATATATTTTTGGAAGATCCTTTGTACATTTTCTAGAGTCAACAGCAAGAATCAAGTGTTTCTTATCCTCCTCATTTGTTGACAAGTTTCTAATAGGTTGCGTGCTGTCATTTTGATAATCAACAAGAAAATGTACATGTAAATCTATCAAAGTATATAATGCTTGAAATGTTGCATTGGCTATTTTACTTACCCAACTTTTGCCAGCTTTGACAAAATCACCGATTAGAGTAAGTAATAGTGATTTCAAATTTTACCTGGGCCGCTTTTCATCTGTTTGAAATAATTCATTAAGGTTTGAAGGCAAGGAAAAGGCCCTAGCTGCTTAATGATTTAGTAGTGTGTTTGAAGTTTGCAACTCCTTTGGGCTTCCCGCATCAGATTTTAGTTTCGTTAAAAAAAAAAGGTGTAAATTCAGCTTCAAGAGTTTTCAACATAGCATAAGCATGTTTGGGATTGGCCCAATGGATCAAGCTACTAGTCGATGATGTTCTTGACATTTCACAAGCAGAGATGCTATCCCCATGTGAAGTCGTTGTTAGGTTCCTATAAAGATAGGATCTGTAATTTTTTAATTGAATTTTGATAGCCTTGTAATTATGTACATATCTTGCTTTCTCGTAAGTTGTTTTCCTTAAGTATTTAGAAAAAAATAAAAATCAAAAATCAAAAGAGGGTAAAAGTCCTAAAAGAAAGATCGAAAGGACTTAAAAAATATAGACCCCAAAAGAAAAGATGAAAATAAAACATGAAAGTGTGCAAGTCTAAATGCCACTTCTTACTTTTACTTTTGCAAAAATGATTATGGCAATAGTGTCAATATATGCCATAATCCATGATGAGTTAACCACTTAATCTTGACTTGTTGTGCTTTTCAATTTCCATGTTTTAGATAGTGAACAAATATTTGTCGCATGCTTTGTCTCACAATCAATAGATAGGTAAAGAATAAGAGGAGATCATCAGCTTAATCCGAGCCCTCAGTGATATAAGGATTTAGATAGTTTTGCTACTTTTTCAAAAGAATAAAATGTTTCAAGGTAGAAAGCTCAAGTGCACCTGCAAAATGGAAGAAAAAATGTTAGATTAAAGCTGTAGGTAGAAAGAAGTGGGAAGAAGCTTCAGAATATTTATCACCGGCAAAAATTACTAATTTCCTTATCCCCCATAAAAGAATTCTTCGTCCTAAACTCAACAAAGAGGCCTTGTTATCGACTTCGTTGGGACCGAACCCAAGGCTCAATGACTGATTAGTTGAACATGTTGAATTCTGTATACTAATCCCTAATTGTCATTATTTCACCTTCATTCACCCATTACAACTCAAATTTTTAAGTAAGAACTTGTTTCTTACTTAGTGATACACAATATCCCATTCGATTAACTTCCATTTCATAAAACATACAAACCCCAAAAACATCTTATCCTAAGTAAAAGTAGAAATTTTATCAAATGATAAACTTTGCTTCAAGGTTTTCATTTTACTTAGTCATATAAGTGTATTTATTGAGTATTTCATTCTTTGCCATATTGATTTTTAACTTATTCTCATTAATTCCTTAGAGAATACCTTATCCTATTAATATAACTCCATTTATTTAAAATATCCCTCTTTAAAATCCACTATTATAAGATTTTATGCTAACAAGAATATCCACATGTTGAAAATAAAATCCCAAAATATACCTCTTTGGCATAAACTAACAATATATAAATATCCCACCCCACTATAGTTGCTAACCTCATGGTTTAATAAACTATATAATAAACAAAGACTCAATCGTCGAGCTTATCATAAAGTTTAATTTAAACTAAAACTGCTCCCCCAAAACCTTTATAAACACATTGTTTTTATCCCCAATATTAACCCAAGGTTTATATCGTAATTCACATTGATTATTTCAACCATGTAATAGCCCTCATGCTATACATACTAACCCATGGTTAAATCATCATATTCACTTCATGCATCCATATCCTACATCTTTTAAACCTTTGATTAATATAAACTATATAACATTCCATAACCCGCATTACCCATTTTTAATGAAATCCTTGTTATAAATCATATAATATAAAGTTCATATTAATATTTGTTAATCCATTCCAAAGGTTAATTATTATTTGAGTTTCCCCAGTCCCACCCAACCTTTAAAAACCACAACTTTCAAATCAATCTTAGCCCTTCGCTTCTTTTTTTCGATGATCCAATGGTTCTAGACCAAGCTTCGCGCCGTAAATCAATCGAACTCCCGCTAATTCAAATGGATGCCAAATGGGTGTTTTCCCATTTCCCCCCTCAAAGAACGTAGCGACCTGACTGTGTCGCGTTCGTTTTGTTCAATACAACTTACACTTGTAAATCCAACGTTAAACCCACCAATGCCTTCATTCGAAATAAAACCATTCCCGCTTTTGAGGTGACTAGCATTTATTACATTTTTAAAGACTTAAATAAAAGGTTAAATCTTTGTTATGATTCTTATTAACGTTATTTGAAATATTCTATTGATAAAGAACTCCGTCAATGCAAGTTAATATTCAAATTTATTTTTAAACTATGTTCATCGATTTCCAATTTTAAACTTCATTGACTCAAATTCCTATTTGAAGACTATAAAAGCCATTTCTATGCACCAAGACCCGTCCATGGAATAAGCAAAAAGCTTCAACCCTTTTCAAGTGTCAAACACCGCAAATTGAGGCATTTTCATCGCCGAAACCCCCGGCATTACCAATTCAACCATCCCTAAGCAAAACAATCTTTCACCTTATAAAAATTCACTTCATGGAAATTGCCCAAAAACGCCAAAAAACAAGTCAAACCCCGGTAAATTTTTTCTAGAAACCTTATTTCCCCCGTAAGCCTTTTTAAGCCAAATTTCTACACCACAACCTCGAAGATCAATTCCAAAACAAAAAGGGGGTTTAAAGCCTATAAATTTCTTAAAAATCCTTTTATTAGCCTAAACCACCAAGAAACCTTGTTTCCTATCTTAGCTTAGTTTTCTACTTTGCTTCAAATTGAGCAAAGATATCACTTCGAAATTATCCTTAGCAAAAATTTCTTAGTTACCCTTCCGTTTAAAGTAAATTACTTCGTAAAAACTATTTAATTCATGCAAGAAACTAGAATGCCTAAAAACAGACAAGCAAACTTCCTACGTACGTATCTCATTCATTGTGTCTTTCAAAACTTTCAATCACCTCCTCGCACCGGATTTCATTAACAAACCGTTTTATTTTTTGCAAAGGTTATCGTAATATGGATTTGGACCAATAGTTTCAATACTAGCTCTAATAAAAATTGTTTGCTCCAAATTCTCAAATTTTAAGTCAAAGGCTTCATTCAACAAATGGGGCTTTGTATACAAAGAAACAAATACAAAACCAAGTAAGAGGGAGAGATCAAATTAATGAAATGTAAAATTGTCATGGTAAAAGTGAAATTATAATCTTATAGGGATGTGCTGAAAACAATAAGAAGAAGATATCATGGTTAAAGTGTATCAGGTAAAAGTCGTAGTGAAGTGGTTACACAAAGTTATGTGCGCTCAAGGTAAAACAAGAAAGTAAAAAAAGATTCAAGAATGGTTAATAGAGATAAAAATACTTTCACCAAAAAACAATGAAGTTTATCCAAATTTAAAGTAAAACAAGTTTAAAAGAACAAAAGGTTAAAAGATGAAAACAGAGCAAGAAGGAACATTTTTGGCAGAAATTTCCGTTTTAAGTCATTGTTTTGCGTAAACTATTGTGACCAATCCAAGATGAATTTGCAAAACTTATGAGGCTTATACCTAATATGTCCAAATACATAAACCTCTTCTACTTTTCTAAAATCATTATGGGGTTGGGAAATATTAAACCATATTGGAAAGGCTATCATAAAATTCATGTTTAATTCTATCATTTTGTAGAGCAAATTGTGGCCAATCGGAATAAATCTTACAAAATTAAAGGAGGTTTTTGTTCCTAAGAGACCCATATACAAAATCATATCTCACTGTGTGCATATATATTATATAATGAAAGATGTATGTGCATATTTATACGGAAGCAGATCAGGAACTGTTTTACAACATATGCTATAAGTCTGTTGTGAACAAAGATGGAGCATAAATTTAGGAAACGGAGAGAGGTTTATCTCACCAATATATTCACCTATAATAACCTCTTTCACTTTTTACATATCTATTTCATATTGAGAAATAAAAAGGTATCATTGTACCCCAATGTTAAGCCTAATCACAGAGCAGAAAAAGCAAAGGAAAAGTAAGTCAGCTAGTGACTTGGAGTGCCTCATCATCAACTAAGAGTTGAGATCAAATTAGAATTATCCTCTCTTTGTCATCAACTATCCATAAAAATAGTGTCAAATAGATGCATTAGTTTTGAGTGTCCTTTTTACTTAAGTTCTATTTATGTAAAATAGTTGGAGATATTTGTAAACCAATCTTGATATTTTTTCAAGATATTCTACTTTAGAATTTGTATAACATTTCACTCTTTGAAGTATTTTAGTGTGGAATAAAATTTTCTAAGATTACTATAGACTTTTTGCTGATACATTAGAGGCTTACATGTGTTGATTTTGGCAGAGACTGACAAAGTCTTTAATTGGCATCACAATTCGGTGGATTCTTGCGATAAATTAAAGAGTAAAGGCAGTCCTCTCTTTCTTGTCATTTTTCATTTCTGAGTTCCATGCAATTTCATTATGTGTTTGGATCTGTCTTAATGAGTAATTAGGAATATTACTTTAGGATTAGTTTATTGCTCCCCTCGTTTTAACTAAGTTGGTCAAGAATGTTTTCCGTCGATTTCTCGTGTTAGGAATCCTTCATTGCTCCTACTCCCCGTTTGACCCCCCCTCGCTCCTTCCCCTCCATTGTCCGGATCAGCGGATCCTTCATTTCCCTTTATCCCGACTATACCATTTCATCAAAAAAAACCTTTAACCAAAACTCGAGGGTTATCTACCTTTTCTCCTTCAAATACATCGGCACCTTCTTTTGGCCTTGCTTTCTAGTACTGCTATCTAGAATTAGACTCCATAGCCCAATGGACAAGTAGATATCTCATTAGTTAAATCCTAAGTTATTCTTACCCACCAAAACCTTAAAAACCAATTGTTCTATCATAACTATCCTAAAAACATAAATAAAAACAAAGATAAATCTTAAAGAGAGAGCCCTATGAACTTTAGGAAGGCTAGATCCTAGAGTTCCAAGTAGGTTTTGTGGTTACCTCGACTATTTCTTCGAACCCGGAGAAATTACTAAGTGATAACAGATTCAAATTTCGGGTGATTAGGCAGAATTTCTGAAAAGCATTGTTCATCTTTAAATAAATACGTATATTGTAGCTTTATGGTTTATCTTAATTCTAGAAAATAAAACTGAAAATTTTGACTTTGGACATGGTGTATACATATAACTATTCATTTGTTTAATTCAATTCTGTATGGTGAATACGCCTAAAGCAAGAATCCTTTGAAGTTAGTCTGCATTTTATGATTTGGTGTGTTTTTTAAAAATGCGAGAAATGTGTTTGGGTGATGTTACCAACAATGTGCTTTACCCTATTGTTAGTTTCCAATCCATGAAAATGCATAAGTGATCTTTGGTGGTGAAGAAGGAAACATTAATGAAGATCATCCGAACATTTCATTCAACCTGCATGTAAGCTTTGAGATGTCATCCATCAGATATGCCTACATGGCTTGTGCCTTTGGGAGAACACTAATTCCATTCTATAAATTTATGACATTGTTTTATGATAATATTATTTAACTTCAATAGAAAAGTAGCTTAGATAACTATCAACTAATGAATTGAAATTTTATAACATCCTGGAGTCAGACCTCCGAATGAAGAAATTCAAATAAAGTGAATCATTCAAGAAACAATGTCACAAAAAATCTTAATCGAACGATTTCTTCTACATAAATGTAAAATACACACACCAAAAGGTACAACTACGAAATAAATGGAGCCATTCAAGACATAACTCAAACCATGCAAGGGGAAAATACTACTCCTAGTTGCACATCCCGAGCGTCATTGTTTTGAAGGTCAAGGTGCTGAATCCATCTACACAAATGCTACTCATGGAAACATAATGGAATAAAGTAAGTATAGGTTTAATGCATCATATAGAAATTGTAGAGTACATTTTAATTGTCTATATCTCTCTTATCTCTCACTTGAACCCTAAATGCGTTAAAACAAAGAACTACTTATGGAGGTAAGGTTACAGTTCTTTTGAATTCTACAAATGCATCCAAAATTACCCCCGAAAACTTCCTAAAATTAATTCCCATGTATAACCTAATAACTTCATGAATATAATTCTGTCATAATAATCGTAAATGAATTAGCGTTCAACAGACAACCCTAACTACAAATTTGACTTTGCAAAGAAATATTGATACTATGAGCATAATAATAAAGAACTAGAAGTCATTCATGTTGTTCTGTGCTTGCCATGGATATGCATTCATGCTAATGAAGGAGGAAGGCGAAATCTATCAAATATATAGAGGAAAATGAAAAAAATTGTTATGGGCATCGATGTTTGTTGGGGACAACATTGTTAGGTTGAAGGAAAGAGCTCTAGTGGGTCACCGGGACTATCTAAAAATGGAAGGAGCAATAAACAAAGAATGGATTTATAGAACTAGACATGCATAGTTGGATATCATCCAAAGTTTAGCATATTATTAAATGGGTAGTTTGGTGTCCATTTTATGCCCCCGCAGGATGCAAAAACAGTATGACAATGCCATGGTGAGAGTGCGCAGGGTCTTAATATTACAAAAATGTTACATTGGAATTAATCCCATCAAAGAGAATCCAAAGAAAATATATTTCAGTCAAATTACGAGGGCTCCCCACTTGAGTTTTGATCCAAAAGGGACAGTCCTCCGTAGATAGAAAAAATATTGGGAGGTTGTATTATGGATGAAGCCTCGTATAGCATTATTGGACAAAAGAGTGGTTTTGTTCTTTTGATTGAAGTGAATTTTTCCAAAGGACTCACCGCAAATTTGGATATTTTTGGGCAACCTTTCTCAATCAAACAATAGGTGGGAATATTGGGGCATTCGTTTTGTGCATCAATGCCATGAAGGCTGGCATCTAATTTCGTGTGCACAAGGGGGCTTGGAGGGGTCGACCGGTCGAAAAAATTATTCCCTCTATATGAACAAGAACCCATATTTTTCACATGGACATTCAGGTTAATTCTCACAAGGCATCCAACTCGACATGCTTGGATATAGAGAGGACATGCCCTTGAATATGGGTCTCTCGCCTTCGAAGTTGAAAATATTTACGAACCGACCCCGAATCTGGCCCAAAAGAATAATGATCCGTAATCATGTCCTCACAATTTGAGGGTCCGAGATAGGAATGATTCTCCATTTAATCCTTCATGTTCGACCCCTCCCTTCGGTTGTCGGGGCGTAATCATAAACCTAGGCCACCGGCGTTGATGTGAGATATCGTCCTCGCCTCTCCTCAACCGCAGCACAATCCCAGATATGGAGAATCATTTTTTCCTCCCTCTCAGATACTTAGGCTAGACAAACATACTTAATGATGACTCCGATATATCCGGAACTATTAACTATAAAAAAGATCCTTTCCATAACTATAAGGGGTTTCTAGCTCGAGAACAAACCCGGCCCATCCAATAAACGAAAACTCAAATATAAGAAGATCTCTTCATGTTTCAACCAAGTTTTCAATCTCAATAATATGTTCACTAAATATTTGGAAGCAACCCTCTACCCAACGTTTGATTTGTGATGTCTCGGAAACAAGGAAGGAGCCACTCATGTGCCTAACATCCAAGGCCTGGAGAAAAAATACTCGAGGTTGACCATCCAAAATGATAATCATGTCATATAATATCGTACGGTTGGGGTTGGTACCATCTTGATAAACACCTTCATAATTCTAATTTAAATAAAAGAACGAATGATTCTCTCCAAGAAAGAATGGCTGACAGACAACATTATCAAATTACTCTCTAATTTATGCTCAACGAAGACAAATATGCGCCTGAAAAATCATAAAATATTCAGAAATATCTAGAACCCAATAATTTTCTCCTAAAGCCCATAGAGTTTCTTGAAGGGATAGTGGTTTCCCAGTTTCTATAAGGGATCAACACACTGCACGTATTCTTAATATCTACGCCCCATACTCAAATTAGAAGAACTTGTGGGAAAATATGGATGATTGTGGGATTTTAGATCTCAATGGCCACTTAATATCAAAGGATTCTAAGTCCTTACATTGAGCCCAAGAGGAGTGTCCTGGGAGAGCACAAAATTCTCGATTCCGTTTGCTAGATTTCTTTTTCACATTGTTGTTTTCTTACAAAAATTGCTCATATACATCAAATTGTGGCTCAGACCCACTTGGAGGAATGGCATAACACACCCAGATAACGAAAATTTATGATCTATTTTTCTCCACACTTCCATTTACGAAAGGATCCAAAATCTTAAAACATGGAACTCATACTTGGGCACATCTGATCATGATGCAATTTTTCTTGAATAACCGCAGGAAATGACCACATTGCTTTTCCTTTTAAATTTAATAACACATGGCTTGAAGACAAATACTTTGTGGAATTGGTCAACAACCGTTGAAGAAAGCTATGGAATTCTATACAACACATAAATAGACCTAGTTACTCATAAATTCAAAGCTCAAACATGAGGTGAAAATATGGATTTGGGAAGATATTGGATCATATCCCACTTTTTCTTATACAAATACTCCTTTTCACAACATGTATCCTTTGTATATTCCATCCTTCCACATGAGTATTAATTGTAGATAACATAGCCACTTCTCTTTATGTAGCTCCGTATTGGCCCATCTAGATATTATTCAAAAATTCAGGAAATTAAGTTCAAATAAAAATTATCTTTTGTGATGGCCCTTTGTCATGACATTTTCTTGTTGCAACATCGAACAACCTACATTCATATTGACACCTCCAAGATATTAATTATTCAATATTCTTATTTTTCAAACTTTTACAAGGTCTTCATATATTTCCCATGAAGACATCATAGTCAATCCTTCTAGTCATTGGGATGTTGATCGTTTCTCCATAGTCACATCTTCTAAGTGATCTCTTTTCTTTATTCACATATTAATTTCCAAGAACCTCAATCATAGTTCCTTCATTTTTTACCACCATCTCATTCCATATGAGGACATATTATGCTTAATTTCATCTAGTCGATATGAGACCCATGCCTTCATGCATCATTTTTCTTCAATGAAAGAGATCATTTTCCTCGATCATGCTCATGAGGTAGAGCATGCATCCTTACTATATCCAACTATATAATTACAAGACTTGACTCATTGAAATATGTTAGTAACTCCAATTGAACTTGATTTTTATGCTCATCAAACAACTCACAGTAACTATTTCAAACCACTTCTAACTAATATTAGTTTTCAACAGAGTGCTCTCTCAAAGGGGTTTTATGATTTTGAATAATGATAGTACTGTTATATGGCTAACCTAAGGAATTGTAACTTGATGGTAAGTGATCAAGGTTAAAAAATATAGGCTTGCTACCATTGGGCTTATGGAGTCAACAATCGTAGTTTCGACAATGGTTCTTCACATGGAAGTCGAGGCATATAAAGGTCTTTAATAAGAGGCAATCACATACAAACATAAGAAAACACAGTCATTTTCATTACTAAAGGAAGTTAGGAGCATAATATTATGAATTCCCGAGTAATTAGAGATGAATTCTACTCATGATAAAACATAAGATAATATCAATAAGATATCAAAAACCTCATGACAATCTCAAGTCCTGTCAAAGAAGAATGTCACTTAGCTATCGATATTGGTCAAAAACATAAAAGTAGAAATTTGGTGCAAATTTTCTCCAACCCTTTACTACTTCGATGTTTTATCTATAAATAGACATTATTTACAATAAGGACATATGCCTAGTGTCTAGATCCTCAATTCTCCTATGACACCCTTCATAACCGAAATCAATAACTTCACAATGGGTAAAAGACATGCCATCTCTTTTAAAGAAACCAACTTCTAATAGACCTTATCTCCTATTTATTACATTCCCTCTCTAACTTATCCTGAAATAGCTACATGATGAGCACAATGAATATTACATGCTCAAAGGCCACATGACCAATTTCTACCACCACTTTACATATTTTAAAGGTTCCCGATTTGTGGAACTTAATCTCGTTAGGGAATGGATGATTCCTCATCTTCAACGTTGTTTCTTGACTGGCTGACCGATACATGGCACTTTGAGTCATAAATATATCTTGATGAAGTTCTTTGACATGCCGTAAGTCTCCCGCCTAGTAAAATTGTTTAAAGATGCTCAAAATTCTTCATGTGCACCGCCATGAAAACATGAGCGTCATGGTGAGTTCGGGTAGCGTGGGGAAAATGGCTTTTCCATCCATCCTCTTCAATTATTTTTTGTTACATCATGTTAATCATGTCATGACACCTTACCACCATGGATCCCCTCCTTAAAAACATTCAAAAACCCATCTCTAAATGCAAAAAGGCACCTGCTGGTGTTTTTTCGTAGCACATTTCGGCTTCTGCCCGAGGTACGCTATGAAATCAAAACCCAGCAAAATTTCCCCTTTCAAAATTGCCTTGAAGTAAACGGACCCCTCCTAATGCGGCAAAATTTTGATTCTCCCATGTTGCGAGAACCTCATAAGACATATTCCATTTTCGACTTACTAATTCTTCGTGGTGTTTCCTCCTCATGAATCAATCGAATTGTTTTTCAAGATCTTTCACTTTTCTCCTTTAATGCCACATTCTTGATCACAAGTGAAGGTTTAGCCTTTGATGTGTTTGACTTCTCCTTAGTGGCTAAGTCCACTTTATCAACTTTTTGTATTTTACAAGGTCTTTGAGACACTTTTGACTTGATCTTCCTATATTTTCTCATTTTTTCAACCGACATCCTTCTCACTTATGCTTCTTTCGTTCTTGCCGAGACTAATATCCCTTCCCGCCTTGTTCAACTCGCTTCCTTAAGGGTTTCAATTTTTATTTTTTAATTATTTTCTCTTTACCCTTATTTTTTTGATAACTAAAATTTTCTTGCAGTGAAGAGATATCTATGATGTTGGTGGTTGGGTAGTTTCATTGACCTTACGAGTCTCTTTCGTCGCTTCTCCTCCATGACCTTTCGTATGTTCAGTCATTGGATTTCTAGGCTGAAACATGAAACCAAAGATCATCACCGCAAACTCTAACTTTTTTAGTTGTCTTACCTTTCAAGATTTCTTCCTCAATCTTCTATGTCTTCATCTTTGGAAAATGGGAGTTTCTTCAATGTCAATTGCATGCATGATGTCCTCTGCTGTTACCCTCTTAACCACCGTTTGGCTCCTGCAACCTCTCTTTCTCCTATGTCTACGTACCTGCTTGCTTCGCCAGGGTGTAGTTTCGAAGTGTGTTAATCTTTCCAAAAGGATCTATCTTCATGCTCACTAGTCCTAGTGGGATGACCATTCCCTTCTTCGTATCTCCACTACCATCGTTGGTGATGAGATACTTTCCTAGGTTTGGAAACCCTTTTTAGGAGGAAAACATCAACTTCAAAACCACTCATGAACGTAAAATTATGTCTATTATATTTATATTCTCTTCAACTCCTTCCGACACCAACAGTCCATCTCAAACCATGGTGAAAGAGAGAAGTTTCATTTCTTCCGTTTTAACTTGAACATTATCTAACATTTTACCTAGACTTCTATATAAATAAAAGGGCAAGTCAAGTGACCTCTACCCACAAAATGCAAAGAAACTTGGAGGGTGGTAGATTATACTATTTTAAACCTTCCTTCACAAGTAAAGTAATTATGAATGATCATCAAAAACTTTGGAATAGTTGTCCTTCATGAAACTCCTAGGGATAGCATTTGTTAATTTAATTTCCTGGCTTCATGCTTCCGGTTTGATGAAGTCTTTGCAATCATGCATGGTGAACTTGATGCCTTTAAACCATTTTTCCCCTCCTCTAGGGATTCCTTTGCCGTTGAAATGTTGTCTAGTGTCACCGTTAGGTTCAACATTCCCACCTTGAACATGTTACAAGGAAACTATTGTAGCAACCTGAAACCATGGATGATAACCTTTGCAACCTTGATAGAATTGCAAGTGAAACTGCTCTTCTAAATACCTCCATGCACAGCTTGGGTCTTCACGAAAATTCATCTCCATGGGCCTACACTGTACAGCAAGACCACTCCTTTTTTATTTTCTTCCTTTGGTACCATGGGTGGCTTTATATCTTCTCAAATTTCGCTAGCCTGATGACGCATGCAACTTTCGACCGTAAGCAATCTTCTTATTTCATAGCAAGCCTTCTCTAGAAATCCAATAACATGCAAAGATAAAGTGGAGTATGAAAAAATACTAATTGGGTAAGGTTTTATGGTTTAAATGATAACTCATGCCTTAATCATGACACATGCATGCTAAAAAGGGTAATGATGCATTCCTAGAGATGGTTTTAAAGTATTTGAATTAACCCAGAGACTAATCACCTCCACCCTAACTCTCCAATCATGAACTAAAAATTTGCACGTATTTGACAAGATAGACAAGAAAACATTTTTTCATAGCGTATCTAGTTTATTCTCATAGTTTCGCTATGAAACTATTAGCGCTTTCATAGTGAAAAACTGTTGTTTCGTTAAAGATAAAACGCTACTAAAATTGTAAAAACTAGATTGCTGTCCTTTTTAAATTTAAACTCTTGGGAAATGAAATTAACACCTTATGATGATAGATAGGCTGACATGACCAAATGGAGGTGGCTTTGAACCTTGTAGATAGGTTAAAAAATGCAAAAATTGAAATTTTCCTATACCAACATGAAATACCTAAGGAGACCATTGATAAATGAACTGCAGGACAATGTCAAGTAATGTTTCCCACATTTTTTTGAGTGATAACAAAACATATGCACATATACCTCTTTCTTCTTTGGTCATCTAGACTTCCTTTAGAGCTTCATGTCCTTGATTGAGAGTGCTTCAATCATATTTGACATGTCAAGTCATTTGTCATCATACCATCATTCTTTCAAATAGTGAATAATATCCTTAGCAACACACTTGCTTCTTCCAAGAGATGAACCTTCTAATAAAGATTCCAATGGAGGATCTTGATTATCCTCATCATGCAAATGCTCCTTTCCAACGATGTATGATGATGCTCATACTAAATTATCTTCTACCCATAAGTACTAATTATGCTTCTCTAACGAGGTTCTAAAGAGTTGGTTCCTTCTATCAAGGTTCCATACAGACTTTTACTTCAGCTATCTTTCAATTCCTTCTTAGGATGATGTCATGAGATCTTGTTTCTATGTATGCATTTATGATTCCATCCCTTAAATGATTGCCTTAGAGGAGGCCTTCACCCTACTTCATCTACCTAAGATCCATACATCCATAGTTATAAAAAATTTTTCCTCTTGTTTCTTAGAAAAAAGGTTCAACTATCCATCTTTACTTTGCATTCGCAAAATTTATCGACAAGCACCTCAAGAAACGTATACAACACCAATAAACGATGCCAAGATTTTTTTTTAGGGGTTTACATGTACCAAGAGGTCATCCTAGGTTCAGAATGATCAAACCCTAGATCGCATTCTATCCTTATGTCATGCTAGGCCCATATTTTTCTCGAATACTAACAAAACCTTAGAATCTTATCTTCTAACCCAAAACATCTTAATATATACTCATACATAATTTTTATGGTTACTTATCTTTGTAGAGATGACTTAAATTTCTATATGCAATATTCATCGATTTAGATGGAGCGTGAGATATCCTTCATCGTACTTTATATCGATTCTTCACATATGATTTCCACTAACCTTGATTGATTGTCCTTATAGCTTCACAAGTCCTCTGTACAAACTGATAGCTATAAGAATGTCATTTGTTTATTTCTTAGCTTTAACATTTGATTGACGACTAGATCGATTCAAATTTTTTTCCTTGACCGTTATTATTATCGATCAAATATATATGATTGGTAAATTTCCACATGTACTTGATCACCACAAGATTTGAAATTTGTAAGAAGAGTATAATAATAAAGGTCATGCGATTACATCTTTGAAGTTAATAGGATGCATTTATCACCAACAAAGTAGTAGATAGAAATATCTATGCTTCGTACAATTGATAAGTTTATAATTCTTGACATGGATCAACCGTGTTTTGCATAGGACCCCTAATGAATTTTCATTTATGCTTCTTTTTGAAGTTTCCCTTTATCAATATTTTGCACAATCTCAACTCTTTAATGGAGACTTCAAGATAGTTATATTTACTCTTAGAATATTGGATCTGTGGCTGTTATGAAATCTGGCAAAATAATCTAGACTTCTTTTCTTAAAAATCTTGTCTTCGCAACTTAAATTTTTTGATTCCATATTTTGGCTCTAGATCTTGACCTAAATTCAAAGGCTTCTTCTTTGGTGGGTACCCTATATTCACAAACATAGAGAGGAATTACAACCCATAAAATTAATCTCGATCTCTTCTTCTTGAGATGATGAAGGAGCGAGGTTACGAAGAATGCTTCAAGTGTGAATGCTTCAAACGAGGTTCCATGGGTGACTTTAACTTATTTAGATCCTAGTTATGAATTTACTTTCTTCTACAATGTTTCAAGCTATTAGCTTCAAAATTTCTCTTCTTCTCAAATCAACAGTTAGAACTATTTTCTGGTGTTATTTAAGCCTCTAGATATGTCATGCCATGTGTGGTTTCTTCTTGGCCCTTTTGTTTACTTCTGGTGGGGACCCAGGCCCAGTCATCTTCTAAATAGGCTTTCAATATTACCACTAGAGAGAAGGACTTGAAGGCTTCCAATATAAACTTATGGAATAGGCATATTTGGGATATCTTCCCTCAAACTAGGGCCTTCATATTATTGATTGTATAAGCTCTCACATTATTCAAAATAGGATAGTATTTTTTCCCCTCAATCCGTTTCACCCGTTCCATTCATCACAAAATGAAAGAATTTTGGCCAAGAGAGTAGCATGCCAATCTATAGTTCACTAGGTTTTTCCCTTCTTGTCACTTGTTCTTTGTAGAGAATTCTCCCAATGTATCTTTGTGCTCACAATTCCAATGGTTTACATCCAACAAAGGAGAAATGGAAGGACAATTTTATCAATTTAAGCTTATGTATGTTCTACAGTTGAGCAAATACCAGACCGCACTCTTGGGAAATTAATAATTTTTTTATAGTTTTAGGTCAGCACACTAAGAAAATGCAGCAGGGTCATGGATTTGGGAGCCACAACTTCCCTTGCGATTGTAATGGGTAAAAGGGTAGATCTAGGAGTCTCAAACCGTAGCATAGCAAAGCAGCAGATGAGCACAAGCTAAGATATAAATAGAAGTGTAGATTGAGTTTGACATGGGTGTTCTAAGTAATTTTTGATGCATGATTTGAATGGAGCAGAAGCAACCGTAATTTTTCTATGTCCGAAAGGCTCGCCTGGCCGTGTGCATGGAGACCTTAGTCCTTGCATTGTATGTGGACCCCACTAATTGTGTGCGGCATGAGACTTAGTCCCATTGTGGTGTGGACCTCAATGCTATGTATGCGGTGTGAATTTGAAGATGTGTAAAGGAGCCATGAGACATTTAATGAATAAAGAAGTATTTTGGGATAAACTCACATTTACATGCATCTATGATATGTTTGTTTATGATTTATGCTATTTGTGATTGGACTTGCCATGTACCTATTTTCATTTTTAATATAATTTTTGAATGCATATATATACTTAAGTCTTAATGTCACTTTACTAAGACTCCAAGAAGGAATTAAGGAAGCCCTTATCTTTGCGTGCACAGATACTCCCTGCGTAATTTTACCTAGAAATCGCCCGGTTAGGGTTTTTGGTTAGGGTTTTAATGGTAAAGGCTAGTCCACTATTATTATAGTTTTGAAGAAACCCACATCATTTAATTCTCTTCAGGGGTGTGGAAACCTAGTTCATCAACTCCCAACTACTTCCTAAGGAGACTTTCACCTGCAAAGTAGGTCACGCCTACCGAAAGGGCCGTAGTAAGAGGGTCTTGTTGGTTAAGATTAATCTCAACTTGGGTCAAAGACCCATATCAAGCCAACAAATGGTCTTCTGCTTCTAAGACCTGGAACATTTTGAGAGATATCGGGCTGATGTGGTGGCCATCAAAGCCCGAGTTAGAAGACTAGCTGAGAAGAAAATTCAAGAATTTTCCATTAAGGAAGAAAAGGTAAGAAGTTGTCTACCGAATATTTGGAAACAATATTATATTTTTATTATTATCCGAGTTGCAACCCGCCGGGAAGGACGATAAGGTCACCCAAAGGGACACCTCGATTTGATCCAACAATTGACAGATCGATAACCTCCATCACTCACACCGTAGACTGGGTCAACAAAATTTTGGAGTGGTTCTAACGCGTAGTTTGTACCAGATCAGCTTTTTGTCATATTCCGGTCGTATGAGGCCCTTTTAAAGGATCGAGAGGCAAAACGAAAGTATTTCTCTCGCTTTTGATAATTAAGATACTATTGTGTGAATGTAAGGTGTTTTCAGGTAACAGACTAAGTGAATGACCCCGCATAAGCTAGAAATCACTACGCATAGCAGAAGAACTATTGATTAATCAGAGAGGAGATAGATTCAGATACATCCCTCCGAGAAATCCACCCAATAGTGATACACAATGTGGCAGCTACGTATCGGGGGAAGCCTCTGCCTACTCCACAATCAAACTCGCACAAGTGTAAGTCATCTCTCCACCAGCCTCCAGCCCTACCACCAGAATAAGATATGGTTGCGCACATGAAGCTACACACCTTCAAGGGTGTGGGGAGATGAGGAGATGGATAGGTTTTGGTTTGTTGCAATGCGTATGGAATGCGGTGAAAATGTTGCATACCGATTCTATCAAAGAGCGTAGCTAGCCATGGCATTTGAAGTTCATGTAATCGGACTAGTTTATGGGATATCTGGCTCAACATGGTAATCTTACTATTGATGAGACCATGTGCTTTGAAGCAATAGTTCATAAGACCAAATTCCTACCTTACAAGTAAAAATCGAATTGAAAGATATCAAATACACAAATGAATATGTTTGGGAGGCAGTATCAATGATCAAGTGTACTATCGTGAGGGAGGATTTATCTATGATGATACAACATAAGGAATGGTTTATTGACATGTTTCAACATTTGTGTAAGTCATGAATCAACAAAATATCGACTTTCAGGCCGAAGTTCGGAATTTGCCATGAAATTGTAAAATGTGTTCGCAGGGCCGACGACCAATTTAGAACTCTGCAATCCAAAATCAGTTGGAATCAATGCATTTGGAGATCCAGAATATTTTAGATACATAAGAAAAGAAATTGGCGCAAATGTATGGTGTATACGATGCAAAGGTTTTGGGCACACAAAAGGTCATTGTACTTGTTTCAAGATTATATGCAAGTAGGAGGGTCAAATCCATTGCACCCCAAGGATGTTGTAGGACTGAGGTGCATCCTACGTTGTGGTGTGATCAATATAAGGTATTTTGATGGCATGAAATGAACGATTTCCTTGATTAGGAAGTTATGTGCCAGAATCAAGCAAAAATGGTGCATATTTTTCTCCTCGTTGCCACAATGAGCACCACCGCCGCACATTCAAGCTAATGATGGATAGTACCAACCTCTATAGGAGTGTGCTAACCCATATTCACTATCATTCTCTGGCATGGAGGATCTCCGCAGAGGGAAGGGGAGGGAGGGAGAGGTGGAGCGGGGAAGGCTGTGGGAAGAGGACAATTAATTTTATATAATCATGGAGACGTTGATACTATCCGCGCGATTGTCCAAACTCCCCGAAAGACAATATTGTAGATATTGGTGAAAATTTGATCATGTTATCGAATATTGTCCTTTTTTTATTGCTAGAATGTAAGAAAAGAAATAAATGATGCCCACATAGAACATACAAGTGGTTAAAACTAAGCCACGAGATGATGACATAAGTGTAAACATATCATATGCAAGTGGTGCCGCCACCAAAGAAGATGAGGGAAAGAGGGTTGATGTAGATCCTTGATTAGGGAAGGCCTCGTAAAAAGAGGGAAGGACTAAACCGCAAAAGGAAAAGCAAATCTTTGTAGAATTCAGGTATGATTTTCTTGTCGTAGGCACGTCCACACCCAAATAAATCATGGAAGAAAAGATTTTGATGATGAAGTCAAACCTTCCTACAAGATCGCATTAAGTTATTGTGTAACCGTAAAGAAGTGAAAAATATTGAGGATCCTCGATAGACAATCAGGTGGGACAAGGATTTTCTGAACCGAGAGTAAGGTCGCAAGCAAGATCTATAAGAACAAGAAGAATGGCTCGGATATGCATTATGACCGTGTAAATTGGAGAGTATGATATACTAGGGTCATCTTGACTTAGGGTCTCACGTGCAACAACCCTACCTAGTTAGCATCATAAAAATATGGGTGAAACAAAGCTAGAGTGGTCCACTATTTAGTTACATGGATAATTAGCAAAAGATCATTCCATTCTGGAAGATCTCCACAAAGTTGTGGTAGAAATTTCTCGTGGGTAAATAAGTATGTAGATTTTGAAGAAATATAAATTTTGGATGGCGGTGACTTTACCTCGTGCCTTCTAGGCTAGATTGGCCATCGATATGGGACGTATCATCAACTTGAAGTGTAGAATCATGATCTTGAAAACGGTGGTACTGTGTAATAGTACCAACGGATCCGATGTATGAGAGATATACGTAATTGCCCATGAAGGAGATGATGTCAACCGTATCTTTGTTGATTCGTATGCTGGGATGAGGATTGGATCAACCCTATAATCCTGATGGGATTTCACCGGGAAATGATAACCTCATGTTTCGACGAGAGAAATGGAAAATTGAAAAATTTGTCCGCACGTTTTTTTGCATCACTACCTCAAGATCACTAAAAATTTAATGTATCTCCTTACAGTAAGAGAATTACCCTGATTTTGATGTTTCGATAGTATTGTATTATTTTTGGAAAAATTGGAAAAGGTCGTCCAACAAGAGTCAAGGTTCTGGGTAATTTGATTTTTCCATGCACGCAACTCAGCCGCATTGGTGGAGTTGTGCACAAAGTGGGAGCTTTAAGGACTAGGAGGAATGCAATAAAATTATGAGGTTGGGGCTTTGAGTAGCCCATTATCCTGGCCCACTGAGATTTTTTATGGCCAAGGTGATCCGCGCAAATGAATTAGCGGCATGCCTAGAGGAGGCTTCTCTGAAATAAGACACATAGGACGGAATGGGTTCACATGTTTATCCATTCATTGGGACCAATTCCCACTACATGGTAATTGGAGACAAAGTCCAGATCGAGGGACTCGCCATTGGATTAAAATGATCGAAAAATTTTCTATCAACCTTTGGTTTACGGGGGAATCGTAGGATTGGACGAATCCCCACAGGATATAGGAGTGACTTGCCTTTGATGATTCTCACCTCGTATAAAATGTGTTGTTCCAAAGAGCGGAATCGCATGCAAGATATTGTCAACCCAGAACTTGTCAAGAGAAGATAATGAAGAAGATCCAAGAAATATCAACATCCCCCGAGTCCGAGGGGGAGCGCGGCAGCTGTGGCCCTTATTAGAATTTAGGAATGATGGATGTAACTAAGCCTATAAAGTTAAAGGAATCTTAAACACAGACGAAGGAACACCCCAAGTTGGCCAAAAATAGGAGATTATTGGGATGATGACACAAAGGGGGAAAGGTTGCTGAGTCAAATGACATAGTATATCCGTTTCCCAGCTCAAGTTCCCAGGAGCTCAAAGGAGGATCGTCGGATACCACCGCATTAGGATTGCGCCGTAAGACCGAAGCAAGACTACTCTCTTTGCAATGGTATCGAGGGCCCTTCCAACACAACAAGTATTTTGGTTGAAGAATGCACTTGCTATCTTCCGTAGTAGTACCGTGTTCAAAGATTTCATGTACAAGTCCGGAGGTATTTTTTGATGATCTGGATTGGTATCTGGGTCAGTAAAGAAGCATGTTCCTTAATTGCAGGCTGAAAGGGGTTTATTAATTTGTGTTGGCTAATTTGATTTCTCTTAACTTGAAGAAATATATATTTTTTGTTCCTTTGGAATCTGTTGGGCCATATCGTGGTGTTAGAAAGGATTGATGTAGATTTAGCCAAGATTGCACTATTAACAACCTAGAAATTCCTACTAATGAAAACAAATAGTGCCTCCATTCTGGGACACACCGTATACATTAAAAACTATTCATAGCTATGCTCTAATCACCGCACCTATGGAGAAATTATTGAAGAAGGATGTGTCCTTTCCGGGATGAGAATTTCAAAAGAGCTTTGAGCTACCTAAGGAAAATATGGTTAATACACCCATTCTAATATTCCCATAATGGTCCAAGGTTCTCCATGTACATGTTGATGCATCCGAGATAGCACTTGGAGTTATTTTAGTGCATCCAGGCAAAGGAGACATTGATCACCCCGTTACTTTTGCCGCAGGGAAGTTCTCCACAGTAGAAGCCAACTACTCAACCACAAAAAGGGAAGGATTGGCCATGGTCTATGCTCGAAAAAAATATAGGCACTATCTCTATTAGAGGTCACTTAATATGTTCACTAACCACTCTACCTTGAAATAATTGGCCAAGCAGCCTAATAAGGGGAGAGATTTGTAGATAGTTGTCGTTATTCAAGAATATGATTTTGAAATCATTGGCTTAAGCTTGGTATATTGAATGCTAGGCCTGATCACCTATCACACATTTGAGAGTGGGGAGGAACCAACTAGTTCAGAGGGAGTGGACTACCTAATGCTAATAACTATTTACCATTAAGGTGGCTTTAATGAACAGCTTTTAACATATTATTCATCAATTAATCGGAAGTGTGCCCGATGAATATTAGTGTGTGAAAGAAGGAGTTGGTTCTTTTACGCTGATTTTGTATGACCGACGAAAGGGTTAAATTGCCAAGTTGGGAGCAAGATGAAGTGCTAAGAAGGTGTGTTGGAACATGAGAGACAGTGGACATCTGTCAAGATCATGGTATGGAAGGAGGCCACTATGCAAGGAAGGATATCAGGCATAAGGTGTTGCATGTTGGGTTATGGTAGCCTACACTCGCACATCCGCTTTATTGGCTTCATATCGAACTTGTGATGCATGTCAAAGAGTGGAAGTCACGTAGAGAGATGAAATGCCCCCCGCAGCCACAAATGCACTGTGAGGCTTTGATAAATGGGATATAGATTTTTGGGACCTATCAATCCCTCGCCGAGGGAAGAATATTGGTGTGTGCTACATCATCACGCTAGAGTATGTAACTAGATGGGGGCAGAAGCTAAGACAATCAAGGATTGTACCACAACATCGCTACACACTTCATGTTTGAAAATATCCTAATTCAGATTTGGGTGTCCAAAAATATTGATGAGTGATAGGGGTATGCACTTTGTTAATGAAACCATTTAAGCTTGGGATGTGGGTTAGTCTGTATACATCACGGTGAAGAGTACTCTTACTCACCCTCATGAAAATGGCATAGTAGAAGCTTTCAAAAAAATATTGGACAATGCACTCACAAAGGTCCGTATTGCAAATCGAATAATTGGGACGCAGCATCCCCTTCTCGTTATGGGATTATAGGAGACCACATGCAATAAATTGAATGTAGCAATGTTTCAAGATGGTTTATGGGAAAGAAGCAATCATGCCAATGGAATATTTTTCTCAGTCAAGGCATCGCAAAGATTCACTAATATGGTTGGCTTCCGACATCATGCACAACATCTAGCACAATTGGTTGCCTTAGAGAGGATCTGGCTCATTGCTAGCTAATGCCAGTGTAGAAGGCACGCGAAAAGGCCTGGCATGATAGACAATATCTGGGTCAAGGCATTCAAAGGAGGAGAGTTGGTTTTTCTATATGACAAATACTTTGTGCACCACTCAAGGAAAGTTCAAAAGCATTGATCAAGGCCATACATTGTGAAATAGATCACTAATGGAGGTATATGGTGCGTTGGCCACTCTTGTCACTTCTAAAGTTCTCTCGGGGTACATCAACCTGATGTTGAATGAAGGAGATATTATGAGATTTTCGCTCATTTTTATGGGGTAAGGTGCATTTAATGAAGAAATGATTGTTTTTACCTGATCGCCTATAAAATAAAGGGAGCTAGTCACCTTCTATTCCTTTGCTTTCCGAGTATATTGCACCTTGAATTTCTCCGTGAATACCCAGGTTTAATAGGATACCCACACATGATGTGAGCAACCCTGAATTCATATTCAAACCAAGAATTATGCTCACTAACCCTAAGGGTGTGCCATCTCAAGAGTATCTACAAGCCTCTCATAGCATCCACCGAGTCTTTGGCTTCCGATGATGTCCATGGAGTTGTTCCGAAGTGCAAGAAGTCATGTCCAAGATGGCTAAAGGAAAGGGAAAGATGGCCAAGGGGTCATCCTCCAAGTCACGTATGCCGCCTCAATAATTCACATCCCCCGTGCTGTGCGACAAAAATAGGTCTCCTATAGCGCTGACCAAGAGACCCATGAGTGCGACTTCAAGGAGGCTGCGCTCTTCATCAAGCCAATCCTATGGCTCCCAAAATATGTCAAGCCGCGTTAACCTCGAAGGCGCCGAAACATTTCAACATAGTGCTCGCATTCCATGGTGTTGATCCCGCAGGAAGTTATTTTGGACTAGACATGTTCGAAACTTCCCCGGTCAAATTCAATGACTATGATTTGGTGAATAAGGAGATGTCTCCCGAGCTAGTGCTTGAGCATACCAGAGCACATACTTCTTATGATGATGCCTCCAAGGGTAGCATCCCATGCTGCGTGGGTGCTTGAAAGCAAGTAACGCCGGAATTTTAACCTGTCGAGGATTCCTGTACTTCAACAGTATCCCATCACGAACATCTATGTGCACCAAATTACTGGCAATGATCCACGATGGGTGTTTATGGATCAAGAATAGAATTTTGATAGATGTTGCATTGATCCACCGGATCACCGACCCTGCCAGAAGGGCCCCCATCCAATGCTCCGCTTGGGATGAGAAATGAGCTTAAAGTACCTACCAAGGTTAAGAATGATTGCGACAGTGGACGCGACCTGTGGGGTTCCTAATATAGAAAATGCTGCCAACCCAAAGTTAATGCCTGGAAACCCTAGTCTTGGGATGCAAGCTAATGCACAAATTATGACCTAAGGTAGTCCTCAAGCACATTATCACACAGCAGTGGGCAGAAGGGCATAGCTATAATTTCTTACATTATCTCCGTTTAGGAGTTCCTAGAGAAATTGGCAATGTAGGTAAGAGGAAGGAAGTAAACTAGTTTATTCCCCGGTTGCTTTTGCTGATTACTTTAATTTGCGTGGGAGAGCACTCAGAGCCCATTCCTCTTTAAGATTGAACCTAGATTTTTTGAAGGAGCGCATTACGAACATTAATGTAACGTAGACCCCAAGCGGTGGTGGAGAATAAGATATTTTGGCCTTATTCAAGGGTGAATTTTCCACAACAATACACTTCGCGCTCATGGTTGTACTAAATTACTTATGCCAAGTACAAAGCAATTTTAGACTCCTAGGTGACAATGCACCATGTATTTATCTAGTCGCCCAAGGACCCAGCTTTGGTAAAAACCTACCATAATCACAGAGGCTGAAATTGCCATTCTCATTAATGAGACCTGGGAGTGAATTGGAAGACGGCTAGACTCGTTACACCCATCACAACCTCCACGTCCAAAGAAAAGAGGCAAAAAGGACAAAGAAGCAAAAAGAAAATGAAGAAGAAAAGGAAACATAAAGAGGTTGAGAAAGAAGAGATCAAGAACCCGAAGAAGAAGTCGTAGTTGGGTATCGAGGAATAGATGGTCTTCAAGGACACTAGAGTTTTCTCTCCTATGAAGGCAGAAGCATGGCGCGAAACCCTCAAGGGCCCACGTAAGAAGAGGAAAGGCTCGAAGGCCTGAGGAACAAAGTAAGGCTACACTAACTAAGAAATATTCTGACAAAATAGCATATGTGGTCACCTCAAATTTCTCCGAGGATAGTGGACTACATTGGAGGAGTAATATAAGGCCGAGGGAATCATTGCTAGGATTGCAGGTGTTGTATTTAAATACAAACAACATTCAAAGTAGTGTGAATCAAGCAAGCCCAATTCAATCGGTGCCCAAGAGCACCGGTACCGATCTCTAACATTATTTATTTCGCGCTTATTGGTAAACCCTTTTTCCTAGCATTACCCTTTTTGTTTATTTGTTTTTGTTTAAAATAAATCACCATCATGGAAGAACAAAATACTTTCCCCCTTCGTTCCACGTAGACATCGCTCTACCGAAACTAGTACCATCAGCATTCGGTGCAGCATCATCTTCCCATATACCAGTAGCTAAAATAAGCTGTTTCCTACAAATCCCGGTTTGTCTATCGTTGTCGAGATAGAGTTCTCACAAATACCCGTGGTCACGATCCATCCAACGTTGAGACCATACCTCCCGAACCCAACGTTGTTCATCTCGAAGTTGATCCGATCTCATTGTGCTTTAGGGGGCAGCTTTATCAAGTCAAATCGACATCATCCTCAGACCAATGAAATAGTCTATCATCCCCTTATATTTTTGGGCCATCTTCTCAAGTGGAGAAAATCTGATCCCGAAGTCGAACAACCGGAAGTTGTTTCTATATTGGTCACCCACAATCTATTGTAGCCGTATCTTCCATATCACTTAACCAACACCGAAATATATTCTGGGCTCGTAAGGTGAAAGTTTCTCCACCTAGTTTTGATTTCGACGAAGAAACATCACAAGACGAGACACTCTTAACTCAAACTCATTTTCGTAGGAGCTTTACCTATACGTGTCTTTTTCCTCAATCACCTTCCTCTCGCTTTTGTTGATCTCTGCTTTCACTTTGAATTTCGTGAGATTATATAGGGTATTTGGGTCATTTGATCATGGTCGAGACAATATCCTAGGACCTGTTTGCCCATTGCCGCGACAACATTCATCGTTGTTTTACTCCGATGTTTTTCCATTGAATTCACCCATGTCATCATCCGGAATCCTATCTCGTTCCTCCTTTATGAGTACCTAACGCTTGATCCTTTATTCATATCTTCTGTAATATCAAGTTTGTCCATCAATATTCCCTCTGGTGGTTGGTGATACCACAAAATTTACCCTGAAATTCCAAATTTCAAGGAAACCATGGAGAGACTCGTCAACGCATGTTATAACTTATCATTTGTGGTGCTCATTAAACTCTCTTGTGCTCAGGGATGACCTCCGATGATAATTTTTCCGTCATTTCTTTTCAAATACGTACTCACTAGTCCAATCGTACAATGAAGGATGGCTCTTTTCATGTCAACCTCGTTAAAAATGAAATAGAGTCATGAGGATGGTTCTTTTTATTGTGTCAACCTCGTTAAAAATTAAACAGACATAGAAAGATAGTTATTTTTTCTGTGTCAACCTCGTTAAAAAATGAAACAAGTAAGTCTTTGAGGATAGTTCTTTTTTCGTGTCAACCTCATTAAAAAATGAAACAAGTGCCTTGAGGATAGTTATTTTACTATTTCAACTCGTTAAACAATGAAACAATTCATGATAGCGGGGGCTTTTCCCCGTGTCAAGCTCGTTAAAAAATGAAACAAATCCTCTCCCAATTATGACGAGTCTTCCCCATCTAATCTCATAATGAAACTTCATTCCATACAACTATTAGTAAACTTAATCTACTTAGGGTGAATGAAATGAAGCTTGGGGGCATCTTCTCTTGCAAAGGGCAGTTTCCTTGTAGGGGAAGTCAAAAACATTCTTACCAATTGTACACAATCGACCGTTAAAGTTCAGGGAAAAATTGTGTTCGCAGCTCCAAAATGCAAATGGTAACTAGTGAATGGTAAAAATGAATAGTAAAACTACTTTTAATAGTCATTTAATTATTTGCAAATTGAATTTATTGTTATGACTATGTTTTATTATGTTTTTTTATCATGGAAATGTATTTTTAACCATTTGATGTTGCTCCGGGTAAACAGTCTTACAACCGATGAACAAACATTAGTTGTGCGTATTTATTTCAAGAATGACTTTGACCACCAAGCATACTTTTTCTCCTTATTTTTCGAGCTTTGTTAAAAATGAAAAAGGATTTGAAGCGCACTTTTATCTCTTTTCTGCTTCGATAACAACAAAAGGAACCCCCGGAGTCTTCTTTCTACCTCTTTCTACTCTCCAATAATGTGAGATCGTCGAGCACTTGTCATTTTGAGCCTGCTAGCAAATGAATTGATATCTACTCGTGATAAGTTTAACCTTTTCCGTACCGAGATGGATTATTTACGAAAAAAGGAATACCTTCACAAAACATGACCAAAGAGTGTTCTTTCGTATATTATTTTACACTTTTTTTGGATCTAAGAGACAAATTTATGAAAAGTACTTTGGAGTTCTTCGTCCACCTTTTCAGAACTCAAATATGAAAATACTTTGTATTATCATTGTCGCTGCTCATGAAACATAAAATAGCGAGCTTCAAGCTTGTTGATCATGGCAAGAATCGAGCTTCATTTCATCTCTAGGTTTTAAATTTACAACAGTTTAATAATTTATTCGCCCCTAAGGGTTGAATTATAGATCAAATAGCATAAACATTCCTTCCCCAAGTTTACAAAAACAAAGAGGCACTCCGCCGACAAATGACTCTGGGAAAATTTGGGAAAAGTAGAAAAATTTTCTTTTTGGTATGTCCTCTTGAACATGTAAGACACCTCTCTACCCGTGTCCGTGACCTGCTCACAGTAATCATCTGCCTCGTCTATCTACACCATGGTTCATCATACCTTAACTTCTATTGGGTCAATGTCGCCAACTCATGATGTTGTCATCAATATATTCAAGTAGGAAGTCATCTATGATTAAGAACTCATCCTTCCTGCACATCAGAACCTTCATTTTCATGACCGTCATCCTTGAAAATTGCTATATCAAGTCATACCCTTGTCTATGAAATCATTAACTCAATTTTGAGATAAGGTGACTTCCTATCAACTAAAATCATCGAGGAAGTTCAATAGAAAACATCAATCAGCATTACGAGACTTTTTACAAGATTTCCGACAAGATCCTTGCTTCCGGAATTTTGACCGAAATATTTTGTTTGGCGTTCGACATCATCTATTCGCGCCTTACGAAATGTACTACGCACCTCGAGGGTTACTGACATTAATGGTAGCCTTCGCGTTTGTTAACAAAATTTCACATTATTGGCTAGTAATCAAACGATGTCTTCCATGTCTTGGCCACAAATCATATATTCATGGCTAGAGTTGTACCCGAATGATTGAGTGAAAGAGATAAGAAGACCCCATATCTAGTTTCGGTACCTATCCAGCCGTGATTTCGTGATTTTTGTACACATCATCCGTATGGTGACCTTTACATACAAATTTTCATCCAGCCATGGGGCCTATATCTCATAGCGTGTCCGCATTTGGGCAAATATCTCCAAAGTAGACGACTTTCTAAATTATGTGCATGTATTATATTGTTTATGTACTACCATAGGAATGCCTACCCCGAGAAATTATGATCAATAGATGATATATCATGATGCAATGTATTGTGAAGAATGATGTAGGTGACCACTCGTCGTCTTCATGCTCATCACAACAGAAGCATCTCAATCAAATGTTCTTATTATTTGATCTCTGTGCTTTAGAGGGAATTGTTAGGTGTCAACGTAACACCATTCCCAATGACTGTTAATCGGGCATCATCTCCAGGACCGATGATCATATTCATCATTCTCATCATTTCGGGGGCTTGCTATAGTTTTAAGACATAAAACAAGGATAAAATCAAACAATATTTCTCATCAAGCAAAGGTTTCCATGGTTTGAAGCTTATTTTGCAACATGTGGAGAGCCTGACCCATGCTCTATGGGGCATAAGTGTCTTTGAGGAAAGGTGAAGCCCCATGCAAGGCCGTTTTGCAAGCACTTCGTGATATCTAAAAGGTGGCATTGGTCACATTGGGAGTGAAATTCTCATTGTTCTCGAATTTCCACTTGGCCAAAGGCTCTCAGAAGAGTTCACATGTGTCAATCTTTCGCATCCAAGGTCCATTTGACATCTACATGAATGGAAACATAGTCTTGCCTATTTTTTGGAAAGTTAATACTGAAAAAAACCTAAAATCTTACCCAGCAACTGAACACAAACAGGCGTTTTGGGCACAATGACCTATGGGAGAAATGTTGTAGCATCTCACTGAGTAAGTCTGATTTAGAACTGGCTTTCGGCTGGAGAGATTTATACTCGGTGATGAGTCTTAAACTTTGCTGAAGGTCACTTCACACGCCACTAGGTCGTAACCTCTCCTTCTATCAATAAAGAGTACTTCATTTTTCCCTACATGTATCCGTATCGACTTTGATTTTCCATATTGTAAGATCTTGGTTGATGAATGGTTTATGCTTTATCGATTTAGCTAACTAGCTTGAATATATATCTATATTATTGCATCTTCTATTGTTTCAAAGGTTCTTTCTGCAGGTGAAGCATTCAGCTCACAAACCACTTGAATTTGAAGTTACAGCAAGGTTTATTATATAAGAGTCATTTGAAGCATCCAATGTTAAACAACTTTGTATTTGTTCTCCGAGTTAGAGAAATAGTAGCATATTCTTTCACCTCGTTTTTCTAGACTAGCACCTATTTTAGGGAAGCATAATTTACTGCAAGATTGGGGGCCCTAGCCCAACAACTGAGAGAGGGGCGCTTTGAGCCACATAAACTTCCCATTGAGATTCATCCAATTTGTGATGCATTGAACTATGTACAGAACCTCCACCTTCCATCTTTGAACATGTTTTTCTGTGCAAGAAGAGCTGAGGGGAAGGCATGTATATGAGGTAGTGGAGTATGCCTCAGAGGAACAAAAGATTTAAGTGATACAAAACAATTAATACTAAACACTGAAGAATACCACAAACCAAAACATAGAACCATAACCGAACCTAAATTTTTCCATTTCAAACTTCCCTTGAATGGAGTCTTTGATCCGCCATTCCCAAAAAGTTTAGTCAAGTTTGCTCCCATTGAATATTTCATATTGATTGAATGTGTATACATTAAGATTCACTTTATTTTGAATTTATGGATCAAAGATAATAATCTATCACCCTTACCTTTAAATAATGTTCTCAGTGGCCTCATGAATGGAGCTCCTTGAACTACCATTCCCAAGGTGTTTGGTCAAGTTAGTTTGGTACTCAAGTACTTCTGGTATTGATTGTTGTGAAAATTAGAATATCAACTTTATTTCGAGTTTAGAGGATCAATATAAATTTCATCACCTCACCTTTAATAATGTTCCCCGGGCTAACTTTGAGGCTAACATAGCCCAATTATCCGCTCTCACCACATTTCTCACTTGAAAGAATGAGATTCATTTGAAAAGAGAGAGAATGCTGTTTGATTATGAAAAGGAGAATCTTCATCTAGTAATTTTCTAGATTGGATTGGTCACTTGTTTCTTTTATTGTTGGAATTTCCACGACCTCGGTCTATGTTAGAGTCTTAAAATCACCGACGCTTACAAAACCAAGAATCTCAACCATGAAAAAATTTTCAAGGTATTAAATATAAAGCAAGAATCACACATGCATAAAATATAGACAAAGTTTTACAAATTTTCAACCCAACTTCGTTATATTAATCAAATGATATAATACTATAGTCTAGATCCCGTGGAAAGGTGATATTTATTCCTCATACATCCACTAGTATAAGATACAAAACAAGATACTAGCGACCATATGGACAGAAAAGGCCTTGCCAAGCCTTCGTCATACCTTGTACTTCTACCGGGTCCAACTCTCATCTGACCCCCACCTCTATCAATGCTCCAAGTCCATCCGGCCACCGAATCTTGGTTTTCAACATTCTCTGCCTGTCTTATTCCATCAAGGGCACACATCGAGACTATGGACGAGTTGTTCACAACTCCATCGTTAAACAACTCTCTAACATGCCCACTTCTTCTCACTCCATCAAGGAATTTATCCCAATTATGGTCTTCCGTGCCGCATCAATGAAGACCAACATTGTTAAAAAATACCGAGGGGGGGGGGTGAATCGTATTTACCGCATATTCGAACTTTACTTTTTTTCACTCTCTAAAACCCATACGCTACTTTCCTGAAACAGACTCGCGTATATGCGCGGATACCCTTTATGAAACTCGCGTATACACAGATATCTAATTATGTCATTAGTTCTTCACTTAAATCATTCCATCATTCATTCATCAGATGTTTAATAAACAATAAACATATGCAGTAAGAACAGAGTAAACCATCACACAAAGCATCACACATGAACACCAGGATTTTTAGGTGGAAACCCAAGTCGGGAGAAAACCACCGCTGCAGTTGCTCAGCCTTCAATATTTTATTATAGAGAAAACATGTTACAACATATGTGCTGGCGCAGACTTGACCAGCACGCAGGCACCCACCTGCGCTCGTTTACCGGCCTCTCCTGGAAGGGAGCTCCAACCCCCTGACTCGTTTACCAGCCTCTCCTGGAAGGGAGCTACGACCCCCCGATCTCGTTTACCAGCCTCACCTGGAAGGGAGCTACAACCCCCTGACTGAAGGCTACAACCCTCACCACCACCTTGGACCACGTTTCATCAATTTTCACACTGGATCCAACAACTTCAATAGAACAACACTTGCAGGCCACGTTTCATCATATTTTCAGATTGGACCCTTTCCATACTTTTAAGCACAAACATACATCACCAACAGATACTTATCAACACAGATCAGATAGCAGAAACACAGCAGAACAGATCAGATATTTCATACCCTTTGCTTCAGCAAACCCTAGTTTGCATACGCGCTTTCACTTCACTGATGTCGCGTATATACGCGCTTCCGTCCACACAAACCGGCGTATACCTCAGTGTATATTTTATTGCGCATACGCGCTTTCTCTTCGCTGAAGCCGCGTATATACGCGCTTCCTCCGCGGCGAAGTAGCGTATAGATCTTCAATCATTATGGAGCAGCATACTTCTTCAGATCAGATATTCAGTTCAGATTCAACCCTTTACTTCAGACAGATGTTCGCCTCATCACAGATCTAATCACTCCATAAACAGATCTAGTAGATACAAATACATTTCATATCTAGATATCCCGCTTCATCATTTCTTCATAGGTGCATCATAGATTCAGATCTATCATCAAACCTTTACCCTTTCCATACAGATATACTTCACAGAGAAGTATTCATTCAAGCTTAGACATCTTGCACCCACACTCATGATTTGCATAATGAATTTCTTCTCTTTATATAGGCTTATCCTTTTTCAATACCATGGGCCCCTCTTTTTTAATACCATGAGCCAAACCAATACCACGAGCCTTCAATACCACGGGCCCCTTTTCCAATACCATGAGCCAAAATAATACCATGGTGGTTACCCCTGTTTTTCTCTTTTTGAGCGCTTTTACCCATACGCGACTTGGAACGTTTATTCCCGCGTGCATACGCTACTTCCATTAGACATATCCGCGTATGCCTAGAGACATACTCTTTTCATCATACTTTGAGCACATTCTGAATTCCTTTCTTCATTCCCTTCTGTTCTCACTGCAGATACATCAGATTTAATTCATCAAGAACATATTCTATCAAGCACAACTTCATCAAGTAAGTTGCCATCTTCTTCATCAAGTTGGTTGCCATTCAATGACAACACTTAGCATCATATTGCAAACTAACATCATTTCACATCAGATTTACATCATTTACCAAGTCCATCAAGTCAAGAATAACTTCATCAGGTGGTTTGCCATCAAGGACAACACATGTCAACAGTCGCATGTCTTCATCTTCACTCAGTGGGTTGCCATCAAGGACAACACTTCTGCATCATATTTCCAACAATCTCCCCCTTTGGACTTGATGGCAACCACGATGGTGTTTGGTTACCACAACAGATAAGTACATTGACACCATGTCACTCTCCCAATTCTTTGACACCATTATCTGCATTCAAACACCATGTCATTCTCCCCCTTTGACATCAAGGGCAAAGGGCAAAACCAGCGGATCAAAACCAACACACTCTCCCCCTTTGACATCAAGGGCAACGGGCGGATCAAAACCAACACACTCTCCCCCTTTGACATCAAGGGCAACGGGCGGATCAAAACCAACACACTCTCCCCCTTTGACATCAAGGGCAACGGGCAGATCAAAACCAACATACTCACCCCCTTTTCTCCTCATGTAGAAGAAGCGTTCTGCAGATCTGATGTATACTGAAGTGACCAAGCTCCCCCTGAGTTCATGCTGAATCTTCAAACATATTTTTCAATGAAGTACATGAATCTATGAACTTCCTATCACCAAAGACTCATACTTACATCAAATATCCAACCAAGTGGATTTACATATAAGACTCAAGTACCCAACCAAGTGGGTTTACACATTTCAACTCAGCTACCCAACCAAGTGGGTTTACAAAAATGACTCAGCTACCCAACCAAGTGGGTTTACAATTTGACAATTCCTTACATGACTGAATATTACAATTTTACAACATGGGTCTCAACAAGACCTTTTCATCAAACTACAAATATAGCTTTTAAGACCAACACCAGAAAGTCCTCAAGAAAGAGAACATATTTCAGAACCATCACAATGCCAACACTACATTATACTCAGCAAAGCTAATGCTTCCCCTGAATCTGTGCAACCAAGCAACCTTTCCAAATGACTAAGGCTCCCCCTTAGTTTGTGCATCCTGAAAACTTCCACCAACAAATCATCAAGGCATCTTCATCAAAACATTAGAAACAGAATTATGAGAACTGGAACACCACCAGAGATACCAAACAGCACTGCAGCTGTGCTGAAGAGAGCTGAACCAACCAAAAATTGCCAGCAACCAAACATACGCGGTTTTCTGTGCAGGAACTCGCGTATATATGCGACTGTGTTTCATGAAACCCGCGTATCCAATGCCATCTTCTAAATTTCAACCAGATCTGATTCTCTGTGAGGCAAAGACAGTGATCAGCTTCTTTCTGAGATATTTTGAATGCTTCCCTGGACTACAGATAGATAGAACAGTGTAGTGGTGTCTTCAAGCATCACCCAACGGTTGTAGCATCAGCACAATAGTAACCAAGCCTTCAGATTCTTTGCAGCATCAATACAATCTTTCCAAGAGGGATTCTCATATCAGAAAAACATCTTCACATAGGTGTCAAGCAATCATCCAAGTGGTCCAACATCACCATGATCTTCAAGATTTAACATGAAAGATCTCTCAACCATAGTAACAAACTCTGCATGATTTATTTCTGAATCAAATGACATCCAACTCATCCATGTGTGAGTACAAAAGATACTTATCAGCAACCAGGGCTCAAAAACTCATCATAATAAACCATGTACCAAGTCATCATTATTTAAGCATGAGTATCACAAAAACCAAAGAATAAGCAGTCATATTGCCAACAATGCAATCATTAGTATTCAACCTGCTGCTCCCCCTAAATCAGTGCTCTTCCTTAGCTTGTGCAATCTGAAAACACCTTCAACAGCAAGTCATCAGCAACAATCTCTGCATGATCTGTCCTCATCTCTGAATTATAAGACTTTCATTTCAACAATGAATGCTCTTCATCATAAAGCAACCAGGCTTCATCCATAATCTTCAACACAAGAACCCATGTATCATTCCATTATCATGAGTATAACCAGAATGATGCTAACAGTGCAATCATCAGCAGTCAGACTGATGCTCCCCCTGGACCTCTGCTCCAGATCTTCAGCTATCAGATAAATTCTCTTATCATCAATGCATACGCGACTGTGTCTGATGAAACTCGCGTGTATACGCGACTTTTGTGAATAGAACCCACGTATGGAAAGTGAAACATAGAAATTTTTCACATTCCTTTATCTCCCCCTGGACTTGTCCTTCCTGTACCTGTCTTCTTCATATCAGATGTTCTGTTAGAAATACATATAACCAGAATAATCAAATCAACCATGAGAGACATCATACATTGCTCCCCTTGTGACGATACATTACTAAATCTTATAATGTATCCCACATCATTCCTGCAGTCAATCAGAGAAGTAAGCCTCCAGAAGTGGATGACTACAATAGGGTCTGAATTCCCTACGTTTCTGATCGGTCCTCCTTATTTTTCCAAATTTTCTTGAGCTTTCCAACTGTGTGCTGAAAATTGTCCACTTTCCCAGATCTGTTCATCCTGCATTCTTTTTCTACATGTCCATACTTTTTACAAGCATAACATCTCATGTGGTCAGAGAAATAAACATAAGAATCATAATGAGTATTTCTAATCTTCCTCCTTTTACACTCAGCTGCTTTATGTCCATACTTGTTACATGAAAAACAATATCCCTTGAAGAAACCAGAGTACCTTTCTATGTAGGAGCTCTTTGTTTGAGGCTGAAATGATCTGCTCCTGCAATTTGCTGCAACATGCCCATAATTATGACATTTGAAACATTCAACATTATTGAATGATTTCCTTTGAGATTTCATCATTGTTGGTTGATCTTTTGTTTCTTTCAACACTTCAGGTTTTGCATTGACTACCTCTGAATTTTTAGCACTTCCTTGTGAGCTAGATTCACCTTTAATAGTTTCATGGAAACCAAGACCAAGTTTGATAGCAGGAGACCTTTGATTACTCAGAATATTGTCCAAAATATTAGTACTATCTTGAAACCTCAAAAGTTTAACCTTTTCTTATAATTTACCTTTGAGAATGTTTACCTCAACCTCCAAGGCTTGACATTGCTTTGTCATGCTTTCTTCTTTCCTTCTTCCATCTTCTACTTGATCCTTCAGATTTAGAATCTCTTCTTTCAACCAATTTTCGTTTTCTTCACATGTTTGTTGTAGCTCTTCATTCTTCTTATTTGATTTTTCCAGATCTTCTTTAAGAGAGATGATTTCTGCTTCAAGGCCTTCCTTTTCAAATGACAGAGGTTCTTCATTCTTCTTATTTGATGCTTCAAGATCTGTTTGTAGAAAGATGATTGCTGCTTCAAGTCCTTCATTCTTCTTGCTTGATTTTTCGAGATCTGCATTTAGATCGTTGATTTCCGCTTCTAGTTCTTTAATTCGATTGGATGCATAAGTATGAAACCTTTGATACTTGTCCACCTGTCCATTCAGCATTTCTATTTGATCTTTCATTTGAGAGATCATCTCATTGTAGATAGCTTCACTTTTATTAAATGATCTTTGTTGATCTTCAATTTTCTTGATAGCTTCCTTTAGATCCAAAACTTTACTTTCACTATCTTTACCATTGCATGCACAAGAAAGTGCATCACAAGAACAACAATCAATACATGTTTCATCTTCTTCATTTTCTGCTGCACATGTTTTCTGGGATATCTCCTTTTCAGTAGCCTTCTTCTTTTGCTTCTTTGCCATTACGACGGATCTCCTTCAAGCGATAAAAACACGCAAAGGACCTGGCTCCGATACCAATTGTTGGGAAAAATGCGAGAGGGGGAGTGAATCGGTATTTATTGCATATTCAAAACTTTTACTTTTTTCTTTCTTCCTAAAACCCATACGCTACTTTTAAAGAAACGGACTCGCGTATATACAGCAGATACCTTTATGAAACTTGCGTATACACAGAGATATAGATATGTCATTAATTCTTCACTTAAACCATTCCATCATTTATTCTTCAGATATTCAATAAGTAGTAAACATGTGCAGTAAGAACAGAATAAACCATCACACAAAGCATCACACATGAACACCGGGATTTTAGGTGGAAACCCAATTCGGGAGAAAACCACCGCTGCAGTTGCTCAGCCTTCAATATTTTATTATAGAGAAAACATATTACAACATATGTCTTTGGCACGGACGGCCACGACACGCGGCACCCTGCTCTCGTTTACCGAAGCCTCTCCTGAAAGGCTCCAACCCACGACTCGTTTACCGGCCCTCTCCTGGAAGGAGGCTACGACCCCCCGTCTCGTTTACCCGACCTCACCTGGAAGGGAGCTACGACCCCCGGCAAGGCTACAACCCTCGGCACCACCTTGGACCACGTTTCATCAATTTTCACACTGGATCCAACAACTTCAATAGAACACAACTTGCAGGCCACATTTCATCATATTTTCAAACTGGACCCTTTCCATACTTTTAAGCACAAACATACATTACCAACAGATGCTTATCAACACAGATCAGATAGCAGAAACACGGCAGAACAGATCAGATATTTCATACCCTTTGCTTCAGCAAACCCTAGTTTGCATACGCGCTTTCCTTTCTCTGATGTCGCGTATATACGCGCTTTCGTCCACACAAACCAGCGTATACCTCTGTATATATTTCATTGCGCATACGCGCTTTCTCTTCAGCGAAGACGTGTATATACGCAGTTCCTCTACGGCTAACTAGCGTATGAATCTTCAACCATTACAGAGCTACATACTTCTTCAGATCAGATATTTAGTTCAAATTCAACCCTTTACTTCAGACAGATGTTCGCCTCATCACAGATCTAATCACTCCATAAACAGATCTAGTAGATACAAATACATTTCATATCTAGATATCCTGCTTCATCATTTCTTCATAGGTGCATCATAGATTCAGATCTATCATCAAACCTTTACCCTTTCCATACAGATATACTTCACAGAGAAGTATTTATTCAAAAGCTCGAACATCTTGCACACACACTCATGATTTGCACAATGAATTTCTTCTCTTTATATAGGCTTATCCTTTTTCAATACCACGAGCCCCTCTTTTTAATACCACGGGCCAAAGCAATACCATGAGTCTTCAATACCACGGGCCAAAGCAATACCATGAGTCATAACAATACCATGAGCCTTCAATACCACGGGCCCCTGTTTTTTGCACTTTATGAGCACTTTTTCCCATACGTGACTTGGAACGTTTATTCCCGCGTGCATACGTGACTTACCTTAGGAAAATCCGCGTATTCCTAGAGACATACTCTTTTCATCAAGATTTAGCACATGTTGAATTCCTTTCTTCATTGCCTTCTGTTCTCACTGCAGATACATCAGATTTACTTCATAAAGAACATATTCTATCAAGCACAACTTCATTAAGTAAGTTGCCATCTTCTTCATCAATTTGGTTGTCATTCAATGACAACACTTATCATCATATTGCAAACTAACATCATTTCACATCAGATTTACATCATTTACCAAGTCCATCAAGTCAAGAATAACTTCATCAGGTGAATTGCCATCGGGACAACACATGCCAACAATCTCATGTCTTCATCTTCATTCGGTGGGTTGCCATCAAGGACAACACTGCGCATCATATTT
>JAXQQM020081433.1:0-27626 GCA_034641835.2 Pinus albicaulis
GCAGGATGTGTCAGTCTTTATCCATTTCTTCGCGGTGATATTGCTCTTCCGGCTAACAAAAGCGTGTTCCCTCCAAGTACTCATATACACTGCTCATAGGGGATATTGGATAGATCATAAGTGCCATAGGCGTTTTCTCCTTGGGGAGTTTTTGCGGTTAACTTTGCAGTAGTAGTCACTTCATTTTCGTTACTGAAGTTTACTCTTCAGGGTTTCCTTCTGAGCTCGTCCATTTTAGTTTTTGAAATAGACCCTAAATCTACTAAAATTTATTATTTAATGTCTAGAGGGTTTTAGTCTTTGGAACTTGCCTATTCCGGGTTGAACTGTGCTTTACTGGATTTCCTTACTATAATTTATGAAAGAGAACTGCTTATAAAACTATACTTGTTCATATTTAACTCCTGACTTCTTGATACAATGTTTTTGTGAAAATTTATAATGTAAATTCTTTTGTTTCATTTGGTTCAATACTGTACTCCTGAATTGTAAGTTTCATGTTTTCCAAATTATTAAAATGATGGTAGTTGAGCCTCTGGCCAGCGTTTACATTTATTTTATGCCATAATCCTTCAAAAAGAATCATGGGTTTTACTCTCTTTAAATCTATGATTTGTTTGTGTAAGCAGCTCAATTTTCTAGCAGTTTTAATTATTCATTTAAAAGTCTGTTTTTACACTTAATGTAAGTTTACTAGCATGAAATATCTAACTTATTCTTTGAGTGTCCGGACTACTCGAGATCTCGTCCGTGTATAATATTAGCCGATGACACAATGCGTTTTGGTCTTGAGGTCCTTCCTCGAGACCAAAACTGAAAATGCTCTCTAATCCCATATTATGATATAGTACATCTATCTGTCATGCTATTAAAAGCTTTTTTCAGTGTTATATAATTCATATACTTCTATTTTCTACTATTTTCATTTATATCAATTCTTTCATGGAATTTGTACATTACAGTACTTCCATCTTTCGTTTGTCACAGTTTTCTGCTAGGTTAGACTAAATTAATATATACAGTTCATTGCTATTTTTCCCACTAAAGGTTAAATATTGTTTTCTCCAATAGCAAATTCCTTTGTATTTCACAGCAACTAACTCAGAAACTCAACTAGTTATTTCACAGATAATTTTATAAAACTGTAAAAAAATAATAAATCTTTCCAAAGATAACTTCTAGAACCTATATATTATGATAGAATTTTTCACAAATAATTTCCCAAATCTCATGCTCTTTCAATGTATGCTTTTATAAAAAGAAAATAATCTACTATCCTTACTTCTACTGAAACACAACTCCAGTTCACTTATATAATGAAAAATCAATTCCTGTCTTTAATCTTGATGAATGTTCAGATACTTATTTGAACTTGCAGTTCACTGCTGATGTCCACCCAACCTTCAGTAGAGGAAATTACGTTATTCTCTTTCCCTTGTGCTCCACACCTGAAAGGTACAGGTTGACAATATTATCTGCTGTAACCTTAGGACCCTGAGTCCAGTCAGTACCAGAAAATTTCAGGAATACTGAGTGATTTCCAATGGTCTCTACCATCTTAGGAATATTCGCCACACTTTCCTCAGTCTTTGAACATAACCCCTATTCCTCATTGGTATATGCTTCTTATCCTCATAGGAATAGCTAACTGTTCGAACTGCCCAACCAACCTTTAGTTCTTGGAATACTTTTACCATCAGTCTTTTTAATTTTTATGGAACCACATCCATAACCAATTTTATTTCCAAATAAAAAAATAAATAACTTTTCTAGAAATTATTACTGTCTTAGTTTTTCTTTAAAGTAAATAATAACTAAAATGTTAGGTTTCTAGTTAACAACTAATTAATGCCAAATTTAGCTGTTACAACTCCCCCCCCTGAAAGTAACACCATCCTTGGTGTTTCACTCCAGCTCAGAAAATAGCTTTGGGTAAGCCTCGTGCACAAATCCTTCGTCTTCCCAAGTAGCCTCATCCAGGCTGAAGTGCTTCCACTACAATTTAACCTAGGTGATAACTCGCTTCCGAAGCATAATTTCTCTCCTGTCGAGTATGCATTGAGGCTCAACCAAAAACTCGTTGTCCGGCTCTACCTACAAATAGAAAAGTTTCTTTTCAAATTTTCATAAAGAATTCATGCTTCAAGTTAGGATTTCCTAATTCTATCCTACCTGAATATTTTTCCAATTAATTACATGCTTTGGATGTTGTGTAACCAGCTCAAAAATAGAAGAAAAGAGATATCAACGCCTTAGAAATAAGCCACTTCGAGGGGGAAACCTCCAATACATTACATAAATGAACAATTCTTGGATGATACAATTTACAAAACCTTCTTTCTATATATAGGAGTCCATGGGGCCATAATGTAATCCTAGTGGGCCACAATGTAATCCTAGCCGACCTAACAATAATAATTTAAAGGCACAATAATAACAAAATGGGGGTTACAAGGGTACAATAATAACAATAAGGGGGTTACACTAACAACAATAAGGGACTATACTAGTAATATAGGGACCTAACATGCCCCTCTCCTTCAAAAAAGTGTTGTCCTCAACGCTTGAGTAGCTACGGGTGCTTTTATGTAGGTATCATCTTGTGAATCTGAATGATGGTCTCTATGATGATTCTAAATTAGATAAATTAAATGGTTGTGAGTTGCCCATAGTTTAGCAGTTCTAATATGATTTTTCATTCTTCCATCCAGTCACGTAATATTATTTGACTGAAGTATCTTTCTAACTAACGTAACCAGCACAAATATCACCTGTAAAAGATAAATAAATTTGCATTTGTCCATTAATCTTTTAACATTTAGGCTATAGTGCACTTTGCAGTGTTTGTCCTCATATTGCTTCAGGGACATTTGTTTATATTGTTGTAGCCGTAAAAATACCCAATCTCCTACATCAAAACTTCTCTCGCTGCGATGTTGATCTGCCTGTTGTTTCATTCGATTTTGTGCCAAATTCAGGTTATCCTTTAAGAGTTGGAGAACTTCTTGCTGATGCTCGATGTGATCTTCGACTTCTTGAACCTTCGAATTTTCCCTTAAAGATGATGTAATCGATGGTGGATGATATCCATAAAGTGCCATAAATGGGGTCATTTTTGCTGCAGTATGGAAGGAAGTATTATACCACCATTCAGCGAGAGGTAACCACTTGACCCATTGTGTTTGTTTATCAGATACAAAACAACGAAGATATCCTTCCAAACATTTATTTACTATCTCAGTTTGACCATCAGATTGAGGATGATAAGATGAGCTATGAGCTAATTGAGTACCCAGACAAGAAAATAACTCCGTCCAAAAATTTCCAGTAAAAATGGGATCTCTGTCGCTCACAATAACCCTTGGGCTTCCATGTAGCTTTTGAATTCTATCCACAAATGTAGTAGCAACTGTACTTGCTTTAAATGGATGAGATAATGCACAAAAGTGTGCATACTTGGTAAGTCTATCAACTACCACCATGATGACATTCTTTCCTTCAGACTTAGGTAAACCTGTGATAAAATCCATTGAAATCTCCTCCAACGCTGACTTGGAATGGATAAAGGTTGTAGAAGTCCCGGGGTCTTAATTGTCTCCACTTTATTCTGCTGGCAAACCAAACATTCCGCCACAAACTTTTGAATATCGGATTTAAGGCCATCCCAAAAAAATTCTTTCTTCACCCTGTGGTAAGTTTTTAAAAATCCTGAGTGTCCTCCTAAAGGAGAAGTGTGCAATTCCGGAAGAATCTTTTGTTTTAGTTGGGAATTCTTACAAAGATATAAGCGATCTTTGTACCATAAGGAATCATTTTTCCAACTAAATGTATCGGATGTACTAGGATCTTTCTGCAACTTTTGAATGAGTGTCCATACATCTTTGTCCTTCTTCCATTCATCTCTTGCTTCAGTTATCCAATCTGGTTGGATAATAGAAATGGCACAAAACAATGCTTCCACCTCTTCATTCTTTCTTGAGAGTGCATCTACAACAACATTCAGCTTTCCTTTTTTGTAGATTATTTCAAAGTCATAACCCAACATCTTTGTGACCCATTTTTGCTGTTCTTCTGACGATAGTCTTTGTTCCAAAAAATGTTTAAGACTATCATGATCAGTTTTTACCTTGAAGTGTCTTCCCATTAGGTAAGTTCGCCATTTCTTTAGTGCATGTAGTATTGCTAGCATTTCCTTCTCATAAATAGGTTTCTGTAAATACTTTCCTTTGATTGGACGACTTTCAAAAGCAATGGGTCTTCCTTCCTGCATTAAAACTGCACCAATTCCATTTCCTGAGGCATCACATTCCACAATAAAAGTTTTTGTGAAGTCTGGCGTAGCTAAGACCGGTGCTAGGCACATTGCCTCTTTAAGATGTTCAAAGGCCTTAGTTGCTTCAGGAGTCCATGAAAATGCATCTTTCTTCAATAATGTTGTTAGAGGTGCTGCTATTCTCCCATAATTCTTAACAAACTTGCGATAATACCCTGTTAACCTGAGAAATCCTCGCAACTGCTTTATGGTTGTGGGAACTCTCCATTCCTTAATGGCTTTAATTTTGTTAGGGTCTACTTTAACACCCTCGTGAGATACAATATGACCCAGATATTCCACCTCTTGTACTCCAAAGAAACATTTGGATTTTTTTACATATAATTGTTTCTCCTGCAATAGTTTGAGCACCCTGTCAACATGTTCAACATGATCCTTCCAAGACCTGCTGTAGATTAGTATATCATCAAAAAATACTAGCACAAATTTTCTAAGGAAGGGTTTGAAAATGGAATTCATCAACCTTGAAATGTAGAAGGTGCATTGGTAAGGCCAAAAGGCATGACCAAAAATTCATAATGACCCTCATGAGTTCGAAATGCTGTTTTTGGAATATCTTGAGTCTTCATTCTAATTTGATGATATCCTGAACGAAGATCCAACTTGGTAAAATAAATTGCTCCATGTAATTCATCCAATAATTCATCAATCACAGGAATGGGAAATTTATCTTTAATGGTGAGCTTATTGATCTCCCTATAATCCGGACACATTCGCCATGATCCATCCTTCTTGTGTACCAATACTACGGGAGCAGAGAAAGAACTTTGACTAGGTTGAATTATACCCGCCTCTAACATTTCTGCAATCATACGTTCAATTTCGCTCTTTTGGAAGTAAGGTTATCTATAAGGCCTAATGTTTGGAGGAACACTTCCTGGAATCAAATGAATAGCATGATCATGATCACGAATAGGTGGGAGTCCTTTGGGAATTTCAAACACCTTGGAATGATTGTCCAAGACTTGTTGGAGATATGCAGAAATAGATGATTTTGATGTTGGAACTTCTAGTGAGCATAATTGTGCAATTACGCCTCGCTGTTCTTTCTTTAGAAGCTTTGTCATGACATTAGAGCTTATTATCCTTCCTGGCTTCCCCGCAATACCCCGTAATTCAACTTCCTTTCCTTCTGAAAAAAATTTCAAGAAAAGTACTTGAAAATTAAAAGCTACCGTCCCCAAAGATTGTAACCATTGTACTCCTAGTACAACATCAGCACCTCCCATAGGAATGGAAAGCATTGGACTAGTCAATACATATTCCCCCATTGTTAGCTTGATATTATGGCATTTTCCAGAGAAATTTATAGTTCCTCCATTTGCAACCATCACTTGACATTCTGGTGCTGGGTATAGGAAACAATTTAATTCCTTAGCTACCTTACAATGAATAAAATTATGGGTGCTACCTGAATCAATCAACACTATTACCTTTTTCTTCTTGATTTGTCCTACTATCTTGAGATTTGAGGAGTGGTAATTCCTGCCAGTGCATTACACGATATGGTCGGATTCATTTCTTCCTCTTCTAGGGTTGGTTCCTGGTGTATATCCTCTTCTTGTTCATTTTCTTCTTCCTCTTCACAATCTATGTAAAATAATTTCTTCTCAGCACACTTATGACCTTTAGTGTATTTACTATCACAACTGTGGCAAAGCCCTTTTGCTCTTTTTTCTTCCAATTGTTGTGGTGTCAACCTTGTAGGTTGTGGAAATCTAGGTGTAGCAACACTTCCTTCTTTATAGAATTGAGTGGTAGGCTTCCTTGTCGCCATAATTTTACATTCAACTTTTCTTGCCAACCTGAATGCCTTCTCCAATGAATCGGGTTCCAAAACACGAACTTCATGTTGGATGTTATCCTTTAAAGTGCCTATGAAGAGATCGATCCTGTGTTCCTCTGGAATATCAGTTACCCTTATATTCAAATTTTGGAAGTCCTCAATGTGCTCCCCCACTAAACCCTTTTGTTTGAGATTTATCAATTGGCTAAAGAAGGTGTTGCTCTTTGTATCCTCATAATGTGCTATCATTTCCTCCGTAAAAATTGACCAAGTGACATTTTTTTTATGGGAGCAAAGCCATCGATACCATACAAATGTATTTTGTTCTAAGTGTAAAGTTGCAATGCGTACCTTTTGTGTGTTTTGCACGTTATGGAGATCAAAATATTGCTCCATCTATAGTATCCATGTTACAGGATCCTTTCCATCAAACTTCCTCATATCCATCTTTGGAATATGGTGGTTCTTCCCGCCAACATTAGAGTTTATGAAATCACAATTAACATTTATTTTGTTCTCATCATGAGGTTATTCTACTATCTTTTCACCATTAGGAAACCTTTCTTGTATAAACTTTGTCAAACCTTCCATGTCTGCTTTTAGAAAATTCTTCATGTTTTCCATTTTCTCATCGATCTTAGCTTCCATGTCATCAATCTTAGATTCCATGCCGACTTCCATGCCATCTATCTTAGCTTCCAAACCATTCATCTTAGCTTCCACGCCTTTCTTCAAACCATCCACCTTAGTTTCCATGCCTTTCTTCTAAACTTCCATTTCATTTTTTGTTGTTCTTTGCGAGAGCGAAATTTGTTGCATTTTCTCTTGTAATTTTGATATGTCATGTTGCCATTCTTCATCTTCATGAGTAATAGTAGAGCCTTCTAAAGGCTTAATGGGTGTTGAATTCTTTTTAGGGGCCATTTCAGACTCCAATATTGATATCTATTCTACAATAGGCCCTTGAAATCAATTCAACTTGATTCTTCAAACAAGATTTATGCAATTCGGAAAAAAAATACACACCTTTTACTAGCTTTGAGGAGCTCGATATTGAAATTGTATTATCTATGTGATTACAGATCTTCAATATCTGAAATTCATCACTGAAGTAGCCCTCTGAATTCTCTTTTGAATGCAACAGGTCTGATCTGATTTTGATTTTCCAAGACAAAGTTGTGTCCAATCTCCCACAATGACCTAATTCTGGACTGGTTCAGTAGAGCACACTTGTAGAACTTGCCACGTGTCACTGTTTCGTCCTTTGTCTCTGAAATTGATAGCCAAGAAACTAAAGTCCGTGTAATTGCAACCAATTTTTACGGCACTCAAATCCACTGCCCAGAGATAGAGTTATTGAACTTTTCCCACGATCACCTATTTGAGATGCAATTCAGGAGCCTGAAAAAGCATTACCTTCCACAGATCATATCTCCACAAATATTGCGAACCAAGCTCTAAAATTTTTTGAAGACTTTCCTCTGGATTTCAGCTTCGCACCATACAAATTTCAGATTCTGAACCTTCGTAGAAAAAAACTTATAGCGAAAATGCCACGATGACCTGTTTAGGAGCCTGAAACAATACCTAACTTCCACAGATGATATCTCCACAAATATTGCGACCCAAGCTCTGAAATTTTTAGAAAATATTCCTCAGGATTTCAGCTTCGCACCCTAAAAATTTTAGCTTCTGAAACTTCGTAGAAAGAAAGTTATAGCGAAAATGCCACGATGACCTGTTTGGAGTAACAAAACCTGACCTGTTTGGAGCAGCGAAACCCTAGAATCCAAAGCTCCGATACCAAATGTTGTGTAACCAGCTCCAAAAATAGAAGAAAGAGATATCAATGCCTTAGAAATGAGCCACTTCGAGGGGGAAACCTCCAATACATTACATAAATGAACAATTCTTGGATGATACAATTTACAAAACCTCCTTTCTATATATAGGAGTCCATGGGGCCATAATGTAATCCTAGTGGGCCACAATGTAATCCTAGCCGACCTAACAATAATAATTTAAGGGCACAATAATAACAAAAATGGGGGTTACAAGGGTACAATAATAACAATAAGGGGGTTACACTAACAATAATAAGGGACTATACTAGTGATATAGGGACCTAACATTGGATCATGCACATATCTCTTTAACAAGGAGACATGAAACACATTGTGTACCTGGATGTGGTTGGGTAAAGCTAACCGATATGCCACCGGTCCTACCCTTTCCAAAATTTGGAAGGGTCCACAGAACCTGGGGGCTAAGTTGGCACAAGAGGCCCACCTCAAGGTACTCTTCTTGGGTTTGATCCTCACATACACATGATCACCCACTTCAAATTCTTGATAAGTCCTATTTTTATCTGCATATATCTTCTACTGATCTTGTGCAACTTTCAAGTTTTACCTCATTTTATTTACCTTTGACTCCATTTCAGCCAACATTTCTAGTCCCAACATTAATTTCATTTCGAGGCTACTCCAATTTATGGGTATGAGACATTGCCTCCCATATAGAGCTTCGAACAGACTCATCTAAGGGAATCCTGATAACCATTTTTGTAAGAAAATTCAACCAAGTGTAAATAATCTTCCCATTTAGTTGGTTGCTTCATCACGTACATGTGCAGCATGTCTTCCAAAACTTGGTTTACCCACTCTGTTTGACCATCTGTCTGGGGATGATAAGCAGTGCTTAAGTTTATATGGGTCCCCGGTCCTATAAATGTTTTTTTCCAGAATGCTGAAGTAAACTTCACATCTCTGTTTGAAATAATAGTCTTTGGAATGCTGTGCAGTCTGAGTATTTCTCTCATAAAAATATTTTCTATGTGTACAGTCTTGTAAGTAGACTGTACAAGTATAAAATGTGCAGACTTACTCAACTTATCGATCACCACCATGATGGAGTCATTTTTCCTCTTTGACCGTGGTAAAACCGTGATGAAGTCTAGGGATATGACCTCCCACTTCCATTCAGGTACTGGTATGGGCTGCAACAATCCTGTGGGATGTTGATGCTCCACCTTGACCTGTTGACACTCCAAACATTTGTTTAAATATTAACCAATTTTTCTATGCATACCAGGCCATAAATATATTTTTCTAATAGCAGTTAACATTTTCTGGTATCTTGGGTGTCCTGCATAATTACTTCGATGATATTCATTCATGATTAGCTCATTTAGGTCCACACGGTTTTGTACATACAACTTTCCTCTAAAGGTTAACATTTGTTCTTTATTAACTCCATATTCATAAGTGTTTCCTTTCTTTCTGGCCTCTTCCATTTTTTTCCATAGAAATTGATATTCAGGATCTTTCTGTGCTTCCTCTTTCACTTGATCCAGGAATTTTCATTCAAGCTGATTATAGTAAATCTCATAAACATAATGCATCTTCCTACTCAAGGCATCAGCCACCTGGTTTTCCTTACCCTTCACGTGCTGAATTTACATATCAAACTCACTTAGGAAGGCATTCCATCTTACTTGTCAGGAGTTTAAATCAGCTTGTTTGAAGTAACTGGTAGGCTACTATGATCAATTTTTAGTACAAACTTCTTTTCTAGCAGGTTGTGTCTCTATGCCTAGAGTTCATATACTACTGCTGTTAACTCCAAATCATAGGCTGAATATATTTTCTCATGCTCTTTTAATTTTCTTGACTCATAGACCACTACCTTCCTTTCCTGAGATAAAACTTCCCCAACTCCCTCTTTACAAACGTCTGTACAAACTTCAAATTCTTTGTTGGGGTCAGCTACCCTCAACACTGGTGCAGTGGTCAATAGCTGCTTCAACCTCTCAAAATTGTTTTGGCACTCAACATTCCACTTAAAGACTTTTCCTTTTCTCTGCAAGGAGGTAATTGGAAAAGAAATTCTGGAAAATACTTCAATAAATCTTCGATAGTACCCAGCCAATCCCATAAAGGATCAAATATCCATCACTTTCTAGGGTACCCACCATTCCATGATTGTCTTGATTTTCTTTGGATCAACAACAACCCCTTCTACTGAAATAACATGGCCTAAGTACTGGACTTCTATTTTGAAGAAATCACATTTGCTGAACTTAGCGTACAACTGGTGTTTTATTAACGTTTCCAGCACAATCCTTAGATGTTCTTTATGTTCTTCCTAGTTCTTAGAATAAACTAAAATATCATCAATGAATATGAGTAAAAAGTTATGTAGGAAAGGATGGAATATACCATGCACTAATCTCATAAATGTGGCTGGTGCATTTTTTAACCCAAAGGGTAACACCACAAACTCATAATGCCTGTACCTGGTACGAAAATCAGTCTTGTAAATGTCTTCACCCTTGATTCGGATCTGGTGATATCCATATCTTAAATATATTTTTTAGAATACTGTGTCCCCCTTCACCTGCTCGAACAAATCATCAACCCTTGGTAAAGGATATTTATTTTTGATGGTTAACTTGTTGAATTGTCTATACTCCATGCACATTCACATGGTTCCGTCCTTCTTATTAACGAACAACATTGGTGCTTCCCAAAGAGATACACTTGGACGAATATATCCTTTGTCCAGCAGTTCTTGTAACTGCATTTTTAATTCGGTTAATTTTGGAACACTCATTCTGTAAGGAGCCATTGACACAGGTGATTCTCCTAGCATTAATTCAATGGTAAAATCAATATCTCTTCTTGGTGGTAATCTGGGTATTTCATCTGGAAAGACATCCTTGAAATCTTGTACCACTGGAATGTTCTCCATCATAGGAGATTTCTCCTTGGAATTAGCATATCCCACCTAGATAGCATAAATCTGACATCCCTTCATCATACATTTATTCATTTGGGATGTTGTAATAAGACATAGCTATAGCAGTTTCTTGATTCCTTGAATCTCTTTGCGTGTACCGTCTTGCATTCTATAATAAATAATATTTTCTTTATAGTCCACTAAGGTCCAATGTTTTTCTAGCCAATCCATACCCAGCAAAACATCATAGGACCCCAATGGAAGTATGTTCAAGTCCACGTTTAACTACTGGTCTGCAATTTCCAATGTGCAGTTTGGAGTTTTGGTAGTTACTTTTCTTTTTTCTCCCATGGCTAGTTGTACCAGCCAAGGATTTTTGAATTTCTACCTTTTTAATTTACAAACATCCACTATTTTGGGATTAACATAACTTAGACTTGCACCTAGCTCTACTGAAATAGAAACAGATTGATACAATAGCTTACCTTCCAACTCTATAATTTTTGGATGATAATCTGCCTGTCGATCCTCCAACGCTGCATTGATACAAGGTATGTTTCAAGCCACATCGCCTACTATAGAAGCCTCCTGCAAATTTGCAACTGTTTCACTTCTCGCTCGCTGTGGGAAATTTTTATAATAATGTAACTCACCACACCCCCAACACAACAGAGGTGGCTTGGACACTTGTCCTTGTTCTAGTTTGATAGAAGCCTCAGTAGGCCTCTCTTTAGTTGGCCATCGAGTTCTTTGATGATTTCTGCCAAACTACTTGCTTACAAAACTTCATGCAGAATCCTTAAAATTATTAATTTTGGCACCCTTGAAGTTTGAGTTGTTTTTCTGTCCTTTTCTTGGCTGCCAACTTTTTCCCACTGGGATCCCCTTTTTCCTTGGACTGCTGATAGCACATTTGTGCCTTACGAATGGCTTCGTCCATGGTTATAGGATTTACGAACTCAATTCATTCCTTCATATGAGTTGGAAGACTGCTAAGAAATCTTTGAACTTTAGCCTTTTCATCTCTGAGGTATGGAAAATATCTTAATAGGGAGGTGAACTTGGTAATATACTCATCCATCGTCATCTGACCCAGTTTTAACTCATGAAATTCTTTAGATTTCTCATCATAAAAATGATCTGACAGATATTTATCTTTAAAATATTGCTGGAATGATTCCCATGTAACATCTTGATCTTTAATGCTCCGAACATTCTTTACTTCCTTCCACCATAGGGTGGATTTTTCTCTCAACTGATATATGGCCAATCTGGCTTCTAAGTTGTTGTTGTACTCGTACACTTGAAAATATTTATTCATATTTATCAACCAAGCATCTGCCACTTCCTCAACTTCTCCATCAAATGTAGGTGGTTTTATTTTTTGGAACTCACCTTGAAGCTCCACTTTTTGCTTCTTAACCTCTTACTAATCTGACACATTGCCAGACTCTTCTTCATTATAATTTTTGTTTTTGTTGCTTCACTGTGAAGGGCTCCTTTCCACTCCATCAGTGGTGTGGTCCTTTTTTTGTCGCTCGTTACCTTCCTACATGTCTCTATCAACACTGGGTTGTTCCATTCCCTAATTCTGCTTGTCTGACAAGCTCTTGAGTATCTTTTCTTTCTCTTGCATCAAGTGCTTGTTATCACTCTGAACCCTCACAATATATTCCTGTATATTCTGAAATGCATTTAAAAAAATTATATTTTTCTACTACTGTTCCTCCAACAGTCTACTTGTTTGTTGGTGTTGATCCACACTCAGCTGAACCTACATCTCAGGATTCATTTCTAGTCATGGTTGATGTTCCTTGGTGTTCTGGGGTAGTTGTTGCATTGACGCCCTTCTCATAACGTTTCCTCTGATGTTTCTTTTCTGTGCATTAGTATACACACTGCTTAAATCGTTAGTTGACCCTTAGGGTCCCAGCGTACGAATGTTGCTCTGGTACCACTTGTAACACTCACACTATACCACTAAAAAAAAAATTAAATTGTTACCTTATGGTAAAATAACATAGCATGCGAAACTTGCACATTGTCATTAATAAAACATTACTTTGGATTATGTATTTAATGACGTTTTTCAATTTCCATGATTTTAATTTAACTATGGTTTATATGAATATGTTTTTATAAATTTATAACCAAATGTATTATATGCCTCTACCATTTAATTTTATTTGTTTTGACAACACATGTATTCAATTAATATATATTACTTGATTTCGGTTTTGTACCGCATTCTCTAACGTGATTTGGCATATTCATTTAATACACTAGTTGTGCGATTTTTTGAGATCTCCTTTGGGTTTTTCAATGGCCACCTGCCACCCTTAATCACCGTCTGATCCTAAAAGTGATCTAGGTTTCTCAGCAGGAACTGCCGAGTATTACCCCACAACCTTAACTTCCCCAAACGATTTCTCCTCTGCATGAGCTACGAGCGAGGCTTTGAAATTTTTCTTTCATATTTTTGATGTTTTGCGAGGGTTCTTCCGATTTAGCTTGAATGACCTAAAACTAAGTTAGTAGTGTAGCTTCCACCCATGGATATGCCCAAGATGAGGTCCTTCTGCCATGAAAGTTGTAGCTTCCAACCCTGGCTTCTGAGAACGAAGGGTTACCAAGCTAGCCCAGCTTCATCTTTGTTCATTCACCTCCACGGTAAAGAATATTAGCTGAATTTTGGACCCTTCTATTGTTTTATTTTCGATTTCTCCTTTTATCATGTTATACTAGAAAATCTAACTTCTAACCTTCTCTCTATTCGCTTCTCACAGTTTCCAGTTTGGCATACTACTCCTTCTGCTCAGGTGAGCTTCTCACCAGACTTTCTTTAATTTCACTCTCGTTTTAAACGGTGGTTCTATAACTCTGCGGAGAAAAACTTGGTTGACTTTGGTCATGGTTGTTGTAGGTAAACTTCTACAGGATGTAATCAGTCTTTCTCCATTTCTCTGCAATGATATTTCTCTTTTAGCTAACAAAAGCGTGTTGCCTCTAGGTACTCATATACATTGCTCGTAAGGGATAATGGCTAGATCATAAGTGCCATAGGCGTTTTCTCCTTGGGGAGTTTTTGCGGTTAACTTTGCAATAGTATTCACTTCATTTTCGTTATTGAATTTTACTCTTCAGGGTCTCCTTCTAAGCTCTTCCATTTTAGTTTTCGGAAGAGACCCTAAAGCTACTAAAATGTATTGTTTAATGTCTAGAGGGTTTTAGTCTTTGGAACTTGCCCATTTCCGGTTGAACTATGCTTTACTGGATTTTCTTACTATAATTTATGAAAGAGAACTACTTATAAAACTATACTTGTTCATATTTAACTCCTGTCTTCTCGTTATAGTGTTTTGTGAAAAGTTATAATGTAAATTATTTTGTTTCATTTGGTTCAATACTATACTCCTGCGTTGTAAGTTTTCGTGTTTTCCGAATTATTAAAATGATGGTAGCTGGGCCTTTGGCCGACCTTTACATTTCTTTTACACCATAATATTTCAAAAAGAATCATGGGTTTTACTCTATTTAAATCTATGATTTTTTGTGTAAGCAGCTCAATTTTCTAGCAGTTTTAATTCTTCATTTAAAAGTCTGTTTTTACACTTAATGTAAGTTTACTAGCATGAAATATCTAACTTCTTCTTTGAGTGTTTGGAATGCTCCAGATCTCATCCATGTATAATATTATTCGGTGACACAATGCGCTCTGGTCTTGAGGTCCTTCCTCGAGACCAAAACTGACAGTGCTCTCTAATCCCATATTATGATATAGTACATTTGTCTGTCATGCTATTAAAAGCTTTTTTCAGTGTTATATAATTCGTATACATCTATTTTCTACTATTTTCATTTATATCAATTATTTCATGTCATTTGTACATTACAATACTTCCATCTTTCGTTTGTCACAGTTTTCTGCTAGGTTAGCTTAAATTAATATATACATTTCATTGCTATTTTTCCTAGTAAAGGTTAAATATTGTTTTCTACTATAGAAAATTCCTTTATATTTCACAGCAACTAACTTACAAACTCAACTAGCTATTTCGTAGATAATTTTATAAACATGTAAAAAAATAATAAATATTTCAAAATATAACTTCCAGAACCTGTATATTATGATAAAAAATTTCACAAATAAAATCCCAAATCTCAAGCTCTTTCAATGTATTATTTTATAACAAGAAAACAATCTACTGTCCTTACTTCTACTGAAACACTACTCCAGTTCACTTATATAATGAAAAATTAGTTCCTCTCTTTAAGCTTGATGAATTTTTAGATACTTATCTGAACTTGCAGTTCACTGCTGATGTCTACCCAACATTCAAGAGAGGCAATTACGTCGTTCTCCTTCCCCCGTGCTCCACACGTGAAAGGTACAGGTTGATAATATTTTCTGTGACCTCAGGACCCCGACTCTAGTTAGTACCAGAAAATTTCAGGAATACTAAGCGATTTCCACTGGTCTCTAACAGTTCAGGAAACTTCTCCACTCTTTCCTCAGTCTCTGAACGGAATCCCTATTCCTCACTGGAATATACTTCTTATCCTCAGAGGAACAGGTAACTGTTCAATCTGTCCAACCAAACTTTATTCATTGGAATAATTTTACCATCAACCTTTTTACTTTTTATGGAACCACTTCCATAACCAATTTTATTTCCAAATAACAAAATAAATAACTTTTCCAGAAATGATAATTGTCTTAGTTTTTCTTTAAAATAAATAATAACTAAAATGTTACGTTACTAGTTAACAACTAGTTAATGCCAAATTCAGTTGTTACAATATTTCACATGAATACCATGGGTCAATACCATGGGTTTTCGATACCATGGATCAATATGAAAGTTAATTTTCATTTTTATTATTATTTTATTTTTATGGGGCTATTTTTATTTCGTTATTTTATTTTATTTTTATTTTACTTTAAAACATCCTACTATACTGAGCTAGAGAGTGCCTCCTAGAAAAATACTAAGTTTGAACTGTATTTCAAGTATTTTAAAAAATGGACGAATCTATTTAAAAATAAAATACATTCTAAATAATAAGAAATAAAAAATGGTCCTTGGGGGTAGCTCAATTGGAATGAATTTGTAAGTGAAGTATTATTTGTAATGAGGAACAATGTTCAAATCCCCTTAGTAGATTAGGAGTTGAGATGGATCTAGGTTGGTTTAATTCCCCCTTTAAATATGCAATATTTATCATGCATATTTTATTTACCATGGTATTTTCCCTATAGGCTTGGGATATAATTATATGTTGATTTCTAATCCTATTTGATACATTTTTATTTATTTATGATACTTATTTATACCTATTTTCTATTTATTTATTTACCATACCTCTTTTATAAATATGGTATTTAGGCAATGGTATTTGGCCCATAGGTTTCACCTAAATGTTTTTATTTTTTTATTTTTCTTTAAATATAAAGAGGTTTATGGAATAAATGATAAAAATAACTTAAAACACTTATATATTCACACAAAATGTATATGTGTAAACTCACACACACAAATTACATTCATATTACTCTATTATATAGAGTTTTCCAGATCTAACTTATTCCTAAGTTAGAAGGAGAGGTTGAGAGAATTTCTCAACCATCACAAACCAACTTCTCAAATATAGTATGTAAGCATTAATTCCAACATCCCCTCTTAATGGTTACATTAAATAAATTTATTTAAAAACACAATAATTCTTTAGCTTCTTAGTATAGGCTCCATCAAGTTGTCTCATAGCCCTCGTAAAGGTGTAGTCTACAAGTTGGATTCCCGAATTCCACTCCTGAACTCCCGAATCAGGACCTCCTGAAGTCAATTACTGGAAAGCATCCCACAACATCCCAAACTTCCACATAACATCATTAGAAGACCACTGTACATCTTCAATGAATGAGGGATCCTTCCCTAGATCTGCAACTTCCATACTATCTGGATAACCATCCATATTGAGCCTTACTTCCACTCAATCTCTTAAGTACTGGCTTCAGACACATAGCTGAACTGCTAGTCATTCTATGGACGAACTCTCATCTACCGAGATACATGGGTGGAAACCGCTGTATTCCCTAGTTGTATAGAAGACCAGTCTAAATACGGAATGTATATAGATTCAACTATTACATCATAATTTACAAACAATTTATAATACTATTAAATCACAAAGATTTCAAAAATTTCAACACCCCAAATTCAACCATAGAACTCAGCAACCAGCAAAGAGCTTTATTCTGATTGCAAGTGTTTGTGCCACCCCATTTCTTTTTTTATTTTTCTTCCTGGGAATCCGTATCAGTGTACCACAGTTGACAGCTTGACTCAACATCTGTCGCTAGAGATTATAAAAAGAAATATGGGTTTGCAAAAGAATATATGAATTATTTTTCTGTGGGAAATAGAGCTAGATATGTGCCACGAGATCTATGCCATACGAATATTAAACTAAAAATTAGTGTGTTCTCATCAAAATAGTAGCTACGACTATGGTTGTGGCTATGGTTGTGGCTTCTGCTATATTTTCGTACCCTGCTTCTGCTTGGGCTTCTACAATAGCTTCCGCCTCTATACCAATCACTTCTATAATCATCCCTGGCTCTGTCTTTGTCATCGACACAAAGACGTTTGCAGTTTGAAACCGATGTCTAGACTATCGACTATGACAACACAGAGAGCAGGACACACACATGAAGCCTCCCGGAAGTGTTAGTTCCTTCCCAGAGTTCAGCTGGCATGATCACAACCCTATCGATCCAGCCGTCTTTGAGGACTAATAGCTTAAATAATAAGAGTACATAATCTCTTCCAACTGTAACTCACAGAAATAAGCTAACTATAAGTCAACACGCATAAATGCTGGCCGGAGGATAATGAATATATGAGACAAACTGCTATTGGACCTTCAATTGATGCTAGAAACAAAATAAATATAAAAAGGACAGATATAGGAAGAAGCTACAGAACATGATATTTTTCACTGCATATTCCTCCATGTGTGGACCAGGAAGCCAATTGATTTATAGACAAAATATTTGAGAGAAAAAAATATATATTTTACTATTTCTCAGAATCTCAGTATGAGCCTGAAGCTCTGATACCATGATTAAACTAACTTAAAACACTCATATATACACAAAATGTGTATGTGTAAATGCACACACACAGATTACATTCATATTACTCTATTATATAGAGTTTTCCAGATCTAACCTATTCCTAAGTTAGAAGGAGAGGTTGAGAGAATTTCTCAACCATCACAAACCAACTTCTCAAATATAGGATGTAAGCATTAATTCCAACAATAAATATAAAAATAGGTTTTCTTTATTTAGCATACATCTAAATTATATGTATTTTTATTTATTTAACATACCTCTTGAGTGATGGGGCCCAGCCCTCAAGTCCAAATCTGCGCTCACAACAGGTGAAAGAACCTTTCATAGGTCTCACAACTTATATTAAATTATATGACAGGCTTCAACATACGTTAAAAAAATTACAATGTGGATATAGATTTTTCGGATTATACATTTAACATTACAATGTGTGTTGATGAGGCCTTTCGTTCTCGAGTTAATTATAGTTCGTATGATATGGTAGCTGCTGGTGTGATTTGAAATTTATTATGGTTTGATTAACCTGTACTGTTGATTGTTCGGACTGACATCTGTCAGCACTCCTCGATATTTTCCCTTCCCGCACGGTAGAAAACCCTATCCTTGTCGATTGTCACTCATTTTCTGCTCCACTTGCTCCTCTGTGAGGGTTTTTGCTCTGCACATCACTGTGAGGGTTTTGTTCTACTTTTGATCCTTAGAACTGGTCTTTTGTTCGACTGTTTCATTTTGTGACTATGGAAACTTATTGTTAACTTTCTCAATGGTATTTGGTAAACTCTCGCAACTGATAAATCTCTGTTTACTGTACTTACCTATCTCCACCATTCATTATTGGCTTGGCGTTGGTGTTGTGCTTCGCCTATGTGCTAATGTTTCTCATGACTAATCATTTCTTGTGTCTATAGGTCGAATCCTTCATGGGTCGCTTTCGGCTTGTCGCAGTTCAAATCGGCACCGAAAGGTATGCTATCTTTCTATGATTCAATCTCCTTTGCATTTTTATTCGGCTCTAACACTCTGGCTCCTTGTGAGTAGGCTCCGATGGTTTTTTTCGACCAAAGCTTTCGTTCCAGCTATGTTCCTTCGCCCAAGTAACAAATTCTTGAAATTTCTTGTCTCCCCTTGCTTGAAAATCAACACGATATAGGTAATTGATTCAGTACTTATGATCTTTGTTTATTTGCAGGTAGTTCAAGTTCCATTCGCTCCAAAAGTCTCTGGCCTGAACAGTTATCGACCCCCAGTCTTAAATGGGTAGGGTCGCTTCCTTATACTTATCTCTGAGTTTAAATTCTGCCCTATGATAAAACAGAGTTTGGTCTCTCGTTTCCCTGTTGCAGTCCCATTGAAATTGTTCAATCTATTGTAGTCTTTCTCTGTATATAAGGCTAGGGTTCATGAAGCTTTCTCGATCATTATGTGTACTCGTCGATGGACTTGTATTTGTAGAACTATTGAAGGTTTTTTGGGTTTCAAAACCCCAACCCTGTAACTCGTTCTATTGCATCGGAATATTATTTAAAAGTTGTTTTATAGTCCCACGAGACTTTTTCAACAGAGACTCTTGTAATTGTAAAACAATAGAAAATTAGACTTATGAGATTCTGCTAATCTGGAAGAAAAAATATGTTTATTATACCTGGGAATGAAATTATATTTGATGGAATTTGACTGCTTGTGGAAATATTTCATTTGTATGAGATTGTCTGAGTTCTGTATGTTCATTTTGTTGGTTACTGTTTATGCGCTGTATTGTAAGATCCTCAGTCTGTGAATTTGTTCGTTCGCTTCCAATGCCCGTGCTTTATTTCTTCTTCTCGTTCTTATTACAGTCTTGAAAATAAATGCTCATTTTTATACGTAATAAAATATAATTAGACAGTAAAGCAATTTTTCGATAGTAATTGGCTGCAATATCCTTCTATGACTTAGCTGGCTCCTGAAATGAAATTTTGTTTCTGTTTTGTTATATTTTATCTCTATGATGGAAAATCGAACCTTACAGAATATGTCTTCTTTTCTTATGTACCACTATAGGCAATGGTTTTTTTTTTTAGTTGAAACTGTCAACCGTTCAATTACAACTACATTTCCAAATTAAAAGAAAAAAGAAATTTTAAATAAGCCTACAGAAATTAATTAACTTCCTTAATCCTAATGACCATTTCCTAGGATAAAATTAAAAATCACAGGTTCAATGACTTGTCAAAAATCAAATGTAGTAGTGAGACAAAAACCTGTCCTTTTTGTCTACCCTGAATTGGATGCTCCTGCATTAGGCTCCCGGGGTAACAAAAAATCATGGCTCCGTTCCATGAGATCTTCAACTGAGTAGCCTGCCTTCTATATTTGCATTGCGTTAAGCCACGAACTGTCCTCAATGGGACGGTTCTTCCACTTGAAAAGGTATCGTAAATACTCCTTCCTGCGAGTGCGCTTGGCTACCTGTGTGTCAAGAATGCCCTCGATCTCAAGGGGTTGTGTCGTAGGCATTTGCCTCATCCAAGAACCATTGTCAAATTGGGTGTCCCGTTATATCCATGCTGCCCTATCGTCTTCAGGACTGGCAGTATATGAAAATAGTTCTGCCACATTGAAGATGGGTGAAATGCCTATCCCTGGTGGTAGCTATAATTCATAGGCATTGGTGGAAAATTTTCGAAGAATTTTGCAGGGGCCAATCTTCTTCAACTTCAGTTTGTTATATTCTCCCTTAGGAAAATGTTCCTTGCGTAAGTGTGCAAGAACTTCGTCCCCAACATTAAATTGAACTTCCCGCCTCTTCAAATCTGCCTGTTTCTTGTACTTTTGACTGTTTTCCTGCAATTTTGACTTCACCTGCTCATGTAAATCACTCATTACTTGGGAGAAATCTTCCCCATCAGCACTTCTTCTTTCAAGCTTTCCCAAATCCCGCAGTTCATGCACTCCGCGAGGATGCATGCCATACATAACCTGAAAAGGACTATAGCCTATGCTGCGATTTGGCAAATCTTTATAAGAAAATTCCGCTTCAGCAAGTACACGATCCCATATCCGTGAGTTTTCACCAATCAAATTTCGTAGCAGGTTTCCTAAGCTCCTGTTCACCACCTCCATTTGCCCATCAGTTTGTGGATGATAAGCAGAGCTGAAATTCAACTGAGTGTCCAACTTCTTCCACAGGGTACGCCAAAAATTTCCTGTGAACTTCACATCCCTATCAGAAATAATGGACCTCGGCAAGCCATGCAATCTGATGATCTCTGTGAAAAAAAAGTGTGCTATGTGAGTAGCATCACTCGTTTTTCGGCAAGGTATAAAATGTGCCATTTTTGAGAATCTATCTACTACCACCATCACCGAGTCAAAACCTCACTGCGTTCTAGGAAAACCCAAGACAAATTCCAAACTGACTGAGTCCCACGGTCTACTTGGAATAGGCAGTGGCGTGTAAAGTCCTGTATTTTGGCTATAACCCTTCGCCAACAGACAGATTTTACATCTGCTCACATATCTATGCATGTCCCGTCGCATCTTTCGCCAGTATTAAAAATGTCCGATTTGTGATAATGTCTTTTCTATGCCGAAATGTCCAGCTAGACGTCCACTATGCTTTTCCTGAATAATGTTCTCCCTCATTGAACAGTTGGGAATGCATAACCGTACTCCCCTGAATAACAATCCTTCCTATAAATTATAGTCCAGGCATGGAATATTGTTTCTCAGCAAAGTATTTTGACAGGCTTCATAAGCCTCTTTAAAATCTGCATCTCTCTGATACAAGTCCTTCAAATGATCAAAACCCAGCACTTGTACCGTGCTCTCCTATAAGAGCAAAGCTCTTCTACTCAATGCATCTTCCAGCTTGTTGGCTTGTTCACTAATGTGTTTCAACACAAATGTAAAAATTTGCAAATACTCAACCCATTCTGCATGCTTATGGTTCAACTTATGTTTCTTCATAATATACTGTAATGAAAAATTATCAGAAAATAAAACAAATTCATTACCTAACGGATAATGTCTCCAATGCTTCAGTGCTTGGACAACAGCATAAAATTCCTTGTCATAGGATGAGTATTTCTACCTACTTTCATTCACCTTGTCACTGAAATAAGCGACCAACCTATCCCCCTGGCTAAGTACTGCTCCAATGGTTGTACCGCTAACATCACAGTGAACTTGAAAATTTTTATTAAAATCAAGCAACCTTAAAATCGGTCTCTCAGTGATATTCTTCTTCAAAGTTTGAAAACTTCTCTCTGCTTCTTCTGTCTAACAGAAAGGCTGATTTTCCTTTTTTATTGTATCCAACATAGGTGCGTAGATTCCACTGAAATCTCTGATAAACTTTCGGTAAAAAATTGCCAATCCATGAAAACTTCGAACTTCAAACAAATTCTTTGGGGATGGCCATCTAACTATAGCTGCAACTTTTTTCTGGGTCCATCTTCAGCTCATTCTCTGCAATCACAAAACCCAAACAAACTAATTCTTTCTGAAAAAAAGTGCATTTCTTCAGATTTATCAGCAGCTTGTTCTGCTGCAATTTCTTCAATACACTTCAAACATGTCAAAAGTGTTCTTCCCTTGTCTTGCTGAAAATCAAAATATCATCTAGATAAACAATCACAAACTTCCCAATGAACTTTTTCAACACTTCGTTCATTAAGCGTATAAATGTACTAGGGGCATTACTCAAACTGAATGGCATTACTAGCCACTCACATATCCCTTCATTTGTCTTGAAAGTTGTTTTCCACTCATCCCCTTATCGAATTCGGATCTGGTGGTAACCACTCTTCAAATAGATCTTTGAGAAATACGCTTCTCCACTCAAGCATTCCATCATGTCATCCATTCGTGGCAATGTGAACCTGTATCTAAAAGTAATCTTATTAATAGCTCTTGAATCTATACACATCCGCCACTCTCCACCCTTCTTAGGAGCTAAAACTGTTGGAACTGCACAGGGGCTCATACTTTCCCTGATCAACCCTTTGTCTAGCAGTTCCTGTACCTGCTTCGTAATCTCTTCATTGTCCTTAGGACTCATTCGGTATGCTACCTTTTTTGGCAGACTAGCTCCTGGAATAAAATCAATGCAATGACTGATGCTTCTCTTAGGAGGAAACTCTTCTGGTAAATCTTCCACTATGATATCACCAAAGTCTTGCAACATATCCTGGATTTCCTCTGGTAAATATGTAATCTTTGTATGCAATATCATCATCTTTTGCCTCCTTACAACAACAAACAAAATTTCATTATCCTCGATCTATTTCAAGAATTCTTTTGCTCCCACCAACAATGCTTTGACTCCACTGGTCTCCGCTGTCTCTTCTTCCTTGATGGTTACAAGTGTATGCTTAACCCCATCCTTGACAAACTTGTAACAGTTTTTCTTTCCATCATGTACCACTTTCCTATCATACTGCCAAGGTCTCCCTAATAGTATATGACAGATGTCCATAGGCATAATATTGCAGATAATCTTGTCCTTATACCTGCCAATATGGAACTCCACTTCACACTATTCATCAGCTAACAGCTGATGTCCCTTTTGTAACCACGACACTTTGTAAGGAGTGGGGTGCTTCAGCCTCTTCAGCCCCAACTTCTCCACCATTTCTGTGGCTACAAAATTGTTTGTAATTCCACTGTCAATTATCAGTTTGCAGCACTTACCATGTGATTTGCAAACTGTCAAGAATAAGGATTTTCTTTGATCCGGTTCGACCACTTCTTTTGCTAGTTTTAGCAACACTTTATTCAGCACCAAGGCCTCCCCTGTTTCGGGTACATTCTCTACCTCTTGGGGTGGTGCTTCGGCTTCCTCCGTCTGGGCAACATATGTTCCTCGACCTCCTGCTGGTTCACCCTCAGGACATTCATAAGACTTCTGCCCCCATTTATGGCACCTATAACACTGAACAGCTCCTCTGCCTCTACCATTACCTCTTCTACGCGGGTATGGTCTTCCCCCTCTAGTGTTATTGTCTTTTTCTACCATTCCTGGAGTTTTGGAACTGCTGCCTTCATCACTAGGATTGGTACCTCTACCTCTGCCAAAAGCCCTTCCTTTTCCTCTGCCAGATCCTCCTCCTCCTCTGGCATTCTGCTTCCTGTTTATTTTCTCTTCATATTTTAAGGCACACTGATATGCCTTATCTATAGTTCTGGGTGAGAGAATACTTATTTCATCTAGTATTTCTCCCCTCAAGCCATTTACAAACCTTGCTATCTTTTTCGGGGTGTCTTCTACATAACCAAATCTCAAATTCACTCTGTAGAATTCTTCCGTATACTCTTTAACAGTCAACCCCCTTTGTCTTAGATTTTGTACCTGCCTATACAACATAATCTGGTAGTCCTTGGGTAGGAATTTACCCTTCAGTTTGGCCTCCATCCTGGCCCACTTCTTTATAGGTTTTTTATTCAACCTTTTCCTCTTTGCCTGAACACTATCCCACCATAAGGACGAATGTCCTTTCAACTTGGTGGCAACGAATTTTACCCTCTTATCTTCGCTGATTTCTTCATAATCAAAATAATTGTTCAGCTCACTGAGCCAATCCAGCAACACATCTACTGATAAATCTCCATCATAAGTACAAAGCTCATGCTTCGGCTTACTACTTGATAACAAAAATGACCTTAACAATCTGATTTCAGGTCCTTCTCCTTCTGAACCATCTGTTGTTTCTGCAACCTCTTCATCACTGTCGTCTCCTCCTTTAGGATCTCTTCTCCTTCCAACCTCTACTGCTGCTAATCGAGCATTCAAAATTCGAATCTCTTCCCTCAATCCTTCGTCTGATACTCTGCGAATAGCTCTTCCTTGCCCTCGTCTACCAACTTCCATTTTTACTAATCACAGCCTTGGCTCCGATACCAAAATTTGATGGGGCCCAGCCCTCAAGTCCAAATCTGCACTCACAACAGGTGAAAGAACCTTTCATAGGTCTCGCAACTTATATTAAATTATATGACAGGCTTCAACATATGTTAAAAACATTACAATGTGGATATAGATTTGCCGGATTATACATTTAACATTACAATGTGTATTGATGAGGCCTTTCGTTCTCGAGTTAATTATAATCCATATGATATGGTAACTACTGGTGTGATTTGCAATTTATTATGGTTTGATTAACCTATACTATTGATTGTTTGGACTGACATCTGTCAACACTCCTCGATCTTTACCCTTCCCGCGCAGTAAAAAACCCTATGCTTGTCGACTGTCACTCATTTTCTGCTCCACTTGCTCCTCTGTGAGGGTTTTTGCTCAGCACATCACTGTGAGGGTTTCGTTCTGTTTTTGCTCCTCAGAACTGGTCTTCTATTCGACTGTTTCGTTTTGTGACTGTGGCAACTTATGGTTAACTTTCTCAATGGTATTTGGTAAACTCTCGCAACTGATAAATCTCTGTTTACTGTACTTACTTATCTCCACCGTTCATTATTGACTCGGTGCTGGTGTTGTGCTTTGACTCTATGCTAATGTTTCTCATGACTAATCATTTCTTGTGTCTATAGGTCGAATCCTGTGTGGGTCGCTTTCGTCTTGTCGCAGTTCAACTCGGCACCGAAAGGTATGCTATATTTCTATGATTCAATCTCCTTTGCATTTTTATTCGGCTCTAACACTCTGGCTCCTTGTGAGTAGGCTCCGACGGTTTTTTTTTACCAAAGCTTTCGCTCCAGCTATGTTCCTTCGCCCAGGTAACAAATTTTTGAACTTTCTCGTCTCCCCTTGCTTGAAAATCAACATAGTTTAGGTAATTGATTTGTTACTTATGATCTTTTTTTATTTGCAGGTATTTCAAGTTCCATTCACTCCAAAAGTCTCTGGCCCGAACAGTTATCTACCCCCAGTCTTAAATGGGTAGGGTCGCCTCCTTATACTTATCTCTGAGTTTAAATTCTGCCCTATGATAAAACAAAGTTTGGTCTCTCGTTTCCCTATTGTAGTCCCGTAGAAATTGTTCAATATATTGTAGTCTTTCTTCGTATATAAGGCTAGGGTTCATGAAGCTTTCTCGGTCATTCTGTGTACTCGTCAATGGAATTGGATTTGTAGAACTGCTGTAGGTTTTTTGGGTTTCGAAACTCCAACCGTGTAACTCGTTCTATTGCGTCAGAATATTATTTAAAAGTTTTTTTATAGTCCCACGGGACTTTTTCAACAGAGACTCTTGTAATTTTAAAACAATAGAATATTCGACTTATGAGATTCTGCTAATCTGGAAGAAAAACAATGTTTATTATACCTGGGAATGAAAGTATATTTGATGGAATTTGACTGCTTGTGGAAATCTTTCTTTTGTATGAGATTGTCCGAGTTCTGTATGTTCAGTTTGTTGGTTACTGTTTATGCGTTGTATTTATGCGTTTTATTTTAAGATCCTCAGTCTACGAATTTGTTCGTTCGCTTCCAATGCCTGTGCTTTATTTCTTCTTCTCGTTCTTGTTACAGTCTTGAAAATAAATGCTCATTGTTATACGTAGTAAAATATAATTAGACGGTAAAGCAATTTTTCAATAGTAATTGGCTGCAATATCCTTCTGTGACTTAGATGGCTCCTCAAAACGAAATTCTGTTTCTATTTTTTTATATATCTCTCTATGATGGAAAATTTAACCTTACAAAATATGTCTTCTTTTCTTATGTACCACTGTAGGAAATGATTTTCCTTTTTTTTTTTTTTTTTTCAGTTGAAACTGTCAACCGTTCAATTACAACTACATTTCCAAATTAAAAGGAAAAAGAAATTTTAAATTAAAAATCACAGGTTCAATGACCTGTCAGAAATCAAATGTAGCAGTGAGACCAAAACCTGTCCTTTTTGTCTACCCTGAGTTGGATGCTCCTGCATCATCGAGTAAGTATAAAAAGAGCTTTTATTTACGTACCATACCTTCGCTTTATTTATGTTTTTATTTACTTTTTATTTACCACACCTCTTTTATTTTTATTTAATTTTTATTTACCATACCTCTTTTATAGTGTTGATAAATATAACTTCGGTTAAGCGGCAAGAATAATTAGTACAAGTATAATAATTATTAAAATATATTGATCATAATTGACCCAAAATTAAAATTGTTTACATACAATCTTACATTACATCTAACACCTACACATCTACCCTATAATGGGATGTAGTTACTTTAACCATTTAAATAGGCTATATTTCACATGAATACGATGGGTCAATACCATGGATCAATATGAAAGTTCATTTTCATTTTTCTTATTATTCTATTTTTATGGGGTTATTTTTATTTATTTTTATTTTAATTTACAACATCCTACTATACTAAGCTAGAGAGTGCCTCTTAGAAAAATAAAAAGTTTGAACTGTATTTCACCTATTTTTAAGAATCGAAGAATCTATTTACAAATTAAAAATACATTCTAAATAATAAGAACTACAATATCATCTTTGGGGTAGCTCAATTGGAATGAATTTGTAAGTGAAGTATTATTTGTAAGGAGGAACAATGTTCAAATCCCCTTACATCTACATTATTTGTATTTTTAGTTATTTACCATACCTCTAGAGTAAATATAAAAATATATTTTATTTATTTACCATACCTCAGCTTTAGTTATATTTTTTTTAATTTCTATT
>JAXQQM020078702.1:0-154817 GCA_034641835.2 Pinus albicaulis
CATTGTATGAACTTTGTAGTTCTTCTTCTTTAATCTTGAGAGCTTCTTCTAGATCCACAACTTTACTTTCACTATCTTTACTATTGTTTGCACAAAGAAGAGTATTGCAAGTGGCCTTCTCCTTTTTCTTCTTTGCCATGAGTGCTTGTAGATCTTCGTCAGAATCTGTTTCATCTTCTTCAATTTTTGCTATACATGATTTCTGAGGTATCTCCTTTCCTCGAGTAACCTTCTTCTTTTGCTTCTTAGCCATGAGCACTTTCAGATCTTGGTCAGAATCTTCTTCATCTTCATTGGACACTTCATCATCATCTTCTTTTGCATAATAACTCTTTCTCTTCTCAAATTGTTTCCCTTTACCATGCTTTTCTCTATAAGGACATTTAGCAGCATAATGACCAACTTTTCCACACTCAAAACATTTGAAGGGAAGCTTACCTTTGAATCTTCCAGTACCTGGTTGGAGCTTTCTCACGAAATTTGCTTCTTCTTCATCGGATATATAGCTGGATTCTTTGACAACTTCCTTTTCCTTTCCTTTTGTAGATGCCTTAAAAGCAGCTTCTCTTACTTGAGAAGGACCTCCTTGTCTCATTTCAAAAGCAGTCAGAGTACCATGTAATTGAACAATAGTAAGCGATTGCAGATCTTGCCTTTCTTCAATAGCTGAAACTTTAGAGTCAAATTTTGAAGTCAAAGATCTTAAGACCTTTTCTACCAGAGTAGTATCAGCCATAGTTTCACCCAAATTTCTCATCCGATTTACAATATCATCTAGACGAAGAAAGAAACTGGCAACACTTTCATCACTATGCATCTTCAAATTTTCATATTCAATTCTAAGAGTTTGGAGTTTTGCACTTTTACCTTTGTGTCTCCTTCATAGCTTAGAATGATTTTGTCCCATATGTCTTTTGCCGAATGTAGTTGCATCACTTTAGCAAATTCTGATTCAGACATGCTTTCCAATAAGACATTCACTGCTTTGGCATTGATTTCATACTTCTTTCTTTCAGCTGCATCAGTAGGAATACTTGCCGGGTATTGATAACCTTCTTCCACGATTGCCCATACATATGCACCAAGACTTTGCAGATATGCTTTTGTACGTACCTTCCAGAATATCAGATTGCTTCCATTGAATAGAGGTGGCTTTATAGACATTACTCCTTCTTGACTTCCCATTGCGACGGATCTCCTTTAAGCGATCGAGCTTACACTGAGACGTCCAGGTACGGGTGTTGGGAAAAATGCGAGAGGGGGGGAGGTGAATCATTATTCTTGCATATTTCAAAACTTTCCTTTTTCACCTTCTAAAATGCATACGCTACTTTCCTGAACCAGACTTGCGTATATACGCGGATACCCTATACGAAACTCGCGTATACACAGATATCTATTTATGTCATTAATTCTTCACTTAATTCATTCCTTCATTTATTCATCAGATATTCAATAAGCAGTAAACATGTGCAGTAAGAACAGAACAAATCATCACACAAAGCATCACACATGAACACCAGGATTTTTAGGTGGAAACCCAAGTCGGGAGAAAACCACCGCTGCAGTTGCTCAGCCTTCAATATTTTATTATAGAGAAAACATCTTACAACATATGTGCTGGTGCAGACTCCTACCAGCACGCAGGCACCCACCTGTGCTCGTTTACCAGCCTCTCCTGGAAGGGAGCTCCAACCCCCTGACTCGTTTACCAGCCTCTCCTGGAAGGGAGCTACAACCCCCTGCTCTCATTTACCAGCCTCACCTGGAAGGGAGCTACAACCCCCTGACTGAAGGCTACAACCCTCAACACCACCTTGGACCACGTTTCATCAATTTTCACACTGGATCCAACCACTTCAATAGAACACAACTTGCAGGCCACAAATCATCATATTTCCAGATCGAACCCTTTCCATACTTTTAAGCACAAACATACATCGTCAACAGATACATACCAACACGGATGAGATAGCGAACGGTCCCGGTGTTCATACCCCTTGCTTCAGCAAACCCTAGTTTGCATACGCGCTTTTACTTCACTGATGTCGCGTATATACGCGCTTCCGTCCACACAAACCAGCGTATACCTCAGTGTATATTTTATTGCGCATACGCGCTTTCTCTTCGCTGAAACCGCGTATATACGCGCTTCCTCCGCGGCGAAGTAGCGTATAGATCTTCAATCATTACAGAGCAGCATACTTCATCAGATCAGATATTCAGTTCAGATCTACCCTTTTGCTTTAGACAGATGTTCGCCTAGATGCTCGCCTCATCACGGATCTAAGCCTTCCATAATCAGATCTAACAAATACAAGAGCAATTCAGATCTAGATCCCCTTCTTCATCATTGGTGCATCATACAATCAGATTTATCATTCAAGTGTAACCCTTTCCATTCAGATATACTTCAGAGAGAAGTATTCATTCAAGCTCAGACATCTTGCACCCACACCTATGATTTGCACAATGAATTTCTTATCCTTATATAGGTTTATCCTTTTTCAATACCACGGGCTCCTTTTTCAATACCACGAGCCAAACCAATACCACGAGCCCAAAACTACCTGGACGGGGTCATTTAGGCAGATCATTACCCAATACAATGGGTCAATACCATGGTGGTTACCCTTAGTTTTGCACTTTTTGAGCGCTTTAGCCCATACGCGACTTGGCACGTTCTTTTCCGCGTGCATACGCGACTTCCCCTAGGCCAATCCGCGTATACCAAGAGACATACTCTTTTTCATCATACTTTGAGTACATTCTGAAATCCTTTCTTCATAGCCTTCTGTACACACTGTAGAAACATCATATTTTCTTCATCGGGAACACATTCTCTTAAGCACAACTTCATCAAGTAAGTTTTCATCATCTTCATCAAGTGGGTTGCCTTTCAAGGACAACACTCAACAACATATCACATCAGATTTACATCATTGACCAAGTCCATCAAGTCAAGCATAACTTCATCAGGTGGATTGCCATCAAGGACAACACATGTCAACAGTCACATGTCTTCATCTTCATTCAGTGGGTTGCCATCAAGGAAAACACTCTGCATCATATTTCCAACACCTCAAACTGCAACCAATTTATGCACTTCCTCATGTGATAGTGCATCTCCTCTTTGAAGTCTTCCCACATAAATCCCTTCAAGATAGTACGGTATGCTCTAACAAAATTAGTGGGATTGGAAAGAAAGATCTCATAGGTTGCATATAGTAGTTTCTCCTTGAGCATGGAGTCTCTGGTAAAATAGATCTGATCATGAAATTAAATTATTCCATCAACCACTTTATACCTCCTATCCATTAATTTCTCATCAAGAACCTTACATGTGAAGAGGTTCTTGGAATATTCCACCAAGAGTTGGGACTCCCAATATGGATCTAGGCTTCCCAAAAATGACAATGTTGTAGAAATTTGAAATGAGGTGCTTGTCATATGATAACTATCCTCTTTGACATGATCAATGCCAAAGCCACATGTTGGAGAAATGTCACTCCACATTTGCTGCCTCTCTTGCAGTTGATCTTACTCAAGACAAGATTGAAGTATATGGAAGTCAACCTCCTCTTGAAAGGTCTCTCTCTTCCAAAACTTCCATAGTTTGGCCCATCCATACAAGAGTGGTAATATCCTCTTGTTATATTCAGAAATCTTCATTATATGTAGAAGTATTATTTGATGCTCCAAGGCTATGGAGTGGCCATTTGACACCATGCTCATGTCACCATAGATTTATGAATCCTCCTTTTCTAGCGCAAATAGCTTAGTGGAAAATAGCAATGTCCATATCAGAAAATTGATCACCTCTCCATGGAACCCATCAATGGTTCTCAACGCTATGGTAGTTCCTATCAAGGCTCCTTCCTTAGCCAAATATGTCACTCTTTCACATAGTTGAGAGAACACTTTATTCTTCTTCCAATCAAGGGGTCTCCTTAGTGGAATTCCTCCATGTAAAGAGACATCAAGGCATAGAGCAGGATGTATATGTGTGTGGACTAATTTGTCCTTGCCTTCACTGCACAAATCCTCCTGCCTCTTTTGTGCATCAATATTCTGAAATAGAGAGGGGTGTGTGCTCCTCATCATGTGATGCTTGTCCTCCCCTTTATCTCCTTCTTTCTTCAATATCTCACCATTTTCCAATGATGGCACATGTTGCACATGGATTGTGCCATGATCTCCATATGTGAGATTCTCTAGAACTCCTTGCAAGAGTGCAAAAGTTTCTTTCCTTGAAGAAAATGCTCCATTTCCTCTTCATGAGGTACTAGATGTGCTCTTGATATGACAACGTTGTTACCTCCATCCTTCTTTTTCTCCTCATCAATACTTGAGAATGCCTCATCAACAATGAGAGACCTTAGATTTTGGTCTTCCCTTGAAGGAGGAATCTCCATGTCTTTCTCTTGAGAAGAAAGCTCATCATGCAATGGGGACTCTACCCTTGGCAAGGTATACAAGTTTTCATCCCCCTCAATGGTTTTCTAAAATGGAGTTGGGTTTATAGACCCTTCCAACCATGAAAAGGTTTTGTTTTTCTTTTGGTTTGATTAGCTCCACAGAAGATTCTTCATAAGACTTTTCATCAAACCTTTCCACTACTCTTCTAATGAACTTTGCATAAGTATATGTATTTGCATTCTTTAAGGAAAAGGATTCAAACAACCACCAAGCATAAGCCTTACCTTCAAAATGCAGCACTGCTACTTTAATGACTTATTTTTCTGAAACTTGATGTTGCTGCACATAGGTGTCTAGATCCTCCACCCAAACCCTAGCTGGACATTTAGGTGAGCCATCAAAAGAAGATAGAAAGAATCTACCCACATCATGCTACTTGCTCCTTGTGCTTCTTTCCTCCTTTATTTTGAAAACCCTTGTAATTTCAAGTGATCTTTGAACCTCCTAGATTAAGATTCATACCCTTGCAAATAATCACCAAGAGTCTCCTTATTTGGCACATCTCCTTTCTCCATCTTATTTGTCCTGAAAAAATGGCTCGTAGAGTGTTTTAGATCTGATGGTGTGGCTGAATACTCACACCCATAATATGAGGAACTAGAACATTCCTCATGTCCAAATCTTGTTGAGGGATCTCCATGTTTTTCCCTCCTCATTTCTTTGATGTCTTTACTGATGCCGTGCAGAATTTGTAGAAGAAATTTTGAGAACTTCTTCCCTCTAGAAAATAAGGGTTTTCCTTGATCCATTTTTCAGAACCTCTCCTTTCCATGATAAGACTCCATAATGGTAGAAGTACATAGGATGAGCCAAGATTAGAGCTCTGATACCACTGTGATATTCCCAAAAGGGGAAATGCAGCAATATATGCATTAAAAATGCATTTTTCAGAAATATGTGTAATAAAAATGAATCACAGCCCATGTATCCTTTAGATCAGATATTATAACAACCAAATCAAGAAAGGAAATCAGAAAAAAATCAATATAGCCTAGATAAACAGGCCTCCCATGCTCAAAATAGCTCAAAAACCTGCAACCCCATGACTACTGCAACAGAGAAATACTGAAGCAAAATATAGAACAGTTTATTTAGGGTTTATACTCATAAATAGAGAGACAAATTAGATCTACTAATATATTAACTAATATAGCTCAAAAACAGAGATCTAGTCTATTTTACATAGATCCAAGATGACCCGGCAAGGGTTTATTGATAAACATGAAGTACAAGACGTATATGCTACATATATATGGCTGAATCATGTTGTATAGCTGAAGCTCTGCATAAATATGGCTGATGATACAAATAAATGGTTGTAGCTCCTCATACTAGCTTTATGGGAAAAATGTTGATCCTCTTCCTAGGAAACTAGCTCATAAAACAAGGGTTTAAACCCTCCCACTGCAACGCCATGTAAAATAACGTAGATCCTCCAAGATTCTATGCTGTGGCTATAGGTGACTGCTTGGCCAAGTGCCATATAGTGGAAATGAAGTCTATAAAGCTCCTCTCAGATTTCTTAAACAAGATATCCAAGCAAGAGTGGGGAATTCCCGCATGAGAAAACCCTTCCACTAAACAGTGCAGCAAACTTAGCTAAACAATCGAAGCATGCAAATAATTCTAAAGAGACCCAATCATCAAATCATATCTTCAATCATACCCCATATGGCTTCCATTCCCTCCATTATATAGTTGATGATATTCCTCATCATGGGTCCCACCCATTCATGAGGTTACTTCCATGCAAAGGTTCCTCCTCCAAAATTACATTGTCTCCATAAATCCCACTCTTCTATTTACAACGATGTTTGATTTGGTCAACCTTGACTTGATCTTCATGCATTGTCTCTTTTCACACCCAAGGTGTCTTTATTCTGACTAGCTAAATTGATCTACATTCACATTGAGCTGTCTTTATTGATGATCTACTCATCTCATATTAATGTTGTTGACTTGGTCAAACTTGACCTTGTCCACATATTTTAGACTTTTTTCACACATGAGGATGCTTTATCTAGTTATTAACATGATCCCTTTTCACATTAAGAGGGATTTTATGCCTACTTGAGATACTTATGGGCTTCCATACCCATTTATTCATCTAACTAGATGTTAAGAGAAAAATTAATATTCCCATTAGCTGCATGCTAATTTAGGAATATTACACAAATAGATTGAAAATTTCCTTCAATCTAAAGGTGATTTTGAAGAATCCAATTTGGATCTATATTGTGAAGAACATCATGCCACTGAAGAACAAACATACAGGGAGGAACCTCCTCATAATTCTGATATCAATATTTCATCAAGTGAAGATCTACAGAGAACATAGATACATGAAGACCCAGAAAAAGAAGAGTTTGAGGTACTACAATTCAAAGATAACATCCTACCTAGAGGACTTGTCCCTCTGGAAGAACTCTTTTATTTCAATGATGTGGCCACAAAACCAAATATGGAACCTACAGAAAAAAATATTGAGTGCAATGTGGGCAGTGAGAATGAGCCCAAGATGATAAATTTATAAAATACATTGCCGACATCCACAAAACAAAAATACATTTATTTGTTTAAGGAGTTTATTGATGTTTTGGCTTGGAGCTATGAAGACCTGAAATCTTATGATACTAATAGCATCTAGCACAAGATTCTAGTCAAAGAGAACTAGAAGCCTTTCAAACAGAAATTGCGCAAGATAAATCATGTTCTAATTCCCTTGGTTGAGAAGGAGATAAATAAGATGTATTATGCTAAAATAATAGTCCCAATTACGTACTCCGAATGGGTTTCCAATATTGTGCCTGTAAGAAAGAAAACATGAGATATTAGGCTCTGCATTGACTTCAGAAATCTAAAAAAAGTACCACTTAAAGATAACTACCCTTTACCAAAGATGGACCATATATTGCAAAAGGTTTGGGGCTCCAGAATGATTTATTTGCTAGATGGTTTTTCAAGGTATAATCAAGTGCTGGTGCATCCGAATGATCAACACAAAAAAAATTTTACCACTCCTTGGGGAACCCTCATGTATGTAAATTCCTTTTGGGTTAATAAATGTTAGTGCCACTTTCTAGAGAGCAGTGGACATTGCTTTTTCAGAAGAGATTGGTCTTTTCATTGTGATCTATCTTGATGATATAAGTGTATATTCAAAAAGTGATGAAGAGAATCTGGCCCATTTGAGAAGATTTTTTGAAGAGTGCAGAAGGTTTGGATTATCTCTGAATCCCAAAAAATCGTTATTTGGTCTTGAAGAGAGAAAGCTGCTGGGCCATATTATATCTGAATAAGGAATCCAAATTGACCCTATCAGGATTGAAGGCATACTTAAAATGTGTCATCCCAGGAACATCAAAGAGCTTCAATCCTTCATTGGAATGATAAATTTGTTGAGAAGGTTTATACCAAACCTTTCAAAATATTGAGAAACATCACTAACATGCTCAATAGAGATTCAGGAGTTAAGTGGACCATGGAAGCTAAACAGTCTTTTGACTTGGTAAAGAAGGCACTCACTAAAGCACTGGTTTTGATCAGCCCTGATTTCACCAAGGATTTCATTATTTTTTCCTTTGCATCTGTTAGGTTCCCGTGATTTGTTAGATTGGTGAGATAAAATTCACAGGGTAACATCATACCAGTCTTTGGAGTCCTAGGACCTAGCCTTCCTAGACTCAGAGAGGGCTCTCTCTATTTGTGTAAAGGATGTGAACTTGTTTGTTTTTAGGGTTTGATTTTAGGCCAGTTGTTAAGTGTAGGGTTTGTTTGTTTGTTTTGGTTGGGTAGATGATAAAGTAGAATATATAGAGTGAGTAATATTCAATTCATTGGGCTATGGAGTTAATAAAATTCATGGAAAGTTTCAAAAATAAATCAGGGTGGATCACAAGGAAAATCTATCATGGTCAGATGGATTTTCAAGGTTTTTGTGAAATGAAATGAACATCAAGTTTGTGAACAAAGTAGGAAAAAGGGAAATTAAGAATCCTTTGTCATATATTTAAAACGATAAGGGACTTAGACACTATTTAGCATAAAGAAGTAACCAATAGACAGGGCACACCAACAACTCTTTGATTCAACTTAAGAAAATAAGCATTTGACACAAACAATCCAATGAAATATAGAAGGCAAGAAACTCATTTGACTTCTAGTGATTTCACCTTCAAGGTTAGAAAACATTCAAGATAAACATATAACTTTAATAAAAGAAGAGGGAACTCCTAAACATCATTGATCATAGCCATAAGGATCTTCAAAACAACTATTCAAGCAAGAACAAAGGGTATGATCAAAACATAGCCTCTTTGGCAAAACCTAATTAGTGGTACTTCAAAGATAAATCTCAAGAACAATGTTTTAGTGACATCAAACAAGTAGGGATAAACATAAAACATCTTTGATACCTACTGTATTGAACCATTCATGAGATAAAAAATATTAGGTCGGTCTAGAGAGCAATTAAGAATTCTCTAAAATGTTCTAGTAGAGGAAAACATAGAGGCAGTGAAGAACAAACAGAGCTAAGGTGCCTTTGAAAACATTTCATAGTCTAAAACCTTTTTATTACTGCAATAAAGAAGGATGAAACACAATGATACATAAGAAAACAATAAATGAATAGAATCACAACACCATTAACCAAGCTTAGGGATCCTGCAAGCAAGCCTTCTCCATCATCAATCAAGACAAGCCATTCACAAACTCCACAACACCAATTTCTTCTCCAATCTCCAAAAAAACTATGCATTGCTCCAAAGAGTCATCAAATGAAAACCTTTTACAATGAGGCCCTCATGCTTTATTTATCTACCAAAGGAGGGAAAAAACCCTAACTAGGGTTTGAAAATGTCAAAACTAGTCATAAATGTCATTTATGCCTAGGAGACCATGCAAGGCCCAAGGCATAAAATATCACATGAAATAAATGAAAACATAACTCCTAGCACCTAAATTTGGATTGAATTGCCTCAAAAAACACTAAAATATCATTCTTCCATTAATGAGTGTCTATTGTTGGCTTTTTGGCCAAAAATGCAGAGTGAGGTCTGAAAGCGTAGCGCCATGCACAAGCAAAACTGGGTCCACTTGCAGCCAAGTTTGGATGACCTTCCCAATGTCAGAATTGGCTCTGTGATGGCCCGTTGGAAATCTTGCTGAGTCTAATTTCCAAATATACCCTTGGTTTTATGATTGAGCTCCATTAACCTATCCAAAAGGAAAATTTTCCAAAACTGCTCTAGGCGCAGCGCCAGGCCTGAAAATGAGGCAAAAAGGTGAAAAATGAGGTGTTTTTCGGCCTTTTGAGGGGTCAAAAATGCTCCAAATTCTATGAAATTTGGTGAGAATACTGTACTTGAGCTGAGGATTCCAAAAATTCCAATTTTTCTTCCTAAGGATGCCTGATATGAAAGCGTAGCGCCAAGGGTGCTGTGCTTAGAGGCCTCCAAATTTGCAAAATACCGAAATTTGTCAAAATTTTCCCAAATTTGGTGGATCTCTCCCTTATGGGGTTTGAGAGACCTGTAGAGAAGCTTGAGCCAATATTCAAAGGTTTTCTTGGCCTTTTTCCTCTTTGAGTGCTTGTTCTTCCCTATGCGCAACACCTGCACGGTAGAAACTGGGTCCACTTGCAGCCAAGTTTTGATGACCTTCTCGATGTCGGAATTGGCTCCGTGATGGCCTGTTGGAAAGCCTGCTGAATCTAATTTTCAAAAATACCATTATTTTTCTGATTGGGATCCTTTAACATGTCTAAAAATGAAATCTTCCGAAACTGCTCTAGGTGCAGCGCCAGGCCTGAAAATGAGCCAGAAAGGTGAAAAATAGGGTGTTTTTTAGCCTTTTGAGGGATAAAAAAAGCTCCAAATGCTCTGAAATTTGGTGAGCATGATGTAATTGAGCTGAGGATTCCTAAAAATGAAAAATTTTCCTCCTGAGGATGCCTGATATGAAAGCGTAGCGCCAAGGGTGCTGTGCTTAGAGGCATTAGCAAAAAAACCAAAATTTGTCAAAAATTTCCCTATGCGTAGCGCCGTTTGAAAAGGGAATTTGGAGGCCTTCTTGATGTCAAAATTGGGCCCAAGATATATTTTTGGAAATATTATCCTATATAATTTCCACATATACCTTTTTTTCTCTGATTGGAGCTGATTTGACCCGTCAAAAGTTGATTTTCCCAAGACTAGTCAAAAAGTGCTGAATGATGGTGCAAAAATGTAGAGTGCTGGTGCAGACAACTTTTGGAGGCCTTCCTAAACTCAAAATTGAGGTCACCATAGCTCATTGGAAATTTCTTCCAGTCTAGTTTTCATTTGACTTATTAAAAAAGTCATTGGGACACTCCAGCTAGGATAAAAACTAATTTTCCCAAGGTCACTCTAGAAGTGCAGCAATCCTCCCGTGACACCTGTATTTTTGACATTTATATAGAACCATGACACCTGTGTAAAATATGAAATATTTTTTTCTTCTTGGACCTATGATGGAAAAAAAACTTTCTCACTTTTGTCAAATTCATCTCTTTTTGGTCAGAAACATAGTTTGAAGCAAAACTAGCCCTAGGTGTGACAAATGGCTTGGCTCTTGGAAAGAATTCCCGGAAAAAGATGGAGGCATGATGTTTATGAGTTGGTATGGCTTCATGATTGCTGAGATGGCCTACCATATGGATATTCTGCTCCTATGCCTCTTTTCCATAGCAAACCCTAACCTAGTGGAAGAGGGAATTAGGGTTTAGTGCTTCCTCCATGTTATTTTTTACAATTTGATCATTGTTTGGCACTTTGCTAGACTTCCAAGTGTAAAACCACAACTTTCCTGTCTTCATTGCTGCATGATGTCATATTTTAGCCACAAACCACTTACCTCATCAATTCCTCCTGCTGATTGACGTCTTAACACTTCTACAAAAATGTTAAGCTTGTTCATTACCTCATGTGCAGACTTTGAAAATGAGTGGTAGTCTTATTTGGAGATGATGACCTTAGAAAACATGAAACCCTAATTGACCTAGTTGGGGTCCTTTGACCTCTCTTTGACTGAAAATTGGCTTTGGAGGCTTCAAGTCTAAAAAAAAAGTATGACAAAGTGATGTAATGAAGATCCAAAACCCAATGTACTTGATTTATCTAAAGAGCCTACAGAGATAGTTTTGAGACCATCAATGCTTGAGGGACTTGGTGAACATGGGAAGGGACAGTTTGTTTGGTAACCCTAGATGGAAAGTGGAGGGGTGAAGCAAAGGAAAAATAGAGTGACGCGGTTATGCGTGGGAAAATAGGATAAATATGAGTGGCATGAGCTCATGAGGGGTATTTTAGGAGTGGTAGTTTAACCATTGAATGGAAAAATAGTAGAATAGTGAAAATTTTGGTTTAAGGATAATGAAGGTAGTGAGATTTATAAAACTCACAATATTCATGACTCTTGTTTTTAGAAATCTAAGACAATCATTTAGTCATCTAGAAAATGGAAAAAATTAATGATGACTAACAGCATCAGTGAACACTATTGTTGTTGTCTTGTTGCAAAAGAATAGGGAAGGACAAGAGCAGCCCATAGCATTTTTCAGCCAAGCTTTAAGAGATGCAACTTTAAAATAAAATATCATGGAAAAGAAGGTCTTCGCTTTGGTCAAAGAAATGAAATATTTTAGAGTCTTGGGTTGACTTGGATGACTTGCCAGGTTAAAGAAGGAGCAATTTCACTGAAATCTAGCCACCGGATTCCGACGAGCTTCGGCCGGATTCTGGGAAAATTTGTGACCTCCTTAAAATGACTCCTTCGGCCTATTTTCCGGTATTTTAAAAATGCATTATTTTGTTATAAAAACAAAAAAATTGAATATTAAGGGGTCGCGGGCAATGACCCTCGCCACCCCCATCGCACACCACATAACATAAATGTTATTTTAAAAGGGTGAGCAGCCATGACCCCACCAGACCCGCTCTATACGTGGAACTATTTTAAATACCGTGGGTGGGCGGGCCATCTCTGGTGGACCCAGCTGACGCTGCCCCTTCCACATTCAAATGGAAAAAAATGTGAAATAGCCAAGACCAATGGGTATCGAACCCGCGCCAGCCACATGGGTTGGTCCACCCCCATGCGAAGGTACTATTACAACACTTAACCAAAAAAAATCAATGAAATCGTATCATATGTTTTATAACATATTTAAACCATAAATACGCCACCGTGGGGGGGAATTTTTGGCAAGCCACCCAAAGCATGCCTGTCGACCACCTCTCCACAAACTGTGGACCTTAACCATCAGGCCAATGGCCTTATTTGGTTTATTTTCTAGCATATTTTATTTAAACTTGAATTTTCACCAGTGCACCCAAGCCTAGAAGTGGAGGAAAGACACGTAGTTTGAGGCAGGGATGGTGCACACAGTTCGAGGGAATTTTTTTGATGCCAAGGGAATCTTTTGATTCCAAGAGGGAAACTTTATCTATGTGAGAATGTATTAAAATTTATATGCATTTTAACCAGAATTTCGCAGGGAGCATGATGGTGCACCCATATTTCCCTTTTGAGTAGTGGTTTTGAAGATTCCCTGTGGAGGAGAATCTTTAGGAATCTTGAGGGAATCTTTCAGATTCTTGAGGCCAAAATTTTCCGGTGTCAAAATGAGGTCAACCCTATACTCATTCTTCTTAGAATTTTGCAAGGATCTCAATGGTGAGATCAGATTCTTGTTTTGGGTTGCAGATTTCTAGATTCCCTACTATGGAGAAGCATCTTTGAGGAATCTAAGGGGAATCTAAAAGACTCCCTTAGGCCCAGATTTTCACTTTGTCAAAATTTAGCAAATTTACAGTTGATCCTACACCTCTCGGCGACACTAGTTTAGCGGTGTAGTTAGATTTTCCATCTGAACCTTATGTTTTTCGGCCACATTTCAAAGTGGAGTTGCAGGTGTCAACATTCAATGTGTGAGTAGTCATCTTCAGGATATTCGATGCCTCGAGATTGAAGGTACAACCAGATCCAGTAGTTTATCATCCTTTTCTTTAGATAGTTCCTGGATGTGAGGTATATGCAGTGTGATCATGTACTTCTTCGTCTCTTTGCCATGAGATGCATTGTGTTGTATGGATCCCTATTGATGTTTGATGTGGGATCTTGTTTTGTTCTTGATGTGATATTTAATTTCTATCATGCATTTTTATTATGTTTGAGATCCCTTTGATGCCATGTTGGCAGGATACTCATTGTCACACGTATGTTTGTTTGATATCCCTTTGTTTCCATGTTGGCGAGATACTCATAGTCATTATGTGTGAATTATTGTCATATTGATAGGAGTCCTTTTTGTGAATGAGATTTCCTATAGTGGAACATCTCGTGGAGAGGTCCAGCCACTTCTGCATGAGGGCATTTTACTTGTACAACATAGAAAACACCATCCATGTACATCATCACTATTTACAACATTTAATGTAGCGACCTACACCATCTTTACACCGAGACCCGAAGATGTAGTCCCTCTTGTACGAACTTCATTATTAATCTCTTATGTTGCTAATGCTTGTTATGTTCCTCTTCTTTAGAGAATGCAGATACATTCTCTTATGTTCATTAATGCTTTGATGCAATTCTAACACATCAACTGATGTAAAAGGTATTATTTTAAAAGGGTGTCAAGAATTTATCTGAATCAAGTGGTATCAAAGAAATCTTATTTCTTATTTGGATTGCAGGTGTGAACCATTGAACGTTCGTTGAGTTGAGAAATGGAGGATTTCAAAGACATGTACGAGACCATGCTCATGGTGTCCAAGAAAGAAGACATGTTGTACAAAGCTTATGAGAAACAAGAATCAAACAATGCTGAGTTGAGAACACTTCTACAAGAGGAGAAGGAGGACAAACATCGGTTGCAGCTTCAGTTGCGAGCCACGATAGAGGCATTGGAAGAATTGAAGCACGAAAACCAAAGACTTCAAACAAAGCATGTTGCATTGAAAACAATCCTACAGGAAGAGAAGGACGAAGAGCAATGAGTGCAGCTTCAATTGCAAGCCACGACAGAGGCATCGGAAGAATTGAAGCGCCATGATCAAAGTCTTTAATCAGATCATGAGGCATATAAGACACTCTTACAGGAAGATAATGAGGAGAAGCAACGATTGCAGCTTCAACTACAAGCAATTATAGAGACCTTGGAGGAAGTGAAGTGAAACGAAGGCTTAGATAAGCCTTCTTCACCTGTTTCAAAATCAATAGCTGAGGGAAACAGTATTTATTTCTCTTCAGTTTAATCCTCGCATGATATGATTTCTATTGGAAGTGTGGAGATACCCATTACAGGAACCAGCATGAGACTCCTCACCAATATGGGTTACAAAGGAGGAGGATTTGGAATTAATGGCCAAGGCATAACTCATCCATTAGAGGTTGTGCAGAGACCTTGCTACATAGGTTTTGGATACATTGAAGGATGATGTTTGAAGGACATCAAATGCAAACAAACATTATTGAACTCACCAGGGAAGGGGATTGATGGGAACACTTCGCCATCATTCCATGGAAGTGCATGTTGCAGTGAAATATTTGAGCCATCTCTCATCACCTTGATCGCACCAGAGACCACCATAGAAGGTATAACAAGTCTCATTATTACAAAGTTCATTTTGATTATAAGAATGTTGCTAATCATGATCGTAAATCATGGCATCGAAAAACTTGTAATTTTTTTGGTTTACATAACCATGTCATTTCTAATTGTTGGAAAATAATGGCAGGACAAAGGAGGATGACGCATGAAAAGCCTTCTCCACAACAGAAAAAGAAACTGGTTAAGCAGGTCTAGAGGAAGAAGACCTTTTGCAGCCAGTGCAACCAAAGTGGCCATCAAAGAGCCATGTGTTCGAGGCTCCATCCAAAGCATCACCTTAGGGACGAAGCGTCGGTGCATGAATCGATTGAAACAGTTGTTCGACAATAAAACGTGCCACAAGGAGATGATCCATTCACTTTGATAAGTGAGAGATGGTTTTTCTAGATGTGTTAGTGTGTCATGGTCATGTTTGTAACTCATTATATGTTTCATTTTTTAACTATAAAAAGTGATGATGTGTTTTCCATCACTTTTTAAGCAACAATGAAATTTTGGCCTTGTTTTATAAGTCGTGTGATGCATTTCTTTTATGTAAAAGTGATGATGTGTTTTCCATCACTTCGAAATGCGGCATTGATGTTTTTTCCTTGTAATGATAGTTGGGGTGTGATTTCCATTTGATGTAAACTTGACCATCGAGTACGTGTTATAATCTCATGGCAAGTATGGAAATGTCTGAGCCATAGTTCGTCATATTTGAGCATGAAATTTGCAAGAGATTGTACTACAGGTTTGCAAAATATGCAGGTGTCAGTTCATCGCTTATGGTTCCAAAGGACAAAGGTGAAGAAGAAGGAAGGGTGACCTTTTAGGACACTTGTGGTGCAAACATAGTACACATCAATTGCATATTATTTTTTATGATTTTGGAGGACCAAAAGCTCCTCAGTAGGGAGGATTGATCTAGGTGGCTCCAAAGACACACACTGGACAAAGAGGGCTTATGGAAGCTCAAAAATAAAAGTGTTTGGATTACTCTCGAACCAACTTCAGGTTGAAGATATTGTCGTCCTGATCACAACGGTACGAACAGTTCATCAAACCGAGCACGTATGCGAAATTTAGAGCTGGTAAAAGTTTTGGGTTGACTTGGATGACTTGGCAAGTTAATGAAGGAGAAATTTCGCCAAAATCCGGCCACCGGATTTTGGCCAGCGCCGACTGGATTCTGGGAAAATTTGTGGCCTCCTTAAAATGACTCCTTCGGCCTATTTTCTGGTATTTTAAAAATGCATTATTTTTTTATAAAAAACAAAACAAAAAATATTAAGGGGTGGCAGGCGATGACCCTCGCCACCCCCATCGCACACCACATAACATAAATTTTATTTTAAAATGGTTGGTGGCCATGACCCTATTGGACCCGCTCCAAACGTGGCACTATTTTAAATACCGTGGGTGGGTGGGAAACCTTTGGTGGACCCAGACCACACCACCCCTTCCATATTTAAATGGAAACAAATGCAGAATAGCCAGGACCGATGGGTATCAAACCCACATCAGCCACGTGGGCTGGCTCGCCCCCATGTAGTGGTCCTATTACAACACTTAACCAAAAAAAATCAATGCAATTATATCATAGGTTTTATAACATCTTTAAACCATAAATATCCCATCTTGTGGGGACTATTGAGCAGGCTGCCCAAGGTGGGCCTAACCTACCCCCCACCCCATTTTAAATTATGATGTTTGGGTTAAAACAAATGCACAGTTTAGGAGGGGCCGGGGTTTGACCACCCAAACCCCTCTCACAATCTGTGGATCTTAACCATTAGGCCAATGTCCTTGTTTGGTTTATCTACCCAGCATAGTTTATTTAAACCCAAATTTTCACCAATGTGCCTAGGCCAGGCAATGGAGGATGAACATGCAGTTCGAGCCAGGGATGGTGCACATATTTTGAGGGAATATTTTGATTCCAAGGAGTTAAAAATTCTCTATGTCATAATGTATTAAACTTTATATGCAACTTAAGCAGAATTTAACAGGTAGCGCGATGGTGCGCCTAGATTTTCATTTTGAGCAGAATTTTTGCATATTCCTTGTGGAAGAGAATCGTCAAGAATATTGAGGGAATCTTTTAGATTCCTTGGAGGTCGAAATTTTTTGATGTCAGAATGAGGGGAACCTCATACTCATTCTTCTCTGAATTTCGGAAGGATCTCAATGGTGAGATCAAATTCTTGTGTTGGGTTTTAGATTTCCAAATTTTCTGTGGAGCAGCATCTTTGAGGAATCTAGGGGAATCTAAAATATTCCCTAAGGCCCAGATTTTCACTTTTTCAGAATTCATCAAATTGATATTCGATACTACACCTCTCGTCAACATGAGTTCAGCGGTGTGGTTATATTTTCCATCTAAGCCTTATTTTTTTTTGCCACTTTTCAAAGTGGAGTTGCACGTATCAGCATTTAATGTGTGAGCGGTCGTCTTTAGGATATTTGACGCCACGAGATTGATGGTACAGCCAGATCCAATAGTTTATCATCCTTTTCTTCAGATAGCTCCAGAATGTGAGGTATATGCAGTGTGATCATGTATGTCTTTGTCTCTTTTCCATGAGATGCATTATGCTATATGGATCACTGTTGATGTTTTATGTGGGATCTTGTTTTGTTCTTGATGTGAGATGTAATTTATATCATGGATATTGTCGTCCTGATCACAACGGTACGAACAGTTCATCAAACCGAGCACGTATGCGAAATTTAGAGCTGGTAAAAGTTTTGGGTTGACTTGGATGACTTGGCAAGTTAATGAAGGAGAAATTTCGCCAAAATCCGGCCACCGGATTTTGGCCAGCGCCGACTGGATTCTGGGAAAATTTGTGGCCTCCTTAAAATGACTCCTTCGGCCTATTTTCTGGTATTTTAAAAATGCATTATTTTTTTATAAAAAACAAAACAAAAAATATTAAGGGGTGGCAGGCGATGACCCTCGCCACCCCCATCGCACACCACATAACATAAATTTTATTTTAAAATGGTTGGTGGCCATGACCCTATTGGACCCGCTCCAAACGTGGCACTATTTTAAATACCGTGGGTGGGTGGGAAACCTTTGGTGGACCCAGACCACACCACCCCTTCCATATTTAAATGGAAACAAATGCAGAATAGCCAGGACCGATGGGTATCAAACCCACATCAGCCACGTGGGCTGGCTCGCCCCCATGTAGTGGTCCTATTACAACACTTAACCAAAAAAAATCAATGCAATTATATCATAGGTTTTATAACATCTTTAAACCATAAATATCCCATCTTGTGGGGACTATTGAGCAGGCTGCCCAAGGTGGGCCTAACCTACCCCCCACCCCATTTTAAATTATGATGTTTGGGTTAAAACAAATGCACAGTTTAGGAGGGGCCGGGGTTTGACCACCCAAACCCCTCTCACAATCTGTGGATCTTAACCATTAGGCCAATGTCCTTGTTTGGTTTATCTACCCAGCATAGTTTATTTAAACCCAAATTTTCACCAATGTGCCTAGGCCAGGCAATGGAGGATGAACATGCAGTTCGAGCCAGGGATGGTGCACATATTTTGAGGGAATATTTTGATTCCAAGGAGTTAAAAATTCTCTATGTCATAATGTATTAAACTTTATATGCAACTTAAGCAGAATTTAACAGGTAGCGCGATGGTGCGCCTAGATTTTCATTTTGAGCAGAATTTTTGCATATTCCTTGTGGAAGAGAATCGTCAAGAATATTGAGGGAATCTTTTAGATTCCTTGGAGGTCGAAATTTTTTGATGTCAGAATGAGGGGAACCTCATACTCATTCTTCTCTGAATTTCGGAAGGATCTCAATGGTGAGATCAAATTCTTGTGTTGGGTTTTAGATTTCCAAATTTTCTGTGGAGCAGCATCTTTGAGGAATCTAGGGGAATCTAAAATATTCCCTAAGGCCCAGATTTTCACTTTTTCAGAATTCATCAAATTGATATTCGATACTACACCTCTCGTCAACATGAGTTCAGCGGTGTGGTTATATTTTCCATCTAAGCCTTATTTTTTTTTGCCACTTTTCAAAGTGGAGTTGCACGTATCAGCATTTAATGTGTGAGCGGTCGTCTTTAGGATATTTGACGCCACGAGATTGATGGTACAGCCAGATCCAATAGTTTATCATCCTTTTCTTCAGATAGCTCCAGAATGTGAGGTATATGCAGTGTGATCATGTATGTCTTTGTCTCTTTTCCATGAGATGCATTATGCTATATGGATCACTGTTGATGTTTTATGTGGGATCTTGTTTTGTTCTTGATGTGAGATGTAATTTATATCATGGATTTGTATTATGTTTGATATCCCTTTGCTGCCATGTTGGCGGTATACTCATTGTCACATTTATGTTTGTTTGAGATCCCTTTGTTGCCATGTTGGTGGGATATTCATAGTCATTATGCGTGAGTTATTGTCATACTGATAGGAGTCATTTTTGTGAATGCGAGTTACTATAGTGGAACATCTCGTGGAGAGGTCTTTCCACTCCTGCGTGAGGGAATTTTCCTTGTACGACAAAGAAAGCACCATCCATGTACATCACCACTATTTACAACACTTAATGCAGTGGCCTACACCATCTTGACACTGAGGCCCAAAGATGTAGTCCCTCCTGGATGAGCTCCATCATCAATATCTTATGTTGATAATAATTGTTATGTTCCTCTTCTTTAAAGCATGAATATATGTTATTTTATGTTCATTAATTCTTTGATGAAATTCTAACACATCAGCCGAAGTAAAATGCCTTGGTTTAAAAGGGTATCCAGAATTTATCCAGATCAGGGAGCTATGAGGAAAAGTACATACAATGGACTACGATGTGGCAATAAAGGGATCAATATGTGCATGTGATGATGAATATGTTCCATACCCTGTGCACAAAGTTGGGTATCAAATATTCGGAGAAAAATTTGGTGCTTAAGTACCATAGTTATCTACACATATAAAACCAGGAGAAAATGGAGTTACTTGAAATCTCCTCACTTGGTGAAACATACTGGTATGCTACCAAGGTTGAACAAAAATTGAAATAGAAGAAGCAAGACTTTGGATCTGTGAACCATAATCAAGGGAAAGGCAACCCAAAATTGAAGAACAAAGGACAAGCCCAAGGCAGGGATGCCTAGAGCAATCCGTTGAAGCCACGAGTGAAGAAAAACACCACGAAGCAAAAGAAGGATATGGGAAAGTGGTGTGTGTTCCATAAGAGCTCCACTCACAACACAAGTGAGTGTCAGGTCAAGCAGTCACTGGTGGCCAAGCTGAAGGATTCCAAATCAAATGCATGTTATGACTTTGAGTCACAACCCAATAAGGGGAATGACAAAGGGAAGTATATTATCAATGAGGAGCCCAATGCCACCATTTCCACCCACAATATCCAAGAGGAAGAACCCAAAGATCCAGAGGAGGGGGAGCACCTATAACATTCCTAGATGTTGGTGAAGGGTTCCCCACTATAGTTCATTTTTTACAGCGGATCCAAAAGAAACTCATTTCAGCAAAGGTCATGAAGTGGTTTGGCCTACCGATATCAGGACACCCACAAGCATACACCATCGGGTGGCTTCACTAAGGACGGTATCTCCGTGAAATCCAACAGTGTCGCCTTCCCTACAACATCAAGCCCTTCACGGATGAGGTAATACGTGATGTTGTTCTTCTTGAAGTTTGTGATGTATTATTAGGAAAATCATACTTTTGGAAGTGACATGTTGTGTATGAGTCTTAGCCACACGTTGTTATTGTTACTTTGGGTAATAAATTGTATAGGATATCGGAGGTAGCACCACCTACCACCGTCTCTTTGATCACTGCGAAGTAATGTAGTAAGCTCATTTCCCAAACCATCAAATTTGTTTTCCTTATGATCCAACCTCGAAGAAAGAAGAATAATTTGGTCATGACCTCCAAACAGTGCTCCTCCGCATGACAACAACATATAGAAAAGTTCGTGGAGGAGTATGGGGAAATATTCACCTCACCTGTAGGGGTGCCTCTTCATTTTTAGGTCAACCACTCCATCGATCTAACCCCAGGCACACAACTACCCAATGGATGAATCTATCGATGCTTTGTTCTGGAGAGTGACAAAATCAAAAGGGGGATTCAGGAGCTCCTACAATAAGGTCACATTTGGCCGAGTTCATCGTCATGTGGTACCTCAATCGTGTTGGTGCAAAAGAAGGATGGGACCTGGATATTCTGTATTGACTATTAAATTCTAAACAAGATCATTGTTTAGAATAGATACTTGATCCCATGGATTGATGACCTTCTTAAAAAACTCAAGGGGGCCAAATATTTCAGCAAGATTGACTTGAAGTTCAGGTATCACTAGGTACCAATCAGACCCTTCAATGTGTGGAAGACTACCTCCAAATCCAAGGAGGGCCTTTTTTAATGGTTCTTCATGCCTTTTGGGATGGAAAATTCTCCCGCAACCTTCATGAGGCAAATGGATGACATCTTGTGACCATTCATTAACTCATTCATGTTGGTGTATGTTAGTGTCATTATTTTCATACTTCCACTAGGGATTAAAACACATTTTGCATGTACATCTTAGGTGTCCCATTCTAAATTATTTTCAATCATTCCATTAGGTCATGATATAAAATTGTTCCACTCATGGTTTTCCTTGTCAAGTGTCCCATTTTCCTTCACAATTATATGCCTGTTGACCCTCTTCCATGTCTTCATCATGCTGAAAACAATTCTTCTCTCATTCCACTTTTAGTCAAAGTCAACCACGGAGTCTTGTCATTCAAGGTCCCCTTAGGTCATTAGGTTTCATTGTTCAAAGTCCAAAAATGCACCATTCCATCTCATAAGGTCAGAAAAATGTGTGAGATTGATTCCAATAACGTCTCTTTACCATGTAAATATGATATCCAAGATCGTTTCCAAAGTTGTAATTTGATTTCAAGTGTGAGTTTCATTCCAAGATGTAATTTTATTTTTATTCATGTAATTGTATGTCAGTGAAAATGTAATAAGTACTTAGTCTCCCAAGGCTACCAACTTAGATTTCCACATGCCAACACATCAAATTTCAAATACAAAAAGTTTCTACTTCAACAATTGATCAAATGTCAAATGGATTTGTCTTTTTCCAAGGGTGCCTAAGTCATCATTTTCCACAAGCACTAAACCCTAATTTCCTCTGCCACTGAGCTAGGGTTTGCTATGGAATCAGATACATATGAGTAGAGGAGGTATAAGGTAGGTCATATCACTAAGTATGAGGTTATTCCAAACTCATAAATATCATGTCTCCATCATTTTCTAAGAATCATTCGAAGAGTCAAGCCATTTTCCACTCATAGAGCCAGTTTCCAGCCAAACATAGATGAATTTGAAAAAAGTGAGAGCGGTTTTTGTCCATAATAGGCCAAGGAAGAAAAAAATCCTTCCCTTTTTACACAGGTATCATGGTTTTTGAGAAATTTTAAAACTACAGGTGCTACATGAGGTTTGTTGCATTTCTGGAGTGACCTTGGGAAAATCAAGTTTTCTCCTAGTTTTAGTGTCCAAATTACTTTCTTGATGAGTCAAATTATAACTAGATAGATAGGGAGTTCTAATGAGCTATTAGGAGCTCAATTTGGAGTTTAGGAAGGCTTCCAAAATTTTCTTGCAACAACACTCTGCATTTCTGCACCCTCATTCTTTACTTTTTGACCAGTCTTGGGAAAATCAACTTTTGAGAAGGAAACTCAACTCCAAACAGAAAAAAAAATGTAGATTTGGAAAGTATAACTGAAGTTATTTCCAACGAGCTATCTTGGGCCCAATTTTTACACTATGAAGGCAGTAAAAAACAACCTGCAAGTTGGGGGTAAAATGGCATTGCGTATAGAGCCTTAGCACTGCGCATAGATCCTTGGTGCTGCGCACTCTTTTGGGACATCAAATGGACAAAAGGAATACATTAGTGTGTTTATAATGATGAGGACATACCCCCTATACTTTTTATAATCATTTGGAGCAAAAATGGTCAGGAAAAAGGGCCAAAAACACCCAAAAACTCATGTTACTGCCTCTTTTTCAGGGTGGCACTGCACATAGAGGCAGTCTTGGGATATTGCATGTTTTAGGGGTCAAAAAAGCTCCAACTCAGAAACCACAAGAATATATAGAAAGAAGACAAGACAGGATTTCCAATGAGCTATCATGAGCTCAATGTGGACACCGATAAGTCAGTCAAATGTGACCTGCAAGAAGGGTTATTTTTTCCTCCTTGGCGCTGCGCATAGGACAAATTCTGCCTGTTTTGAAGTTTTCTCTGTTTTTCACGTGATTTTTGAGTTTTACCTCACTAGTTTGGGTTTTCAATGATGTAATTGATAAATATGAATGTAATTATGATGAGTATTAGTTTCCTATGGGTAGATTCATTAGCTTGAGTCAAATGAATCAGTTTCCTCTCTTTTAGTGGCAAGTTGTTGGGTCTTCCTAGTTGATGCCGAGTAAAACCCACAGCCCCCACTTTCCTATGCATAAAAATGCACCTCCAATTTTTCCCCAATTAATCTCAACAATCTGGGCAACATATAATAGTATCAACTGGAAATTCAAAATTATATCTAGAACTTTTATATCTGAATTCAGAGATTTGAGATATTAAATTAGAATTCTCTTATGGGTTTAAAACCCACACAATATAGCCCAGATTCACTTCTCATGCGGAAGCTTTGCCTATTTCATGATTCCTAACCATAGCATAATCTCACAATGCATATAAATTCTCTTCTATGTGAAAACTAAACAAAACCTTAATCTAAGGGTTTTTTGTTTCATTTAATCTCCGTATGAAGAATGGTTATTAAACCATAGTCGAGACCCACTTTATGCAATTTTTTGCTATCTCAATGCTTGGAATAAACCCCCAATCAATCTTCGCATGGACCTTCGGCGGTGGTGATTCATATAAACTCAGACTTGAGTTAAACCCGAAATACCAAGAACAAATTACTTTATTATATCGCCACAACTTTGTTATACATCCTGCCCAAACAACATATAAACTTCACTTTGTTTAAAACCAAAACCTAAGGTCACCATATATTAAACTCCTCGGCCATGGCCTTTATTAACATACCTTCGTTAACCATCACGCCCATCCAACAACTATAATTCTATCGCGCTATCCCTCAATTATCCAGCGATAGTCGCGCGATCAAATTGCACGGTGTTTATTTCTCCAAATTCATGCGATGTAAATGGGTCCCAACCTTTAACTTACCCTTCACATCCAACGGCTGAGACATCGTTGCATCAACTTCGGTGATCCAATGAACATAACGCATTATCGCGTTTTTTTAGCCTCTAGACTTTAACGTTCCAAAAAAATGCGAAACTCACGGTTTTCAAAAACCACCCCAAGTCACGTGTCGGGCAAAGAGCACTATCGCATTTTTTTTGAGCGATTCCATTTACCATTTTGAAATTTTTTGAGACCGCTAGTTTTTTTCTCCCAAAACCGCTTCTACTATTCTGTTCACGGTTCCGTTCCCTCCTGCTCACAATTCCATTATTTCGTTTGTTTACTCCACCTTCCTTCCAGTCTATTTCAATTTCGCCTTTTCATATGTTAACCTTTATTTCACCCATATTTTAACACATCGTTCAATTCATACACAAGGAAGTGGATTCAAATGCGTTTGGAACCATGACTCCTCGCATACAGGATTAATTTCTCCATTGATTAACTGTACTGGGGGTTTGACAAAATCAATTCCAAAAATCCTTTACACAGATTTACATCAATAGTGAGTGGGATTCTACAAAAACCCTCACTCTGTCTATATAGAGAATTCCTCTATGACTTCATACACGAATTCCTTATAAAGGTTCTGCCCCTTTTTCAATGGGCTCATTCATTTATCTCTAAAGCAGACGGAGTTCGTTTCACTCAATTACACACAACCTCACGCAATTTCTTATTCATTCTAGAACCAAACCATTACCACATAAATCCTCAGCATATTCGAATTACATATGAATCAACACATTGACACTAACCCTTAAGACAAATTTTATCACCAATTGATCATACAATCGCTTATTGAACTCAGCCTATTCACACAGAGTTAAATCAAACAATGCACATCTCACAGAATTCAGAAACAATTTCTCTTATAAATATCCGAATGAAATTACTTACAACTTACTATTCCTTGGCCAGATCTTCAAATCAAATGGTCGTTCTATATCCCTAATATGCCTCTAATTCCTGTCTACCCCCTCTACTTCATGCCTTGAGGCTTACATTTATAAAATGAAAATGAATCGACTCAGCTCCCCTAACAACTCAACAAAACAGTTAAAATTCCAGATTCTTAACTCTAGACAAATCCCTTGATTTGTGGAAACTGACTCTAACTCATTCCTACTCTGCAGCCTTTTCGAATCTCTCATCTCTTCATATGCCCAACTAATCATTTGAGAGCAGTTACAACTCTTTCTACACTTGATTAAAATTAATTAAAACCTACTGATTTCATTACATAAATTCGAATTCTCTTGAAACTACAACCCCTAAGTCTAACAAGAATGCATGGAATTTTTTTTGGCTTAATGCCCCTGCATCAGACTCCCAAGGTTAAAATGAATCATGATCTCCTGATCATGTGCTCTTAAAACTTTGCCTCTTAGATCCCATACTTTTCTTTGCAACTTTCCTCCATCTATGCTTTCACAGTCTGTGACTGTCTTTCTCTTCTTGTTGTTGTTTCTCTGCTTTCTTGTTGTTGTCTTCTTCTCAGACACTCTCACCATAAGTCTTATTATCAATTCAATTTCCCTATCTAATATGTCTTCTGACTGTTGGATACTGCTCCACCTTGATTGTTGAATCCTTACCTCTGCTTCTGCCTGCTGAGTTCTCATTTTTTGAACTCTTACTGCCACCTTTACTGTAGCTTTAGTCTCAGCTTTAACTTGCTCAGTCCTTACTCATTCAGTTCTTACTGGTGCCCTAGATTTAACTCTATCTCTAGATCCTGTGCTAGCTGCCACCCAATCATCCATACCCTCTTGTTTTATGCAACAGTAAGACTCTTTCTGATTGTCCTCCCTGACATTTTATTCATTCTTTGACTTCAGCAATTCTCTGGACTGGTATTTAAATTTCCAGTCTCTATGATCATCTCTTTTCTTCTCCTGGACTAAACCTCCTTTAGTCCTTCCTTCAATAACTACAATCATAAAACAAACATCAAAGTTATGAAGTATTTGTGTCTCTTCCTCCTCTGGAAACACTTCAAATTGGTGCTCTAACATTTCTTCTGGCAATACTTCAATCTGTTGCTTTTCCATTTCCTTCTCTTCTCTGAATGTTTTCAGCAAACAATTCAGCCACTCATTTTGTACTTGTCTCACATCATCAATATGCTGCAATTTTAATTCATCATCTTCTTCTTCTTCCTTGACAATCTTCAGTAATTTCCTTCCTTCTTCTTGATTGATTCTGGAAATCAATTCAAGTTCTTCAAGTACTGTGTCTTCATCTTCTATCAGAATAAAATTCTGATTCTCCACTGTTGTAGCAATCCAAAAATCTGTCCTCTAGCCTTCTCTTTGTCCATTAGACAAAACATCTCCTCTTTTTCATTATCAGGAACAGATTCATCTTCAAACATAGCTGTCATATTTCCATTGGAACAATCTTTTCCACCAAACAAGGAATTTATGAATTCCCTTTGCTGCTGTAATTCAATCTAGTCTTCCTCTGAAAGACAATCATCATCATACTTTACTTGGCAACATTCAGCTTCATTGAATACAGTTTCATCACATGAACTGTCTTCTTCAATACCTGCATCCACACGCAACTTGTCAATTTTAAAATCATAAGAACCCACGGTCTCATTTGATGATTCAATCATCAAATATTCTTTTTGCTATTCCAAATGCTTTCCAAGGCCTAGAAATTCTTCATTGTCTTCATTCCCTTGTATCCTCACATTCTGCAATCCCCAATTTTGGAATTGAGGTTCTCCTTCCTGCTGTCTATTTAGCAGAGTCTCCAGCAACTTAATTTCTTCATTCCATGGATTAAAGTCTTCCACATAATTTTCCTCCTCTTTTCTTTGACTGTCCAGTGGTGTTAATTTTTATTCAGCATCAACAAAATTTGCATCCATAAAACAATTTTCAAAACAAAAATCATAAGGCCTTAGTGCCTTTCTTTCCTCTGCCAGCATTCCAGTATGCTATCCTGAAATTCCTTCTTTCTTTATCAACACATCAGTATGCTGATTCACTTTTCCCAAATAATTCTCTAAATAATTCTAAAGACTTCCAACAAGCCTTTCATTCACACCATCTACCTCCATGATGTGTTTATGTTTACAGTAGTGAAATCTACCCTCTGCAACCTCTCTTTCATACTCTGAATTCTCCAGCAAATATTCCAACAATGCAAGTTCTTTCTGGCATTCTTTAAGAAATTCATCATTACTTACAGTCCCTGCATTCATACACAAACTTTCAATTTGTAGACCGAGAGATTCAACAACCTCCACTGGTGTTTCACATATCAGTTCTTCAAACTAATCTTCTCCTTCTTCATCCACAAGAATTTCTTCCTGTGCTACAACATCTTCAATCATAACTGCATCACTGCCTCTTTCAGTTAAGAGGCATTCTCCAACATTTCATTTTTCTTCAGAGTATTCATATTTTGAGAGATACTTCTTCATACTTGTGACAGCTTCACAAGATTACTCATCCTCCTCCTTGACAAACTTTAAAGCTTGTTCATCTCCCTGTGAGGTACCTGCAAACATACACAACTCTTTAGTTTTAAAACCACAAGAATTTTCAGTCTTGGTTGCTTTCTCAAGCACTTCCCTTTGAACAAATCTGCATGTGGAATCTTCAAATTCCATCCTTGACTCAAGAACTTTGAGTTCTTCTTCCTCTGTAGAACTTGTAATCACCTCACAACTATCAGTCACAAAAATACAAGGTTCTACATCATCCAGCTGATTTGGACTTTTCCAATAACTCAGGGAAACATCAATAATTTCCTCTTCAGCAAGAAAAACTTCTTGCTCTCTTAAACCTCCACCATGGTCCATAAGACCTCTTGCAGATATCCATCCTTCATCTGGACTTTGTTCTACTTCACAAACAGAAAATTATCTTCTCAACTCAGTTGCTCTGAGTTCTGCACATTCCAACTGTACATCCATCCTCTGTTTAAGCTTTCTCAGCTTCTCTGCAAACATAAAAAAATCATTAGAAGTAAAGTAATTTGACCCCTTGGTCTCACTTGAAGTTTCAGTCTTCAAGTCCTTCTCCAAATACTCAATCATCCTAAGTAATCTCTCTTTCAGCTAAGCATTTATCATTTTCTCTTTCTTCATCTGTAGCCTCTGCCACTTTACTTTATTCTTCATGAGCCAACCAACTCTCTAGCTTTCCTTTATCATAAGTTCCAATTTGTTGAACTACTCCCAAATCTCAGCTTCCTCTTTCCAGTATTCTTCATCAGTGAATTTCTTCCTCATGGCATTTGCTTTGGCATCTCCCTTCACTCTTCTGTTGTGGCCTCTCTCAGAACTGCTGCAGTGTCTTTTATGGCTATCAGTAGCCATTTTCTCCTCCATGAGTTCTTCATTCACAAGTTTCACTAAGCCTCTGCAACAGCAAGCTCTCTTGCTACAACTTACCTCACCAATCCTTTCCTCCAGAGCTGGGATTTTGGCAGGTACTGATCCCCTTCTGCTGGAACCTTCTGAGCACTCTCTTCTACTCTCTAGGCTTCACTCTGTAGCTTTTCAAGAACACATCTGTTCTTCTTTCATCCAACCTCTGTTGGGAATTATCCAGGTTCTGCCACACCTTCTTTTTCACTTTAGAATCCTCTGCTGGACTCTTTCATCACTGCTCTCAAAGCTGTGATCTTTTGCTGAGATTCCTTCAATTTCCTGCAATATGAGTTCTAAAAACAATACTTCAAACCAGAGTTAAACACTACTCATCAACTCACCTTCAAGATTCTATATAAGCTTGCTTCTTCTTTCACCTTTACTACATCTCTGTATGCTGCAATCTTTATCAGTTTTCAAAAAAATCTGATTTCTTTTCATACATGCAATTAATTCAAAAAAACTTGAACTTTCAAATAGAGCTATTCCAGCTCTGATACCACATGATGCCGGGTAAAACCCACAACCCCCACTTTCCTATGCATAAAAACGCACCTCCAATTTTGCCCCAATTAATCTCAAAAATCTAGGAAACACACAATATTATCAAATGGCAATTCAAAATTATATCTGGAACTTTTATATCTCAATTCAAAGATTTGAGATATTAAATTAGAATTCTCTTATGGGTTTAAAATCCCACACAATACAGCCCAGATTCACTTCTCATGTAGAAGCTTTTCCTATTTCATGATTCCTAACTGAACAAAACCTTAATCTAAGGGTTTTTTCTTTCATTTAATCTCTGTATGAAGAATGGTTATTAAACCATAGTCGAGACCCACTTTATGCAATTTTTTAATATCTCAATGCTTGAAATAAACCCCCAATCAATATTCGCATGGACCTTCGATGGTGGCGATTCATATAAACTCAGACTTGAGTTAAACTCGAAATACCAAGAACAAACTACTTTATTATATCGCCACAACTTTGTTATACATCCACCCCAAACAACATATAAACTCCGCTTTTTTTAAAACCGAAACCTAAGGTCACCATATATTAAACTCCTCAGCCCACGGCATTTATTAACATACCTTTGTTAACCATCACGCCCATCCAACGGCTGTAAGTCTATCGCGCTATACCTCAATCATCCAGCGATAGTCGCGCGATCAAATTGCACAGAGTTTATTTCTCCAAATTCACCCGATGTAAATGGGTCCCATAATTTAACTTACCCTTTGCATCCAATGGATGAGATGTCATCGCATCAGCTTCGGTGATCCAAAGAACTTAACACATTATCGCATTTTTTTAGCCTCCGGACTTTAACGTTCCAAAAAAATGTGAAACTCGCGGTTTTCAAAAACCACCCCAAGACACGTGTTGGGCAAAGAGCACTATCGCGTTTTTTTGAGCGATTCCATTTACCATTTTGAAATTTTGCGAGACCGCTGGTTTTGTTCTCCCAAAATCGCTTCTATTTTTCCGTTCACGGTTCCGTTCCCTCTTGCTCACGGTTCCGTTCTTTCATTTGTTTACTCTGCCTTCCTTCCAATCTATTTCAATTTCGCCTTTTCACATGTTAACCTTTATTTCACCCATATTTTAACACAGTGTTCAATTCATACACAAGGAAGTGGATTCAAATGCGCTTGGAACCATGACTCCTCTCACACAGGATTAATTTCTCCATTGATTTACTGTACTGGGGGTTTGACAAAACCGATTCCAAAAATCCTTTACAAAGATTTACATAAATAGCGAATGGGATTCTACAAAAAACCTCACTCTGTCTATACAAAGAATTCCTCTATGACTTCATACACAAATTCCTTATAAAGGTTCTGCCCCTTTTTCGATGGGTTCATTCATTTATCTCTAAAGCACACGGAGTTCGTTTCACTCAATTACACACAACCTCACCCAATTTCTTATTCATTCCAGAACCAAACTATTACCACATAAATCCTCAACATATTTGAATTGCATATGAATCAACACATTGACACTAACCCTTAAGACAGAGTTTATCACCCATTGATCATACAATCGCTTATTGAACTCAGCCTATTCACACAGAGAAATAAAAAAATGCACATCTCACAGAATTCAGAAACAATTTCTCTTATACATATTCGAATGAAATTACTTAAAACTTACTGGTCCTTGGCCAGATCTTCAAATCAAATGGCCCTTCTATCTCCCTACTATGCGTCTAATTCTTGTCTGCCCCATCTACTTCATTCCTTGAGGCTTACATTTATAAAATGAAAATGAATCGACTCATCTCCCCTAACAGCTCAAAAAAACAATTAAAATTCCAGATTCCTAACTCTAGACAAATCCCTTGATTTGTGGAAACTGACTCTAACTCATTCCTACTCTGCAGCCTTTTTGAATCTCTCATCTCTTCATATGCCCAACTAATAATTTGAGAGCAGTTACAACTCTTTCTACACTTAATTAAAATTAATTAAAACCTATTGATTTCATTACATAAAATCTAATTCTCTTGAAACTAAAACCCCTAAGTCTAACAAGAATGCATGGAATTTGTTTTGGCCTAATGCCCCTGCATCACTAGTCTTCAGATTCTTGTTCAACATTTGGTCGAAACTGATCCTCATCTCATGGATTCGACCCCCTAAGGATAGGATGAGTTGTTTTGAGGTCTATATCTTCTTCTTATTTCTCATCAGTAAGGGTTGGACACAATTGGATGCTTGACCTTAGAAGAGACACATTTTGTATCAGTTCTGAGCAGGAATATTAATCAAATTTGTAGCTATTTTTATGGGATCCCTATGGTATGGTTTTTATTTAAATTTCTCTTCTTTTTTTTCATTTGTTGAAATACATTGTTAAGTTTCTTCATCATTTCATAACTTCTAAGTGAATGTATGAAAGTTAGATAAGCAGAATCCATTCGTATATGCTCTGTTTTGGGTAGACATTCACAGTCTGTAATTTATTCATTTTAGAAAGAACCCATGATTTCACCATGCTCTTTCTAGCTCCTCACCTATCTTGATCATCCCACCCATTGAAATCCTAAAGTGCTAAATTCACTATGCCTACCTTGCCCCATAGAACAACCTGCAAATTTCGACCTAATTTCCCTTGCCCTGACTGTTTTTCTCCTTCTAATCCAACACAACCCTATACAATCAAAATCAAAACCCTGAGCTAATATACCTTGCCTAATATATTCTTTACTCAGCCAGCTTGGTTGTGATCCTTACGGAGAGAGCCCTCTCCTTGCCTAGTAGAGCTAGCTACTTGGCTAAGCGTGGTTTTTGGTTACTAGGAATTGCCTTCTTTAGCCCGAGGTTCAATCTGAGTGATAACATTCTGGCGACCATACTAGGAAAAAAGATCATATCTTCCCTGGGAAGGAATGACAAAGTTTAGATCTAATTGCTGATGGTGGACAGCAATCAGATGCATATGAAGGCTGAACTCTTCACCTGGAGACTCCAACTTGATGGTGGCTCCACTGGATAAATGAAGGATTCACGTGTCGTTTCTATTTATTCAAGGTATTCCTGTATCAAATTTTCTAATATTCCTGGTTTTCCTAATCAATTACCGAAAGATGCATATTTTTTGAGCAATGGCCCTATATTTAACGAAGAATATCTAACTTTGACTCTTAAACATGTAGCAAATTTTTAAAAAATTGTTGAACTTCTTAGAGTCAAACAAGAAGATTTCTTCATCAAATTGTTCTATGATTTATTTCAAGGGAAATGTAGACAATGGATTGAAGATTTATATGTCAGATCTATTAATTCATTTGCAGAGTTGTGGCATATCTTTCTAGAAACATGGATGGAGAAGGAAGAATTTGAAATAGAGGTGGCCTATATTCAAGGATTTAGAGAATGGGAAGATATGTGCACATATGATGAGGTAGATGAGAAATTTTCTTCATCTCTTTCTTCTTATTTGAAGTCTGGTCGATGTAGCCATGAAATTAAGCTCATTTTTTTACAAGAGTTTGCCATCAAAATCGAAAATTATCTTGCTGAATTGGAGACCCAAATACAGTCCCAGGATCTGGACTGTCAAATCTCATTCTTTGGGAACCTTTTCCAGCAAAAGGAAAGAAAGGTAAGGTTTCCCTTAGATATTTGCATTGATAGTTTGCAGCTGAAGGCATGTGTTGAGGAGTTGGGGCAGCAGACAGAGTCTGGTTTCTATGATCCCATTGCAACATATATGGAATATTTTTTCAGTTTAAATGATAGACCAGATTCTCTTTTACAAAACCAGAGACATTGTGTGCATGTATGGCTGTCATAATGCCCAATTATGTTATGGTTCAAGCATTGCCAAGCATCATTATTATTACAGTTGCTTGATTGGCTAATCTGGCATTACAACATCACTTGATCTAGTAATTTTACAGCAAATTAGGGTAGATTTGTACATAAATAAGCTGCCTAAGGCATCATTTCATTTTTCGGCATTAGTTTCAGTTTCCTAGTGTATAGGTTGCAGTATGTGTGTATTTTTGGTTGGAATAAGTAGTTCAGGTTTACAATTGGTTGTGACTGTATTTCCCAATGGTTAGGCACTTGGTATACGGTGTTCTTGACACCTACAACGAGCTACCATCCCCAATAAGGCCAATGTTAGTGTCAGTATTTTCATACTTCCACCAGCAATCAAAACACATTTTGCATGTGCATATTAGGTGTCCCTTTCTAAAGAATTTTCAATAATTCCATTAGGTCATGATATAAAATTGTTCCACTGGTGGTTTTCCTTGTCAAGTGTCCCATTTTCCTTCACAAGAATATGCTGCTGACCCTCTTCCATGTCTTCATCGTGCTGAAAACAAGTCTGATCTCATTCCACTTTTAGTCAAAGTCAACCATGGATTGAGGTCATTCATGGTCCCATTAGGTCATTAGGTTTCATTTTTCAAAGTCCAAAAATGCACCATTCCATCTCATAAGGTCAGCAAAAGGTGTGAGAGTGATTCCAATAATGTCTCTTTACCATGTAAAGATGATCTCCAAGATGGTTTCCAAAGTTGTAATTCAATTTCAAGTGTGAGTTCATTCCAAGATGTAATTTTGTTTTTATTCATGTAATTTTATGTCAGTTCAAATGTAATAAGTACTCAGTATCCCAAGGCTGCCAACTAAGAGTTCCACATGCCAACACATTAAATGTCAAATTCAAAAATTTTCTACTTCAGAAATTGATCAAATGTCAAAGGGAGTTGTCTTTTTCCAAGGGTTCCTAAGTCATCATTTTCCACAAGCACTAAACCCTAATTTCCTCTCTAACTAAGCTAGGGTTTTATATGGAATCAGAGACATATGAGTAGAGGAGGCATAAGTGAGGTCATATTAGTAAGTATGAGATCATTCCAAACTCATAAACATCATGTCTCCATCATTTTCCAGGAAATCATTCCAAGTGTCAAGCCATTTGCCACTCATCAGGCCAATTTCTCTTCAAACTATGTTTCCGACCAAACAGAGATGAATTTGACAAAAGTGAGAGATTTTTTTGTCCATAATAGGCCAAGGAAGAAAAAATTCCTTCATTTTTTACATAGGTATCATGGTTATTGAGAAATGTCAAAACTATAGGTGCTACAAGAGGTTTTCTACATTTTTGGAGTGACCTTGGGAAAATCAAGTTTTCTCCTAGTTGGAGTGTCCAAATTACTTTCTTTATGGGTCAAATGATAACTAGACAGAGAGATATTTCAAATGAGCTATCATGAGCTCACTTTGGATTTGAGGAAGGCCTCTAGATGTTTCCTACAACAGCACTATGCATTTCTGCACCCTCATTCTACACTTTTTGACTAGTCTTGGAAAAATCAAGTTTTGACAAGGCAAATGAACTCCAAATAGAAAAAAAATGTATATTTGGAAATTATACTTGAATTTATTTCCAACTAGCTATCCTGGGTCCAATTTGGACACTGGAAAGGCATTCAAAAACAACCTACAAGTTTGGGGTAAAATGGTGTTGCGCATAGAGCCTTGGCGCTATGCATAGAACTCTGGCGCTGCACACTCTTTTAGGACATAAAATGGAAAAAATTAAGACATCAGTGTGTTCATAATGATGAGGAAATACCCCATGTACTTTTTCTAATAATTTGGAGCAAAATTGGTTAGGAAAAAGGGCCAAAAACACCCAAAAAAATTCATGTTTCTGCCTCTTTTTTAGGTTGGCGTTGTGCATAGAGGCAGTATTTGGAGATTTCACTTTTGATGGTTCAAAACAGCCCCAAATCCAAAACCACAAGAACATCTAGAAAATAGACAGGAAAATATTTCTAATGAGCTATCATGAGCTCAATTTTGACACCGGGAAGTCAGTCAAACGTGACCTGCAAGAAGGGCTATTGTTTACTCCTTGGCACTGTGCATAGGACAAATTCTGCCTATTTTGAAGTTTTCACTGTTTGTCACGTGATTTTTGAGTTTTACCTCTATAGTTGGGGTTTTTACTGATGTAATTGATAAATATGAATGTAATTATTATGAGGATTAGTTTACTATGCATAGATTCATTAGCTTGAGTCAGATGAATCAATTTCCTCTCTTTTAGAGGCAAGTTGTTGGGTCTTCCTAGTCTTCAAATTCTTGTTCAGAATTTGGTGGAAACTGATCCTCATCTCATGGATTTGACCCCTTGAGGCTAGGATGAGTTGTTTTGAAGTCTACATATTCTTCTTATTTCTCATTAGTAAGGGTTGGACTCAGTTGGATGCTTGGCCTTTGAAGAGACACATTTTTTATCAGTTCTAAGCATGAATACTAATCAAATTTGCAACTATTTTTATAGGATCCCTGTGGTATGGTGTTTAGTTCATTTTCTCTTCTTTTTTTTCATTTGTTGAAATATATTGTTAATTTTATTCATCATTTCATAACTTCTAAGTGAATGTATGGAAGTTAGATAAGTGGAATCCATTCTCATATGCTCTATTTTGGGTAGACATTCATAGTCTGTAATTTCTTCAGTTTAGAAAGAACCCATGATTTCACCATGCTCTTTCTAGCTCCTCACCTGTCTTGATCATCCCACCCATTGAAATCCTAAAGTGCTAAATTCACTGTGCCTACCTTGCCCCATATAAAAACCTGAAAATTTTGACCTAATTTCTCTTGCCCTGACTGTTTTGTTCCTTTTTATCCAGGACAACCCTATACAATCAAAATCAAAACCCTGAGCTACTATACCTAGCCTAATATCTTCTTTAATTTTCCATCTTGGTTGTGATCCTTACAGAGAGAGCCCTCTCCTTACCTAGTAGGGCTAGCTACTTGGCTAAGCATGGTTTGTGGTTACCTCGTAATTTCCTTCTTCAGCCTGAGGTTCAATCTGAGTGATAAAAATTTATTTGGATGACATCCTGATCTTTAGTTGGAGTTGGGAAGAGCACCCCCACCACATTCGACAAGTCCTCCAAACACTACGACAACACATTTTTTGTGCCAATTTGGAGAAATGCACTTTTGGCATGACCTAGGTTCAATATCTGGGGTATATTATTAATGAGCGGGGAGTGCATATGGACCCAGCCAAGATCCAGGTCATTCGGGATTGGCTAGCCCCAAACACTCTAACAAAGCTCTGCAATTTTTTGTGTCTTTCCAATTTCTACTGCAGGTTCATGTTGGGATTCTCTCTTATCACTTGGCATTTGAATCAATTCACTAAGGGAGGAGCGAAAAAAAAATTCTTTTGGTCTGAATCTCAACAGAAGAGTGTTAGGTCCCTATATTACTAGTGTAGTCCCTTATCGTTGTTAGTGTAGCCCCCTTATTGTTATTTTTTTACCCCTGTAGTCCCCACCTTGTTATTATTATGGCCCATAGAAGCCCACTATTGTTATTGTTGTGCCCTTACATTATTATTGTTAGGTCTGCTATGATTATGTTGTGATCCCATGGACTCCTATATATAGAAAGGAGGTTTTTCATTTGTATCATCTAATAATTGTTCATTTATGTAATGTAAAGGAGTTTTCCCCCTCGAAATGGTTGATTTATAAGGTGCTGATCTCTATTTTCTTCTATTTTGGGCATTGGTTTCTTAACATTTGGTATCAGAGCTCTGGATTCTATGGTTTTGCTACTTCAAATAGGTCATCGTGGCATTTTTGTTATAACTTTTTTCTACGAAGTTTCAAAAGCTAAAAAAAACCCATTTGTTAAGAAATCCTAAGGAACGTCATGTAACAATTTTAGATCTTGTTTCGCAATATTTTCGGACATACGATCTGTGGAAGTTAGGGTTTTTGTAGGCTCTCGAATTTCATCTCAAAGAGGTGAACTTGGGAAAATAATCATAACTCTCTCTCTAAGTATCAGATTGGAATTATGTAAGAAGTGATTGAAAATACATAGACTGTAATTCTCTTTGTATCAATTTCAAAGCCGAAGGATGAAACAATGACACGGTGAACGTTGTAGATCATACAGCCCGGCCGACCAAGATTACAAAATTCACGAGACAGAGTCAGACTTCGACTTGTTAGATGTCTACTACTAGCTCGAGGACAAATTTATTAATGAAGTCGATGATATTAGCCTATGGGAGACCCAATTTCCTCGGTACATTTTCCCCAGGACTCATAGTTGCCTTGAATTCATTAGGAAATGCCAGTCCTGCTATGATAGAAATCAGATGACCATAGTCACCCCAAGAGGAGAAATTTTGTTCACCATTAATGCCCAGTCCATTTAGCAAATGATGCATGCCCCAACACCTAAACAATCAGACCCCTTTTCTTATGAAGCCCTTAGGGATATTTACTAGAGGATTGATTTTTCCAGTAGAGCCAAAACTCTACAACTTTTCTTGGCAACTGATGCACCAATGCCTATCAAAAACCAACCTTACCCTACATCTAGTTTTCCTAAAAGGACCAAACTGATTGTCGCTATCCTATATTTTTTATTAGGCTATCATTATGATCAGTGGGTTGATGAAGTTGTGGTAGGTTTTTTGTACATTCTTTCATTTGAAGCTATTAGCCACCCATAATTTTTGGCATAGAAAACAGGTGGCTAAATATGTTTCTGAGCCTTCAAGAGAAACATTTCCTTTGTAAATCTATCATTCCCGAAGTCCCATATGTCTCCTATCCTTCATAAAACCTTCACTATTGTTTCCATAAAAAAGAACCTCTAAACCTGCTTTTTATGAAAGAAATTGTTTTCAAAACGCCTCCATTTTCTTCATTTTCCTTCATTCCCTTCATAAATTCCCTTTGATAAGGTTTAAAACCCCTTTTCTAGCCTTATCAGAACCGTTCAAAAAACTTCATTTTGGCCAAAAAACCCATTTTTTAACATTAAGGCCTTAAAGCCCCTTTTGGCCTTAAGCCCTAGCCCCTTTTCCGCATATGACCCGTGCTGTGACCAAGCGCTAGGCCTCATCACAGTCGTAAACTCCTTTTTTTCCCGAACTTTCTTCATCGAACGCTCATTCGCCGATTGAATCAGGAACGTCGATCCTAACAGATCGACGGTCCTCGCTCCTTTGGAAATCCTTTCACTTGTCCCTCCATCTCCGTTTCCCTGATGCGATAAGTGCTTTTCCTCCTAGACCTCAGTCCCTGCATACTTCCACAGAACCATGCCTCAGCACTCATTTTCAGCCCCCAACCATTGCATCGGCAAGACACAGGCGTAGTCCCATTCCCTTTTCCTTTCGGCCAATGCGATTCCCTGACCTAATATTGATCGTTCGATCCACAAGAACCAATGGTCGAGATCTCATCACATCGTGCCTCTTCACCCTCCCGTCCATAGCATTCCTCCATCAATGCGACCTCCTAATGAGATCTCCACCATCCGTTGCACCTATCTGACAGTCCTTAGAGCATTGCGCGACCCAAACACCTCACCCCTCATCTTTCTCCGTCAAAACCTGAGGGTAATCCCCGTCATTAATCCGTTTAGATCCAACAGCACGGATCCGATCTAATCTATTAACCTTGCCACCCCATAGTCAGCTCCGTGACAATATTGCTGACCTCAACATGGACCCCGCCTCCATTCCACTATGCATCTAACCTTCTTTCACGCACGATCCGCACCGTTGGATCTGCAGCCTATGATCCAACGGCCCAAACCTGATATCACGTAACTTTTCATCCTTCTCCCTCACCATGTTATTTCCACGTGATACCAGCGGTATTGCCAATGCCACACGTCAGATAATGAATGGAATTGTGCTCTGTTCATCCCAAACCACTAACCACTTAAATGTTGTGCGATAACCACTAGTGGTTTTCCAAAACCGTTCTTCCTCATTTCCGTGCCAATATTCAAATATAAACTGGTTTCTACCCTCCACCATGGTTTCGATCCCTTTTCTGCTGCATCCACGTTGTTCCTCACTGCTCCTGCACCCTCACAAGCCTCTGAAGCAGTTATACCCTATACGCAGGATTTCATAACGTGTTTGCTGTGTTTTGCAGGATCAATGGTGATCACTGTCAGTTTTCCCACAGTCACAGACAGGTGATAGAGAAGGTCTAGGGTGATGAGCCTGTGGCCTAAAATCAATGCAAAGGGACTGAGGGGGGATGAATTACGTGTCTCGGCCCTGTATCATGAGCATCGGCCGAACGAAAAAACCCTCTGACACCAAAGCCACATGTACATGTCAGAAGTGCAGAAGAAACGACAAAGAATATCAGCAAAGACTAAGGTTTAATGCATAATACTGAATATTTGACACTCAACCTAAAAAATAAATGCAGAATATCAGTAATCAAAGTAACAAAGGAGATCTATCAGCAGAGTGTCCTTGCCCCTAAGGAAGGAAAAGTTCCCACAGCCTAGTTCATTCTTCATCGAGCCTCAGAACAGTTATTACTCTGACAGAAATCCCTATAATGTCAGTACATTGGTTTCACAGCATGGAAGACCTGAAATCCAGATTGTCTACCTTACTTGTCACAAAATATTAAACAGAGTACTAAAGCCAGAAAGTATTTCAAAGGAACATACTCTTAGAGTTATTGTCAAACTGACAAAGACTCCTAATTCATCTAAAGGGTATGCACAGCTAATGTAAACCATTAAGCAGGGTGGGCATCCGAATACTTCTTCCCCCTCTACCTTAATGAATCATTTAAGTCCTATCTACCACTACTACCACTCATTCACCTATAAAAACTCATCAAAAATGCATTGTAAAGGGTTGGAAATTAACTGATTGTAAGTTGTTTATTGAGTTAGAGTTCTGTGAGTAGTTGTTGTAAATAGGCTCGGAGATGATTTCTAGATGATATCAAGCTATTGGACAAGAATGTATATGATTGGTTTTGCTCTACTAATATGACAAGCATGCTCATCGGATCCTGATCTAAGTCATTGGTGACGTGTCCCTTCTCTGTTATTGTTTTCCCTCTGTGTTACATTATGTTTCATTTTCTCTGATAAGAAACAGTAATTTTAGCCTAGGATATACTACTGCAAGTACCCTAATGCTTCCTACACATTCTTATCTTTATGTTTTCTTCTATTTTTGTATCATAGAACAAATTCAATATAATTTAACCAGTCAAAGAGTTGGTTCACCCATACTTACTTATGTATGAATTTAGAGTTTGTTTCTTAGACGTTCTTGATTAGTTCAGCTGAAAGAATAGGAAAGTAGGGAGATTTAGTGATTAGCCTTGTCCCCCAAGTTCCCCTTCCAACAGTTATGTTAAGTCCCTATATTAATAGTATAGCCCCTTATTATGTTAGTGTAGCCCCCCTTATTGTTATTAGTGTACCCCTGTAACCCCCATATTATTATTATTGTGCCCTTAAATTATTATTGGTAGGTCGGCTAGGATTACATTGTGGCCCACTAGGATTATATTATGGCCCCATGGACTCCTATATATAGAAAGGAGGTTTTGTAAATTGTATCATCCAAGAATTGTTCATTTATGTAATGTATTGGAAGTTGCCCCCTCGAAGTGGCTCATTATAAGGCGTTGATATCTCTTTTCTTCTTTTTTGGAAGTGGTTACACAACATTTGGTATCAGAGCTTGGGATTCTAGGGTTTCGCTGCTCCAAACAGGTCATCGTGGAATTTTCGCTATAATTTTTTTTCTACGAAGTTTCAGAAGCTGAAATTTTTAGGGTGTGAAGCTGAAATCCTTAGGAAGATTGTCTAAACATTTCAGAGCTTGGTTCGGAATATTTTCGGAGATATCATCTATGGAAGTTAGGTCTTTTTTCAAGCTCCTAAACAGGTCATCGTGGAATTTTCGCTATAAAATGTTTTCTACGAAGGTTCAGAATCTGAAATTCATATGGTGTGAAGATGAAATCCTGAGGAAAGTCATCAAAAAATTTCAGATCTTGGTTCGCAACATTTTTTGAGATATCATCTGTGGAAGGTAGTGCGTTTTCAGGCTCCTGAATTTCATCTCAAAGAGGTGATCGTGGAAAAAGTTCAATAACTCTCTCTCTGGGCATCGGATTGGAGTGCCGTAAAAATTGGTCACAAGTACACGGACTGTAGTTTCGTGGCTATCAATTTCAGAGACAAAGGACGAAACAGTGACACGTGGAAAATCCTACAAGTTTGATCTACTGAACTAGTCCAAAATTAGGTCATTTTGGGAGAGTGGACACAACTTTGTCTTGGAGAATCCAAATCAGGTCAGACCAGTGGCATTCGAAATATAATTCATATGGCTACGGTGGTACTGAAATTAAAATGTTGAAATGCTACAATCGCAGAGATAATCCAATTTCAATATCGAGCTCCTCAAAAGCAAGAAAAAGGTGTGTATTTTTCCGAATTGCATAAGTCTTGTTTGAAGAATCAATTTGAATTGATTCCAAGGGCATATTTTAGAATTTTTATCAGTATTGGGTTTTATAATGCCTCCAAAAAATAATTCCATACCCATTAATCCCTCAAAAAGCTATACTATGACGCATGAAGAGGAAGAGTTGCAGTATGAGATATCAAAATTACGGTACCAAGTGCAACAAGTTTTGATCTTACGAAGAGAAATTGAAGATGAAATAGATGGTTTAAAAGCAGAAATGGAGGCTAATTTGGATGGTTTGAAGGATCAAATAATAGCAAATATGGATGATAAATTAATGGAATATCACATCGAGCATCAACAACAAGTTCTCCAACTCTCAATGGATAACCCAACTTTGGTGCAGAATCTAATGAAACAACAGGAAGATCAACATCACATCGAAAGAAGTTATGAAGCAGTCATAGAAACAAGAAATCGACAATTACGATCAATTTCAGAGTATCTCAGCAAGCGGAAGAAATTTCCTGTAAAATACTTCACATGGGAGGATGAGAATTTTATACAGAAGCATCAAGAAATAATCAAGCGTTGAGGACAACACTTGTTTGAAGGAGAGGGGCATGTTAAGTCCCTATATTAATAGTATAGCCCTTTATTGTGTTAGTGTAGCCCCCCTTATTTTTATTATTGTACCCCGTAACCCCATATTATTATTATTGTGCCCTTAAATTATTATTGGTGTTTGCTAGGATTACATCAGTGGCCCACTAGGATTATATTATGGCCCCATGGACTCCTATATATAGAAAGGAGGTTTTTTAAATTGTATCATCCAAGAATTGTTCATTTATGTAATGTATTGGAGGTTGCCCCCTCGAAGTGGCTCATTTATAAGGCGTTGATATCTCTTTTCTTCTCTTTTTGGAGCTGGTTACACAACAAGTTAACTTTGCTAAGATCCCTTTGAGTTGAATGTCAAAAGCAGAGAAGGTTAAAAGTCTTCTTTGATCTTAGGCCTCACTCTGTGTTTGAACTTAATTTTTTTCTATTGTCTGAAAGTAGTCAGGAGGACTGCTGGATTGTTGTCTTCGAAGTTAGCCTCATCAGGAGTATTGATCATAGAGGTATAAGGTATGCCCTATCCCTTGACTTACTCTGAAGTGGTCACCTTGGAAGGTTTTTCTTGTTATTCCCCTCCACCTCCTTAATGTTTCATCCCATTTAATCATCTTAATAGATCCTCTGTTTTAGATGACTAGCCCTTTGAAAGCCTTGGATATTTGAATTGCAAGTAAACCCTTTTATGACCCCATTGCCCAATGGACTCGTATTCTCTTTGAATTATCTCCCCATTTATGAAAATACTTCACTACTCATTCCTTTACCTTATACTAAACCCTTATGTCAATGATTCCTAGCCAAGAAAACTAAACAAAACCCTTGTGCTTCATACCTAGCCTAATACCATAAACTGAACTGAAAGATATATCATTCTTTACATTTATATAGAGATCCCTCTCTAGATCTAGGAGGGCTAGATCCTAGGATCCCAAAGTGGTTTGATGTTGTCTTGTCTTTTGGTTTTGCCAATCTAGCCAAAACATAGGAACCCCAACATAATGGTGACTCCACTGGGGACTTTTGAGCAAATTGCATCTTAGACATCCTTAAGAGCTCAGAAGACCCACAAATATCCTTAGATTGGTATTCAATTGCTGATGGTGGACAACAACTCATCTCAAATTTTTGAAATCCTCCACCTGGCGACTCCAAAACTCCCAAAATACTAAATGACTCCACTGGTAGAGGACTTTGAACTGGTTGATGAGATACAGTGACCTCTTTTCTGATTTACAAACATGGATTCAGATGCAGACCCAGAAGCAAAACTATTGACCAAGATTGAAATAATGTTGTACATGTTTGGAAAAATAATGGAGAGGTATGAGGCTAATTTAAATATCGATGATCTAGAGCAGCCCATGATTTTTCTAGATCAAGAACAAACTCAACCTATACAAGACCTAGACAATAAGCAAGAAATGTATGATGATCAAGAATTTATAGAAGATGATGAGGAAGGTTGTCAAGAAATTCCTGATTGCCTACCTATATCTTGTACTATATTGTTAAGAGAACTTCATGACCAAATTGAAAATAATTATAGTGAGAAATGCTTTGAGGAAACAAGTAGCCACTTAGAAAATGTAGAATCTGATGTGGAAGGAGAACCAACACATATAGGAACTCTTCCTCTAGATTATAACCCATTTCAGATTGCGCAAGAAGAGTGGCATCATGATAATGTAGAAAAAACAACTCATGAGCCTTGTATCCAAACTAAGTGTCATAATAAGCATGAGGAATTGTTTGAGATAGAAGAAGATCAGGAAACATTAGAAAATCCTCAAGGTCTCCCTGCAAGCACAAATGAGGATTCCCTAGAAGAGGCTCAAGAAGATATCCAGCCTCCAAACCAATTAACACAAGAGAAAGAGGACTGTTTTTATTCTATTCATGCTAAAAAAGAAATCCCTCCTTTGACAGAAGAAGAAATTGATCAAATTATAAACAAACATCTAGCCTCTGAAATATTTTATAAAATAAACACTCATCTACTAAGCTTTGTTTTACAGATTTAGAAAGCTCCCCTGTAAATCAGAATGAAGAAAGATCTGCTGATTATCCAGTATGTTTGATTGGTAGCATTACTTACTTTAATGATTTTCCTAATTTTGATCTATCTGATGATTATGTTCTCCAAACAGAAGTTGATCTTGCAGGGCCATCATTAGTAGATTTGTGGGAGGAAGATTAGTTTCACCAACTTCAAGAAATTAAAGAGCCGAATCAGGCCATTTACAATACTGATGAAGAAATCTTTAAAGGTGCAGAAGAAGGTGAAGGATCTCTGGATCTTTGCTTCACTTCATTTGAACTCATCAGTATCAGTTTTCATGTGATGGAGAATCAACAGTGTTTCATCTCAAAGGGTGAAGAGGAAAACAATAAAGAATTTTTTGAGCAAGTTGAAACCAAGGAGCCTTCTCTTGAAAAAGAGGAAGCAATGGAACATACCCCTGCACAATAATACATTGACCTCTTCATAGAGCTCAGCCCACCAAATCAGAAAATACCAGAGCTACAAGAGGACAACACTGTAGTATATGATGATTCCTCCTGTTCAGATAATGATGAAGATGAGGAAGACTGCCTTTCTCAAGCTAATCTTTATCTTGATCCAATGGAAGAAGAGGAAGTAATCGTGGTTGGAACCTACTTGTCAAATACTTGCAGCGAGGTATTATTCCAAAATCCTTATGCTCATTTCCTGTAGACATATAAAGGAGGATCAAATTCCATCCAGATCAGCATGTTGCAGACAACAAGAAACATTTTAAATACCGCTACTACAAAACAAAGAGAATGGGAGTGATCCTGCCTGTCCAGCATGCTTAAAGAGATGAGCAGAAACCAATCATGGGATCATCTGATTGACTGGATGTATTGGAAAAGAGAGTTTGTCAGCTAGACATGTGAATATTCCAAGTTAAATTAGGGTATTTAGGAACCTAAATAAATCTCAACCTATGAGCATTTAGTTAGCTATTGGTTTTTACTTTGAGAGAAAATTCAGGAAAGAAAAAAATATACACCAAAAATAGAAAGATAAAGTTTCTAACATGCTCAAAACTTGAACCAAAAAAGGAGAAGAAAACAACTCTAACAGGATAAAAAACAGAGCTGAAATGAAGAAAGAAAGGTGACTCTAAAAAGCTCAAAATCTAAGTCACAAAAAGAAGGAAGAATGTTTTTGAATATCAGATCTCTTAGCCTTCAAAATTTTGGTTTTGAATTTCTACAAGTTTTAGTTCATGCGCAGCTTGTCTTTATGCCATGGACCCACAGCAAATCAGACAGTCTAATCTTGGTTTGGCTATATTTCAATTTCTGTTTTAGAATATAGAGAACGAAAATCTGCCAGGCAGTTTAATCCTGGCAGATACTAGTTTAAGGTAGAGAAGCTATGAGTCCAACTGTTTAATCTGGTCTCATGGAGGAATAAGGGTATAATTAGATTAGTTTTTGCTTTCAATAAAATGATGATGTGAAAGGTCTGCAAGTCTAAGTGCACCTTGAAGAAAAAATGTTAGGACAATAGGATGGGTAGGTAGTTGTTTGGGGAAATATTGCTGCTGATATAATGCTCTTCACTTATGTAGCAGCTGATCAAAAAAAAAAAAAAGGTTGTCAATATGCAAGATACTGATCTACATTCTAGAGATGAATTTATGTGGTTCTTGAAACCTCCAAGGAGCTGCCATCGCAAGTTGGAGCCGCCTGTTAGCCACCCATAATTTTTGGCATAGCAAACAGGTGGCTAAATATGTTTCTGAGCCTTCAAGAGAAACATTTCCTTTGTAAATCTATCATTATTGAAGTCCCATATGTCTCCTATCCTTCAGAAAACCTTCACTGCTATTTCCATAAAAAATAACCTCTAAACCCTGTTATTTATGAAAGATAATGTTTTCAAAAGGCCTCGATTTTCTTCATTTTCCTTCATTCCCTTCATAAATTCCCTTTGATAAGGTTTAAAACCCCTTTTATAACCTTATAGGAACCCTTAAAAAACCTTCATTTTGGCAAAAAAACCCATTTTTTAACATTAAGGCCTTAAAACCCCTTTTGGCCTTAAGCCCTAGCCCCTTTTCCGCATATGACCCGTGTTTTGACTGAGCGCTAGGCCTCATCGCAATCGCAAACTCATTTTTCTCCTGAACCTTCTTCATCAAATGCTCATTCGCCGATTGAATCAGGAACATCAATCCTGAAAAATCAATGGTCCTCGCTCCTTTGGAAATCCTTCCGCTTGTCCCTCCATCTCTTTTTCCCCAATGCGATAAGCGCTTTTCCTCCTAGACCTTGGTCTCCACATACTTCCACAGAACCATGCCTCAGCGCTCATTTTCAGCCCCCAGCCATCACATCAGCAAGACACAGGCATAGTCCCATTCCCTTTTCCTTTCAGCCGATGCAATTCCCCAACCTAATATTGGGCATTAAATCCACAAGAACCAATACCTGAGATCTCATCGCATCGTGCCTCTTCACCCTCCCATCCATAGCATTCTGCCTTCAATGCGACCTCCCGATGAGATCTTCACCATCTGTTGCGCCCATCTAATGGTCCTCAAAGCATCGCGTGACCCAAACACCTCACCCTCATCTTTCTCCGTCAAAACCTAATAGTAATCCTTATCTTGTTGAGAGGGAGTGTTGATATTGCAACAAGATGATGAGCTTAGTGGAAAGAAGTCGCCTTCACTAAGTGGGCCCGTAGGCTATTTTTGGCGCAAAGTCTATTTTTAGACTATGTCTATTTTTAGACATATTGATCATGTTCTATGAGTTGCAGGATGCTATTTGTGGATGGTTGTTCAAGTCGGAAAAAATAGACGGACTTCTATTTTTAGACATATTGGGCGGAATCTATTTTTAGATTGCCAGTCTAAAAATAGATATGTCGAATATTATTAGCTCTTAATAATATTTGGACTCTAAACATTATCTTATCCTCTTGGAGCACTTTAGTTAAGTGCACAGATGTGGCACATGCAGCTGACAGAAGGAATTACGCTATTCCTGAGGGTTTAGTGGAGCTATTGCATGGAGACTTCAGTTAGAACTCAGGTGACAGAGTATCTTATCCTCTTGGAGCACTTTAGTTAAGTGCACAGATGTGGCACATGCTGCTGACAGAAGAAATTATGCTATTCCTGAGGGTTTAGTGGAGCTATTGCATGGAGACTTCAGTTAGAACTCAGGTGACAGAGTTTGGTGTAGTTGATTGAGGAGTTAATGGAGTTGTGTTCAGTTTAACTCAGTTAAACATAGTTGAGCTAGTTGTATCTATTCTAACTGATTGATACACTAGTGAGAGTGGTGTGAATTAATTATTAATTAATTCACTAATTATAAACTCATAAATCAACTAAAGAATACATCAGTTAACTTCAGTGCATGGAAAGTTTCAGTAGAGACCAGTGGAGAGGTAGGTGAAAGAGCAGTGTGACTATCAGTTGTGACCATACTGGTGCATGATTTTTCACCACACATTGATGGAGATGCCAATGAGGATTGTGCAGTGCATACCAGGTGGATTCAAACTCAGATTGGGCTATTATTCATCTTGGATTGCGCAGTAGAGGCAGGCTAACAGGTGGAGCAGATTGGAGCATGTGTTTTGCTAGATCTGAGCTTGTGTAGTGTGTAACAATTGGAGATTGTACTGAGAGATTGTGAGGATTTTGTACAATGATTGTTACATGATCTCTATCATTATAATATATAGATAGTTGGGGGTTTTTAGCTTTAATATTTTCCATAAATACTGTGTTTATATGTGTGATTGTTTATGGTTTTAATGTGCGCATGCGATTGTTTATATTTCCTCAATTAATGATCAATGGTAGAAGAGGTTATGTATTATGCATGAAGCTAAAATAGTGTGTGATCAGGATAATATCGGTGAATAATTTAACAGTTATTCAAATTTCAACATGGTATCGGAGCGATATTGATCATTGGAGAAATTGCAAAACATTGAAGCGGTTGAGTTTTGTGCTGGTGGAATTCGAATTTGCAGTAGTGTTTTCTTGGTGTCGAAGTTGAGATGTCTTTCAATGGATTGCGATTGGAGTATGCCCTTGGGGGCAGCTCGAATTATATTGCATGGAAGGACAGGATGGAGGCGGTGCTGGATGACAATGGGTTGAAGGAGTTCATAGATGCTGAAGTCCCAAAGCCTACTTCTAGCGATGCTGCCGTACTTGAGGCATGGAAAAAGAAGATAGCAAAGTGTCGAAGGATTCTGTTGGAGGGCATGAAGGATCATATAGTGTCCAGCATGCATGGTAAGGATTCTCCATTCTTGATGTGGAAAGCTTTGCAGATTTATTCCAAAGCAAGAGCGACCAGACGAAGTTGGTGCTCAAGGATAAACTAAGAAACATAAAGATGGAGAAAGGCGAAAGTATGCCCAAGTACCTGACGAAGTTCATCCAATGCAGGGATGAGCTGGGAAGTGTGGGGGTGACTGTTGATGATGAGGACTTGGTGAGCTTGGCTCTCCTTGGGCTTCCGAAGAGTTGGCATTCCTATCAGGACTTTGTCAATGGTCGGGAGAAATTGCCAGGATGGGAGTGACTTTGGTCGGATCTTGTGCGAGAGGAGATAAGGTGGAGTACCAGGGATGGATCTTCATCAAAGAAATATGATGAAGAGAATTGTGCTTTGGCTTCCAAAGCAAAGAAGGGGAAGAGCAAGAAATCTTCTCATTCCGGTGCGAAAGGCAAGAAGCAGGACATGTCCAAGGTGAAGTGCTTTCACTGTCACCAACACGGACATTATGCCACAAATTGTCTGCAGAAGAAGAAAGATAAGCAGGCTACTAGATCTGCAACTGAAGAGGCCTTAGCCTCGCAGTTTGAGCTAGATTTTTCACTGATCGCATGCTTGGTCTCAATTTTTATGGGTTCAGTGTGGTTTCTGGACAGTGGTGCGTCTTTTCACATGACAGGAGATCGAGATTTGTTTACTGATCTGGATGAGAAAGATCTTGGAATGCACATCGAGATGGGTGATGATGGTAGATATAGTGCGACCGGTATCAGTACCATTTCCTTTGAGAGGGAGTCTGGTAAACCCTTCATATTGAAGGAAGTGATGCATGTTCCAGGATTGAAGAAGAATCCTATCTCTGTGGCGATGTTAGAAGACAAGGGATATGATGTTGTCTTTAGCGAGGGAAAGGATTTCCTGCATAGTAAGGCAACTGGTGAGACCCGGAGGATAGGGGTTCAAGTTAAGAATGTTTATCAATTTCAGGTAGATGGCTGCGCAGCAATGGAAGGCAAGGCAGAAGGAGTGGTGAGCCGGGATGATGGCGAGTTGTGGCACCGGAGATTGGGCCACCTTCACCATGGAGCTTTGAAGATACTGTAGCAGATTTCTACTGGGCTTCCTAAAGGCACTCTTGCACAGTCAAATCAGTGCAAGGGGTGTACCTTGGGAAAATTTGTGAAAGCCACCTTTCACGAGAAGGATAGTCGCGCCACAACGATCCTTGAAAGAATTCACACAGATGTGTGTGGACCTTTCTCAGTAGCTTCGACAGCAAAGCATAGGTACTATGTGATCTTTGTTGATGATTTTTCTCGTAAGTGCTGGATCTTCTTCATGCAGAATAAGAGTGAGACACACTCAAAGTTCTATGAGGTCAAGGCACTGGTTGAGAAAGAATCGGGGAAGCAGGTGAAGGCTCTTAGGAGCGACAATGGTGGTGAATTCATCTCTGGCGAATTCAAGGATTTTTTCAATGCAGAAGGAATTCGAAGAGAGCTCATAGCACCTCATAACCCACATCAGAATAGGGTTGCTGAGCGGAAGAACAAAACGATCGTGGGTGTTGCATGGGCGATGTTGCATGATCAGGGCCTACCCATTCACTTGTGGGTGGAGGCATGAAATACTACAGTATATGTGCAGAACCATTGTCCTCACAGGATACTTGGCATGAGTACACCTGAGGAGGCGTTTTCTGGTAAGAGGCCTAATATTTCCCATTTGAGGATTTTTGGTTCACCTGTTTACATTCATGTGATGAAGGATGCCAGGAAGAAGCTGGAGCCAATTGCGGAGGTTGGGATATTTTTGGGGTACACTGATACGCCCCACAACTATTGTGTTTATTTTCCAGACAGTCACAAGACTGTTGTGCGACGGGATATCAAATTTCATGAGGATAAAGCCATGAAGTGATCGCTTGAGAGGGAACCACACTTGCATGCAGGTGAGGAGCTATTAGTTCCTAAGGATGAGTCTCAGGATGTGGATCAGCCACAAGATGAGGCTCATGGAGTGGAAGAGACCACTCATGTAGTGCCAACCATCAGAGGGCGGGAGCGCACTACAGAAGCTGAGCGACTGGCTCAAGATGCAGAGAAGGTTGTAGGAGCACCTACATCACAGCGCAGACAGAGACAGTCACCTAATCGGTACACTGGATACATGGCTCTTGTGAGCAAGTGTATCATGACAGAGCCATCCTCTTTCGAGGAAGCTGTGGAGGATCCCGCATGGGTAGATGCCATGGTGGAAGAGTATGATTCGATTGTCAGAAACAGTGCATGGGAGATTGTCCCGAGGCTGGAGGGGAAATCAGTGGTGGGTTCGAGATGGATCTACAAAGTGAAGCAGGCAGTTGACGGGAGTGTGGAGAAGTACAAGGCAAGATTTTTTGCCCGAGGCTTTTCACAGATAGAGGGGATCGATTATGAGGAGACCTTTGCACCTGTCGCAAGGTATTCTTCCATACGTACGATTCTTGCTCTCTCTGCGCAGATGGGGTGGCACATTCATCAGATGGATGTGAAGACTATGTTCCTCAACGGATTCATTGAGGAGGAGGTGTACATAGAGCAGCCCGAAGGTTTTGAGATCTTCAGCAGCGAGTCGCATGTGTGCAGGCTCAAGAGAGCGTTGTATGGGTTGAAACAAGCACCTCGTGCTTGGTACACATGGATAGATAGTTATTTCACCAGACTTGGATTCTCCAAGAGTGAGGCGGATCCGAACCTATACCAGATTGTGGTGGAGGGTAAGTTGCTGATCATTGTACTTTATGTAGATGATTTGATTTTGACAAGTGATGAGCTGTTGATACTTTCATGCAAGGAGGATCTTGCAAGAGAGTTTGAGATGAAGGACTTGGGCCTCCTTCATTATTTCCCGGGATTGGAAATTTGGCAGCGCAGTGATGGACTATTTGTTTCTCAGGGTAAGTATGCCCGGGAAATACTGGAGAAGTTCAACATGCATGGTTGCAAGCTTGTTGATACTCCTCTTCCTGGAGGTTGGAGGAAGGAGGATGCTACTTCGGCGGAGGTAGTGGATGCCACTGTTTATCGACAGTTGGTGGGGTCGCTTATGTATCTGGTCAATACACGACCCGACATATGCTATGCTGTTAACTAGCTTTCACAAGCTATGGTTAAGCCTACCAAGCTCTTCTGGAAGGCAGGCAAGCATGTATTGAGATATCTCAGAGGCACATCGGGATATGGATTATGGTACAGACAGTCGGATGAGGTGAAGCTATGTGGCTTCACGGATGCAGATTGGGCAGGGAGCCCAACGGACAGAAAGAGCACATCTGGAGGGATTTTCAATATCGGGTCGACAACAGTTTCTCGGTACAGCAGGAAGCAGAGATCCGCGGCACTCAGTTCAGCAGAGGCCGATTATATGGCAGAAATTTTGGCTGCATGCGAGGCTATATGGATGAGGAAGATCCTGGTCGGGTTGTTCGGTTCACACTTGGATCCTACTGTGATTTATTGTGATAATCAGAGTTGCATTAAAATCTCGGTTAATCCGGTATTTCATGATATATCTAAACACATTGACATCCGATATCATCATATCAGAGATTGTGTGCAGCAGAATATCATGTTACTTTCATACATTCCTACGGAGGATCAGGATGCTGATATCTTAACGAAGGCGCTCACCAAGAGAAAATTCGAATACCACAGAGGCAGGATCGGGGTGGCGGATAATCCCTATCTTGTTGAGAGGGAGTGTTGATATTGCAACAAGATGATGAGCTTAGTGGAAAGAAGTTGCCTTCACTAAGTGGGCCCGCAGGCTATTTTTAGCGCAAAGTCTATTTTTAGACTATGTCTATTTTTAGACATATGGATCATGTTCTATGAGTTGCAGGATGCTATTTGTGGATGGTTGGTCAAGTCGGAAAAAACATATGGACTTCTATTTTTAGACATACTGGGCGGAATCTATTTTTAGATTGACAGTCTCAAAATAGATATGTCGAATATTATTAGCTCTTAATAATATTTGGACTCTAAACATTATCTTATCCTCTTGGAGCACTTCAATTAAGTGCACAGATGTGGCACATGCAGCTGACAGAAGGAATTACACTATTCCTGAGGGTTTAGTGGAGCTATTGCATGGAGACTTCAGTTAGAACTCAGGTGACAGAGTTTGGTGGAGTTGACTGAGGAGTTAATGGAGTTGTGTTCAGTTTAACTCGGTTAAACATAGTTGAGCTAGTTGTATCTAGTCTAACTGATTGATACACTAGTGAGAGTGGTGTGAATTAATTATTAATTAATTCACTAATTATAAACTCATAAATCAACTAAAGAATACATCAGTTAACTTCATTGCATGGACAGTTTCAGTGGAGACCAGTGAAGAGGTAGGTGAAAGAGCAAGTGTGACTATCAGTTGTGACTATACTGGTGCATGAGTTTGCACCACACATTGATGGAGATGCCAATGAGGATTGCACAGTGCATACTAGAGGGATTCGAACTCAGATTGGGCTATTATTCATCTTGGATTGCGCAGTAGAGGCAGGCTAACAGGTGGAGCAGATTGGAGCATGTGTTTTGCTAGATCTGAGCTTGTGTAGTGTGTAACAATTGGAGATTTTACTGAGAGCTTGTGAGGATTTTGTACAATGATTGTTACATGATCTCTATCATTATAATATATAGATAGTTGGGGGTTTTCAGCTTTAAGATTTCCCATAAATACTGTGTTTATATGTGTGATTGTTTATGGTTTTAATGTGCACATGCAATTGTTTATATTTCCACAATTAATGATCAATGGTAGAAGAGGTTATGTATTATGCATGAAGCTCAAATAGTGTGTGATCAAGACAATCTCGGTGAATAATTTAATATTTATTCAAATTTCTACAATTACATGCAGTGGCATGGCTACTGGAGGAGTTGAGGAAAGAGTTGTGACTGAACCCCTTATCCGAAAATCCACTATCAAAATAGAAAGCTTGGACCTACAGAAGGAGAAATAAAAATTCCTAGAAGATCACAAAGACTTTACCAAGGATGAGGCATCTACTTCCAAGGCTCCAACAACCCTAAAAGCAGACGAAGAAGTTAAAAAATTCTTACAGGCATGTATGAAGTTGCTACACAACCAAAAGGTACTGGAAAATAGTCAAGCTCTGATAAATAGCTACGTATAAAAAACTAACCCTCCAATAGAAGTTAAAGATGTTCACAAAATTTAAAAGCATAAGAAACACATTGGTCAGGAGATGCGGCTAACTGTGCAGATTGGCGATTATGAAATGGATCGGGTCATCCTGGATCTGGGATCCGATGCAAATGTCCTACCCAAGAAGACATGGAAGAGGATGGGATAACCTTAGTTGTAATGGCATACTATACAACTGCACATGGCTAACCAACAAAATATCGTAGCGTTGGGGAGACGATTCAAGATTATGGTAGATATTGCAGGGGTTAATGTATATGCGAATTTTGAGGTAATTCAAATTGTAGAGGACGCAGACCCTTATCCTGTGCTCCTAGGACTAGATTGGGCTATAGACATGGGAGGCATTATCAACTTGAATAAAAGGAGAATGGTTTCTGAGAATGAGGGTACGAGAGTAATAGTCCTTCTAGACCCAACAGAAGGAGAACGGTATACAGAACCCATGCGCGAAGAAGATGACATGGATCATATCTATAACTAACCGCCTAGGATGAGGATTATATTAATCCTATGGCTAACGACATGATTTTCTAGGAGAAAGATAGTGAATGCCTCTCTGACTCTGATGGGGAGATCGAAAATTGGCAGAATCGGTTACATGACGTATCTGCGCTACGATGTCTTAGGATCACAAAGAGCTTCCGATGTATCTCCTCAGAGGTAAGAGAGCTACCTTAATTTGATGGTTCTGGTAGTATTAGGGATTTTCTTAGAGCATTCAAAGTAGAAATCCCTAGAGAGTGAAGAATTTTGGAACTTAACCTAGCCATGCGTGTGACCCCTATGCCGTGGTGGGAAACTCATAAGGGAACTTTTCAATATTGGGGGGAATGTCATGAGATGATGATCCTATGGTTTGAACCCCCGATTCACCTATGCATGGAGACTTTCCTTGGCCAAGGGGACCTGTGCAAGCACTTGTCTGCGTGGATGGAGGTGTGGTGTGAAAGGACCAGGGACAAATGGGTCCACCTGTTCATTCATGCCTTGGGGCCAATCCCCACCGCATGGTGTTTGGATGTAGAGTTACATTAACATACCCACCACTGGGAGACCATGAGGGACAATTTTGTGGGGACGTTCAGGTTGATAGGTAGAACTGAGGAGTTATACGAAGCCCTACAAGACATATATGCCCTAGTATTTGATGAATCATGCCCTTGTGTGGAATATGGGGAACTAGCTTGGGATACGCAGATGTAGGATATTGCTAACTGTCGCAATCTATCAATGGAGGAATGTAGCGAACACCCACGAAATATCACTATCCCAAAACTGTAGGGTGAACGAGCAGTTTTTGTACCCCCACTACAAACAGTCGATGTGACCAAGCCTCTTAAGCTAAGGGAAGTCAACATTGGAACAGAAGAAAAACGTAAGCTAGCTATAATTGGGGACTACTGGGATGATGATACCATTGGGAAAGTCATGGAACTTCTCACGGAGTACCAGGACCTGTTTCCTACGAAATTCTCAAAACTCAAGGGTATTAGAGGGGACCTGGGGGTCATGCGAATCACTTTAAAACAAGATGCACACCCTGTCAAGTAGTGACCTTACCAATTTAACCCCAAGTATAAGTAGAAACTCAGGGAAGAAATTAAAAAAATGCTAGCCGCAGGTATCATCAAACCAATAGAACAGGCAGATTGGGTAAGCCCTATGGTGGTCCAAGAGAAAAATACTAAAGGAGAAATAAGAATCTGCATCGACCTATGTAAGTTGAATGATGCCTGCATACATGATCCCTTCCCTACGCCATTCTCTGATGAAATCCTCGATAGTGTGGGAGGGCAGGAAGCATACTCGTTCATTGACAGGTTTTTGGGCTACCATCAGATCAGGATCGCACTGGAAGATTGCAGCAAAAATACGGTCGCCATTGAATGGGAATCCTTCCAGTACACCGTCATGTTGTTTGGGCTCAAAAATTCCCCTTCCATCTTGTCGATGGTATTGGTCGCAATATTAAAGGAGTTCATTCACAAGTTCTTGGAGGTATAATTTGACGATTGGACATAATTCAGATTGGTAAAGAAGCACGTCTCAAACCTGCGCATGATGTTGGACGCCTGTAGAAAGCACCAGATTTCCCAAAATATTAAGAAGTGCATATTCTGTGTACCTTTTGAGATCTTGTTAGGCCACATAGTCTATCGACAAGGACTGATGTTTGACCCTGCCAAAGTTGAAAATATCATCTACTTAGCAGTCCCTACAAATGAGAAATAGTTGCGCTCCATCCTCAGGCACACAGGCTACTATAGGAAGTTTATTCAAGGGTACGCACTAATCACGGCACCCATGGAAAAGTTTCTAAAGAAGGAAATTTCATTTTTTTGGGATGCGGAGTGTCAGAAGGGTTTTGAGCTACTCGAGGAAAATATGGCCTCTGCACCTATCCTCATATTTCCTGACTGGGTGAAGGTTTTCCATGTCCATATGGATGCTTTAGGGATCGCCCTGGGAGCTATCCTTACGCAGCCCGAGGAGGGGAACATTGACCACCCAGCTGCGTTTGCTAGTAGAAAACTCTCTAACGCAGAGCGTAAGTACTCCACTACTAAACGCGAGGGGCTGGCAATGGTGTATGCCTTATAGAAATACTAGCATTATCTGCTAGGAGGGTACTTCAAGATGTTCACAGATTACTCAGCTTTGAAGTACCTAGTCAATAAGCCTGTGTTGGGGGGGGGGGGGGGGGATTGGTCAATGGCTACTACTATTTCAAGAATATGACTTTGAGATAACTATGAAGTTGGGAAATTAAATGCTGGACCAAACGACTTGTCCTAAATCGAGAGTGGTGAAGCACCAACCAACCTAGAGGAAGGATTGCTTGATGCACAACTATTTGCTATTAAGGTGGTTGATGAGAAACTTTCCAACATTATTCAATTCTTAACTATGGGGATGGCACCTGCAGAATATTTGGTACAAAAAAAAGAGTTGGTAACCCACACATTCGATTTTACCATCATCGTGGGCAACTTGTATAAGCTGGGAGCTGATGAGATACTACGAAGGTACATAATTGAGCATGAAAGGTGAGCTATTTTAGCAGAAGCCCATGGATGTGTAGCAGGAGGTCACTACGTAGGAAAAGCGATGGTGTAAAAGATCTTAAGAGTTGGGCTATGGTGGCCCACACTGCATAGTGACTCTCACGACTATTACAAAGCCTAGGACACATGCCAAAGGATAGGAAGATCGTCATGCAGGGGTAAAATTCCCTTACAACCACAAATGGCCCTACAGGAATTCGATAAATGGGCAATAGACTTCATTGGGCCCATCAACCGACTAGATAAGAAGACAGCTGCCCGCTACATCCTCACTGCGACTGATTATGTAACCAGGTGGGCGGAAGCACAAACTGTGAAGGATTTCACTACAGATACTGCTGCGCACTTTATTTTCAAACACATTCTAACTAGGTTTGGTTGTCCTAAGATCTTGATGAGTAATAGAGGTACGCATTTAATTAATGACGCAATACAAGCTTTTACTGAGGAGTTTCAGATCCACCATGAAAAAGTACCCCATATCACCCATAGGCAAATCGAACAGTAGAAGCTTTTAATAAAATTTTGGAACAGGCGCTTACTAAGATCTGTAATGTCGATCGAAATGATTGGGACGTGCGCATCCCGTCGGTCCTTTGGGCCTATCAGACCACGTGCGAGAAATTTACTGGAAAACACCGTTTTGGATGGTGTTTGTGCTCAACCTAGTCTCCTAAACTGAGTTCATTAATTGTCAACCAAGGTTGGTAAACTGCTGAAGTGTGGTGCACTATATGTGCCTAGGTATTCGTTTCTCACTACGTTGTGTCTAGTGTTTTATGATGTTTTTGGTTTTTTTATGGTTTTATGTTCACAAGGGAAAGAACTAAATGTTGGTGAGAAGAAGCTACTGGTTAAAAACAAAGTGAAGCCTAAATTATGGATGGAAAATGACAAATGCAAATACTGAAACAGAACAAAGCCTAAACTATGGCTAGTAAACAACCAATGCAAAGCTTGATAATGACTTCAAGGAAATAAATCACAACATGAGCTAAACTTTATCCAATTCATTCATTAAAGATGTGTTGGAAGAGCTTGGGAAATGGACAAGTTCAGTGTAAATGAATTTCTCCTAACTAAACAATCAACAATCAACTTACAATGTTACAACATCTCATCCATGATTAAAGGTTTATTGGAATATATTTGGAAAAGAAAATTTGTAGCATAATAAGATTTCTACTCTAAACTAGCTTCTAATTCTATTCTGAAACTCAATTTAACACCACTAGGCCTCACTCAGAAGTTATAGATTTCCTTTTTTGAATGGTCCTTGAGAAAAGGCTTGTTTGTGAAATGGTAAAAAAAAAGGTTGCAAAATACTCTAGGTCTTAAACTGATACTAACTTCTGTCCAAATGATTGTGTATTAATATGAGGTTGGAACAAAATAAGTTTTGTAAATAATGAAAACCGTGGTATTTAAATTTAACAACTAATATAATTTAAAAATGCAATGGATGACAACTAAACTGGAGTGCTAATACAGTGAGCTAAAACTAAACTAGAGTGCCACTAGTCTATTTGAAGTACAGTGAACAATGTTAAAATGGAAAGCCATTATCAAACTAGAAATGAAATGACAGAGATGAACCACATGCATTCTACCTCCGGAGTTCTATTAATCATGCAACTAACCTAAGGAATTCTACAGCCCATCTCATTCAGTATGAATGATATTTTGGAAGAGTTTGTGAGAACAAGTATGGCTGTATTATTCAATGCAATTGAACATAAACACAAGACTGAAAGCAAATACAACTAAAATCTAAGACACCACAACTACTTCTTACTCATTGTTATGATATTTTGGAAGAGCTTTGTAAGAGTAAGACTGGCTATGCCACTTAGTGTAAACTAGCAACTAAAACCTACAATACCACAGTTATGCCTTATTCATCATAATGATATTTTGGAAGAGCTTATTAGAGTAATTCCAACTGTGATAATTAACGAAAGGAATTGCAACAAAAATCTACAACACCACAGCTATGCCTTATTCATCGTAAGGATATTTTGGAAGAGTTTATTAGAGTAATTATAGCTATAATGATTAATGAAATTAATTATGAACATAAACTTCAAAAACTTGTCTAAGCTAGAAACGAAAACGAGGCTAAAATACTTATCTAATGTATAAACAAGGTTTCTCAGGAGGCAGGGGCCCTCGACCACCATAGTAGCACGAAATCTAGTTCAATATCGACTCAATGCATTCAAGGAAATGTTTCTTCTTTCATTAAAGAGGAATCAATTCAAAACAGAGTATTCTCGGACTTCAAAAATCTAGCAGTCAACCATAAAATCTAACCAAGATATAACCTCGTCTCTCGGTTTCCCGAGCTACATTTATAGAAAATTTACATAACAGAACTTGAGATAATACAGGTATTACTGTCTTTCCATATTAAAATCGAACTAGAACTCTAAAGGTGGCATCGTAATATGACAAAGGACATCTGGACTGTCCTTGTCCTATTAGGAGTCTAACTCCTAGTCTGAGTTCCCACGTGTATAACCACGTACAGAATTCCGTTCAATCTTCATGGAGAGCAACAAATGCTAAAGGCATGATGTGGAATATGACCATGTGTGGTTTTCTTTGAGAGGACATCTGGAACCTGCTTAAACATGAAGACGGCTGCAGAATTGGCAACTAGCTACAGAATGTCTGCATTCTGTAGCTAGTCCTAGTTCAAAAAGCACTACAATGACGAAATCATAAAAACATAGCAAGTTAGTCATAATATTCATTCTTAAAGCAATTTTAACTAATTTCATTGATCATTTGAGCCTAGGATTAATAATGGACAAAAGAAATGGAGTGGAATGTGGTGGAAGAAAGAACATTCTTGGAGCTCAACATACCCCCACTGCTAGATTCTTGCATGTCCTCATGCAACTATTCCATGAACTCAGAGACCTCTGCAAGAACATCCAACCCTCTTCTTTTTCTTTGCCTGGTAGTTAAAGGCCTTTTGGGCTTCTTGATGACTAACTTGAACCTTAAATTGGTAAGTGCCCTGATTAACTTTTTGTTTCTCTTTTTCAACTTTTCATTGGCCTTTTCCACTTTGTCCATTTGTAGAGACAGGGTTGAGTTCATACTGGTTTTTAGTTTAACTTGCTCCCTCAGAATATCATTCTTAGTCTTGATATGTCTATTAAGTACTTATAGCTCGTACTTATCTCTTCTTAGCACATCTATTTCGAACTGTGGTGGACTAGGGGTTCGGTCTCTACTCTCTAAAGCTTTTCTCTCCAATGTTTCAACATAGTTGTAAATTTCTTCCTGTGCAGGATCAATTTCTGGAACTTCTTCATCAAAATCCTCCTCAACAGGTGTTTCTTCGTCTTCTATGTTTATAACTCCAGTTTGTTTAACTTTTGTTTTCTTTATTACCCCCCTCAGTCTGTGGCTCCTCCTTGGTTGAGATGGCCCTTCTCCTTTTTCTCTGGCAAATTTTCTTATGATCCTCTCTTTCTTAAGCTGCTTCTTAATCTGAACTAATTTTTCAGAGATCATTTCTTCACTGCTTTCTTGGATTGTTTTACCAGTTTCAGTTTTGGAGGATTTCCATCTTCTTCTTCTTTTTTTAGGTTGATGTTCAGGTGAAGGTTCTTTTGGTTCCTCAAAGTGATTTCTCACCAAGAATTCTTTCCAATTATCCCCTATTTTTCTCAAATGATGTTCAATCAAAATCTTTACTAAACCATGGTGGTATAAGGTTGTCTCCAGAAATTGAATTCTCTTTTGAACACTTGAAGCCATTTTCTTTAAAATTTGAAGCAAGAAATAGGGCAAATTAAGTTCTTCTTCTAGGAAATGAATTATCAACCTAATATGGTAAACATAGAAAGTACCATATCTACCTTCACAAGTGATGAATTTTTGCAGGATAAGCAACATTTTCCTCCATTTTTTATTTAATGCAGAACTAGGGATACCCTTTTTAAAAACAGTGACATCCATACCTGGTGACTTGAGTATTTGCTTCCATGCTTCGTTATGGAATTCTCTATTGTTAAACCACCTTTCTCCTTGTCTAGGCAGTCCTGTTGCTTCTGCAATAAAAGCCTCTGTGACAGTGAATTTAATATCTCCAACTTCAACCTCGGCCCCGTTGAAAGATCTTGCAAAAGTTTTAGTAACCTCTTTGTGGAAGCCACTGAATTTTTCAAGGAATTGCAACCATCCTACTTGTTGTAAGATTTCTCAGATTTGGGGATAGCCTTCCAAGTATTTAGTGCCAACTGGTTCAGTTCTCACGATGAGGCCCATAATTTCTCCTTCAATATTCAATTCACTAGTCTTCTGCTCACGGTGAGAATGGCCATTAACAAGTTGTTTTTGCTCCCAAATGTTTCCTCTGTTCACGGTGATGACTATTTTTACAGAGATACCTCTATTTTACAGAATGAAATGATTAAGAGTTGGCTGCGGGAAAGAGTGATATGGAGTGGTTACGGAATGAATAAATGAGGTGAGGTGAAGAAAACGAATCAATGAGTGAAAAGACAGCGGAGATATTTTGTAACAAATTCAAAAATCATCATTAAATGCTTAGTGACGTGATTAATTCAATCACTTCAGCACTTTAACCGTTTAGATTTTGAAATGATGATCGGATATGGGTTTTGAAATGGTGGAACAGAAGGAGTTTTATCCAAAGTTTTTGCGGGAGGTTTGTTATGCAAGATCAACAAAATTAATTAAAACACTTTTTGAATAATATACAACTAAACTACGCTAAAAATTTTCATGATATGTCATTATAATCACTTCATACCTTTGCCTTTGCTTTGATTTTCTTGTGATCTTCATATGCCTTGCTTTCCCCTGAAAATCATTACTTTTTGAGTCTTCATAACCTTCTTGATTTTGCTTGTTCATGGATATGCAGGATCATTTTGTTGCAAATCAAATGATTACTAGCCAGTGCTTTCAGGCTCTCTGGCTGCAGAATGTCTGCCTGGCTGCAGAATGTTTGACTAGCTTCAGAATGTCCAACTCATTGCAGAATGTACCTGTAGAGGACTTGAAATATGGTTTGAAGTTGAAATGATGAAAAGTTGTATGAAATGAATAATGAAATATGGTAGGATGGAGTATGAATGAAGTGAATAATGGAGTGGAATGGATCACAACTTATGAAATGGCGTGAAAAAGTGCCCTGCAATTTCTGCTGTGTATTATTCAATTGCAAAAAGGAGATCAAACTTAAAGATCTGAAATGGAAATGAAGTGGACCATGAAGTGAAATGGATGAAGTGTGGATGAATGAATGGAATGAAATGAATGAAGTATGGAATGAAATGAATGAAGTATGGAATGAGATGAAGTGAAATGAGATGGATCATAAGTGAAATGGATCTGCACTTATGATTTTGTAACAGCTGCTTGTAAAAAAACAAAATGGAAAAGTTAGAGTGTCAGAAAGATTCTGATTTTCACTCTATCTTTTCTGTATAAACATGCCAATCAGTGATTAGTTTTCATGTCTATAATTTATTTTATTTTTTTTATTTTTATTTTTTCAATATGTCTGTCTTCAGAAAATTTAATTAAGTTGATGAAGAAGAAAGATTCTTCTTCATTAACTTCACGTCACCGTTTTCCTGGAATTTCTTGACAAATTATTCTCTTGAGAGTGGTTTGTGATACAGCTTCATTCTATGACCATTCACAAGAAAAGTAACCTCTTCTTCATCTATTGTCCTGATTTTTATTGCTCCATTGTCAAAAATTCTCACAATTTCATATGGCCCAAGCCAATGTGTTTGAAATTTACCTTGAAAATCCTTGAACTTTGAATCAAACAAGAGAGCCCAGTCACCTTCTTTGAAATTCTTTTCCTTGATGTACTTGTCATGCCATCTAGCCCTCTACTGTTGGACTATACTGGTTTTCTGAACTGCATCTTGTCTGATCTCATCCAATTCATTAATCTGCTCCAATCTATGCTTTTGTGCCTCTGATAGATCAAGTCCTAGCTGAACTGCCATTTTGAAAGTTTGAATCTGGAACTCTATGGGAAACAAAACTTGCTTTCCATAAACAAGTTCATAAGGATTATGGCCTGTTGTGCTTCTCCATGTAGTTCTATAGGCCCACAAGGCTTCAGGAAGCCTATCTACCCAATCTCTTCTATGTAAATGGACAATATTTGTTAGGATCCATTCAATAACATTATTAGTAGATTCCACTTGACCATTTGCTTGTGGATGATAGGGAGTAGATTTTATGTGTCTGATTCTGTACCTCTCCATCATTTGTTCTACTAGCATTGATGTGAATTGAGCTCCTTGATCTATAAAAATTTCCCTTGGGACACCAAAACGAGTAAAAATATACTCAAAAAGAAAATTAACTACAGATGCTTCATTAGCAAAAAGTAATGGCTTGGCCTCTACCCATTTGGTAACATAATCAGTGCAAACTAATATATATCTCTTTTGTCTTGATGGAGGAATAATAGGTCCTACAAAATCCAAAGCCCATTTTTCAAAAGGTTCAATATGTACCTGAGGCTGCAATGGCATCTCACCTGAAGGAGAAGGTTTCCCTACCCTTTGGCAGCTGTCACACCTTTTGACATACTCTTTAGCATCTTTAAAAAGGGATGGCCAATAGTATCCTAAATGAAGGATCTTATAAGTTGTCCTTTTATCAGCAAAGTGTCCACCACAAGGTTCATCATGACATGCCTTGAGGATCTCAGGCATCTCATCTTCTCGAACACATCTCCTAATGATAAAATCTAGACCTGTTTTGTATAACTCATTAGCAACCCATGAATATTTTGCACTGTCATAAATGATCTTTCTTTTGTCTCTTGCATTCATTATTGAAGGAAATTTCCATGAAACTAAATAATTAGCAATGTCAGCAAACCAAGGAGTCTGAGTAGAAATTGCAAAAAGATATTCATCAGGAAATTGATCTTCAACTGGAGTGTCATCTTTGATGTTTTGGAGTCTAGATAGGAAATCAGCTACTGTGTTTTGTTTTCCAGGCCTATCTAGAATGGTAATGTTGAATTCTTGTAAAATCAATTACCATCTTATGACTCTGCCATTATTAATTGATTTTTTCATTAAATATCTAATTGCAGAATGATCTGTGTGAACAAAAGTTTCATAGCCTGTTATATAGTGTCTAAATTTGTTTATGGCATGAACAACAGCTAAAAACTCTTTTTCAGTTACAGTATAGTTTAACTCTGCAGGAGTCAAATTTTTACTGGTATAGTAGATGGCATAAGGAATCAGGATTTTTTGTCCCAATACTGCTCCTAGAGTTGTATCTGAGGCATCTATTGAAATATGAAAAGGTAACTTCCAGTTAGGTCCCCTTAAAATAGGTGTTTCATAAATTTTTGTTTTGAGGGTCTCAAAAGCTAACTGGCAATCAGAATTCCATTTGAATTCACAGTCTTTGGTAAGCAATTTAAAGAGTGGAGATGCTATCTTGGTGAAGTTTTCTATAAACCTCCGATAATACCCTGTAAATCCAAGAAAACTCCTAACATATTTTTTGCAACTTGGAATAGATAAGTTAGAGATGACTTCAACTTTTGACTCATCAACTCTAATCCCATCCCCTGAAATGTGATGTCCTAAAACAATACCTTCAGTAAACATCATGAAACACTTTTCATGACTAAGTGAAAGATTTGCTTCTTTACATATTTTTAATACTTTTTCCAAGTTTTCTAAAGCTTCTTCAAATGTGTTTCCATAAACTGTGAAATCATCCATATTCACCTCTACACAATCATGTATTAGATCTGAAAAAATTCCTAATACTGCCCTTTGAAATGTTGCAGGTGCATTGCATAATCCAAATGGAAATACTCGGTAAGCATAGGTACCCCAAGGATAGGTAAATGTGGTTTTGTCTTGATCCTCAAGTGCTACTTGGATTTGATTATAACCACTAAACCCATCTAGAAATGAGAAATACTTTTTGCCAGCTAAGGTATCTAACACCTGATCTATGAAAGGTAAGGGAAAATGATCTTTAAGAGTAGCTTTGTTTAATTCTCGGTAGTCAATACATACCCTCCATTTACCATTTTTATTTGGTACAATTACCAAAGGAGAAACCCACTGACTATCTGAAATAGGATAGATAAAGTTGACATTCAACAATTTCTGCAATTCTTCTTTAACAATCTCCCTAAGATTTGGATTCATCCTTCTTTGAGGTTGTCTAATTGGTTTACAATTTTCTTTTATGTAGATGTGATGAGTGCAAGTCTTAGGACTTATCCCTTTCATATCAGTGTACTCCCATGCATATGCAGAAGAATGTCTTTGTAATATCTTGACTAACTCTTCTTGTTGAGATTTTTCTAAGTTCTTGTTTATGTTTAAATTTTTGCCTGGAAATATCTCACTTGTAGAGCTGCCAAATTTATCCATAGAATGAAGAGACATCTGTCTTGATGAAAAAAACTCAATGTTGGATTCTTCTTGATATTGTTCATGTTTATGTTCCGAAGAGGATTCAAAGTTTTCTAAAGTCTTCAGAATTTGACTATCTTCACTAATTTCTAAAATTGTGAAGAGAGGTTGTAAGTCTTCTTCATCCTCTATCCATTGAGTATCATCTAAATCTGTAATTGTCCTTGCTGGAGGATACAAAGTTAATTTCTTAGTTGAACTACCATCAGAGATGTACATATCACCGGATCTACAACTAATGAAAGCATCAACTGTAGCTAACCAAGGTCTTCCTAATATAATAGGATGTCCTCCTAGATTATTCTTAGGAGTTAGGATCATGAGATCCCCAGGGTACTCCCAAGAATCTAGGGACATTGGAATGTATTCTATTACCCCATCAGGTTTGATCACAGATTTTTCTGCTAATTGTAATAATGTGGGTGTAAAGAGAAGATTAGGAAGTTTTAGTTTATCCATGATTTTTCTACTCATGATATTGATTGCTACTCCTAAATCAATGAGTGTGTTTTGGATATCAATTCCATTGATGTGAATTTTAACAACTGGATTTCCTGGGTCTAGATACTTTGGAATAGCAATCTTACCCATCATAATGTCTGCTATTTTTCCTGCCAGTTGAATTTTCTTTTTCTCTCTTATTCTTTTTCTTATTTTCTTCATGCTCAACTCCTTTATTGTCTTTGCTAAAATTGGGATTTCCTTGATGGCTTGTAATAATGGAATCTTAATGCAAACATTTCTTAGCTCATCTAGGAAATCATAATTAGGCACCATAATTTTTTTTTCTACACCTCTATCAATTTGTAATCTTTCTGGAAAGGGAGGTGTAGGAGTTGATGTTGATGGCTGCTCTAATACAGGAGTTGAAATTATTGGTTCTTTTTGTTTTTATTTTTCAATGTTTGGGTCCTGAAAAGATGTGTCTTCTTTAAGACTTTTATTTTCTCGTATAGAATCTTCCTCAGAGTTGTCTTGTTCTTGTATAATCACAGAAGGTTTCCTCTTTTCAAGTATTCTTCCATACCTAAGTTGAACATCACTAAGGTATAGAGGAGTAATTAAATAAGTTGGAAATTGTTGACCTTCTATCATATATGTATTCTGAGGATTTTTATTGTTGGGGTTTGGTATGGGTTGAGCAGGCAACTGATTTGATTTTTTAGGAAATGGTAATGGAAGTGGTTGATTTTGATGTTGTAGATTTTGAGGATTTTGTTGAGGATTTTGATGTTGATGAAAATGTGGATATGGTGGATAGGATGGTGGATATTGATAGTACTGAGAGTATCTTCCATAGGGATTTTGTGCCCCTTGTGCCAAAGATTGAGATTGATTTTGAAATTGGGGCCAAGGTTGCTGCCAAGAATTCCAATTTGGTGGAGTTTGATTATACATTTGATCATGAAATCCTTGTGTTTGAGGTCCTTGCCAAGGCCTTCTAGAGACAAAATTGATAGATTCTGTGGAACTTGTAGGAATTTCCTCTTGAAAGACAGCTTTAGGACCAAGAAGTGAAGGACAACTCTTGGTCTCATGTTTTTCTGCACAAATGACATAGGTCTCTACAAATTTTGCATCCAAAGGACACTCTCTCAAGGCATGCTTCTTTCTACATCTGGGACAAAAGATTGCTAAAGCATCAAATTCAGCTTTTTGCTTGTTTTGTAACTTAAGGGTATCTATTTGTTCACTAAGACTCCCTAAGATGTCAGATTTGAATTCGTCAAGCATATGCCCTATCTCTGCCCTACTTACTGTCCCAGAAGCAGATTTACTTACCCTTACAAGAGCAGGGTCTCTTGGACCTTTTACAGTTTTAGATTTCCCTCTTGAAAGGTTGATACATAACTCAGCTATTTCAGGTAATGTGAGCTGAGATATATCCCCTTTTCCCATCATGTTAAGGATATCCAACCATTCATCCTTAATTTTTTTCAACAAGAGAGCTTTTAAGGTGTCTTGATCTAAGTTTTCCATTTTTTCTCTTTTGATGTTGTAATGAAATCTCTCCAACAAATCTTCCAAGTTTTCCTCTTATTTTTGTAGCATCTTAAACACTTCCTCCTTATGATTGACTGGCATACAATAATCCAAATATCTCTCTAGAAATGCTTGTTTCATGTCTTCCCATGTCCTAATAGAACTGTTGATCAAACTCATAAACCAATTCAATGCTGCTCCTTTCAATTTTGAAGGAAATAATTTAAGTTTTTGAGCATCTTGTAAGTAGTCATAAGTTCTACACAGGATTTCAAATTCAAATAGGAAGGTTTCAGGATCTTCAGTTTTAAGTCCATAGAAGTTTGGAAGGACAAAGGGTGAAATGTTTTTCATAGTCGTATTGGTTTCTTCATCTACTATAGGAAACCCAAAAGAGCTTCCCATTTCTCTTCTACCTCTTCCTCTACCTCCTTCTCCTTCTACACCTCTACCTCCTTCTCCTATACCTCTACCTATACCCCCTCCAAATAATGTGTGTTCTCCATTAAAGGCTCCTCCTCCCCCTTCTTCTGCCATAGTTTATTCTTCTGTGGAAGTGGAAAAGTTTGTGTCTCTAGCAGGGGTCCTTGAATCTTCTTCTAAGGCAGGTTCAGTGGATGAAATGGAAGGTCTTTCTAATGGAATATCTGATCTTAAGTCCTCTGGGAGTCTAGGATTAGTAAGGGATGGAATGTGGGTCTGAGTTGGAGGTGTGCTGGCTCTAGATCTTGATGAAACAAGTGGTGTTCTAAGAATCAAACTTCTGCTTCTACTTCTTATGAATCTACCCCTTGAGTCTCTCTCTCTATGCATATCATTGTTTTTGGGAGTTAAGAAACAAGGCTACCTAGTTACACTTCACGGAAACGGCGCCAAAATTTTTGTGCTCAACCTAGTCTCCTAAATTGAGTTCATTAATTGTCAACCAGGGTTGGTAAACTGCTGAAGTGTGGTGCACTATATGTGCCTAGGTATTCGTTTCTCACTACATTGTGTCTAGTGTTTTATGATGTTTTTGGTTTTTTTTATGGTTTTATGTTCACAAGGGAAAGAACTAAATGTTGGTGAGAAGAAGCTACTGGTTAAAAACAGAGTGAAGCCTAAATTATGGATGGAAAATGACAAATGCAAATACTGAAATAGAACAAAGCCTAAACTATGGCTAGAAAACAACCAATGCAAAGCTTGATAATGACTTCAAGGAAATAAATCACAACATGAGCTTAAAATTTATCCAATTCATTCATTAAAGATGTGCTGGAAGAGCTTAGGAAATGGACAAGTTCAGTGTAAATGAAGTTCTCCTAACTAAACAATCAACAATCAACTTACAATGTTACAACATCTCATCCATGATTAAAGGTTTATTGGAATATATTTGGAAAAGAAAATTTGTAGCATAATAAGATTTCTACTCTAAACTATCTTCTAATTTTGTTCTGCAACTCAATTTAACACCACTAGGCCTCACTCAAAAGTTATAGATTTCCTTTTTTGAATGGTCTTTGAGAAAAGGCTTGTTTGTGAAATGGTAAAAAAAAAGGTTGCAAAATACTCTAGGTCTTAAACTGATACTAACTTCTGTCCAAATGATTGTGTATTAATATGAGGTTGGAACAAAAGAAGTTTTGTAAATAATGAAGACCGTTGTATTTAAATTTAACAACTAATATAATTTAAAAATGCAATGGATGACAACTAAACTGGAGTGCTAATACAGTGAGCTAAAACTAAACTAGAGTGCCACTAGTCTATTTGAAGTACAGTGAACATTGATAAACTGGAAAGCCATTATCAAACTAGAAATGAAATGACAGAGCTGAACAACATGCATTCTACCTCCAGAGTGCTATTAATCATGCAACTAACCTAAGGAATTCTACAGCCCATCTCGTTCAGTATGAATGATATTTTGGAAGAGTTTGTGAGAACAAGTATGGCTATATTATTCAATGCAATTGAACATAAACACAAGACTGAAAGCAAATACAACTAAAATATAAGACACCACAGCTACTTCTTACTCATTGTTATGATATTTTGGAAGAGCTTTGTAAGAGTAATACTGGCTATGCGACTTAGTGTAAACTAGCAACTAAAACCTACAATACCACAGTTATGCCTTATTCATCATAATGATATTTTGGAAGAGCTTATTAGAGTAAGTCCAACTGTGATAATTAACGAAAGGAATTGCAACAAAAATCTACAACACCACAGCTATGCCTTATTCATCGTAAGGATATTTTGGAAGAGTTTATTAGAGTAAGTATAGCTGTAATGATTAATGAAATCAACTATGAACAAAAACTTCATAAACTTGTCTAAGCTAGAAACGAAACTAAAATACTTATCTAAACCGTAAAAACAAGGCTGCTTAGGAGGCAGGGGCCCTCTACCACTAGAGTAGCACGAAATCTAGTTCAAGATCGACTCAACGCGTTCAAGGAAATGCTGCTTCTTTCATTAAAGAGGAATCACTTCAAAACAGAGTGTTTTCGGACTTCAGAAATCTAGCAATCAACCATAAAATCTAACCAAAATCTCCCCTGTCTCTCGGTTTCCTGAGCTACATTTATAACAAATTTACATAACAGAACTTGAGATAATACAGGGATTACTGTCTTTCCATATTAAAATTGAACTAGAACTCTAAAGGTGGCATCGTAATATGACAAAGGACATCTGGGTTGTCCTTGTCCTATTAGGAGTCTATCTCCTAGTTTGAGTTCCCACGTGCATAACCACGAACAGAATTCCGTTCAATCTTCATGGAGAGCAACAAATGCTAAATACGTGATGTGGAATACGACCATGTGTGGTTTTCTCTAAGAGGACATCTGGAACCTGCTTAAACATGAAGACATTTGCGGAATCGAAAAATTATCTGCTAAGGTGTAAATTACGTAGGCGTAATGTAATATCTCTGATATTCGAAATCATAAAAACATAGCAAGTTAGTCATAATATTCATTCTTAAAGCAATTTTAACTAATTTCATTGATCATTTGAGCCTGGGATTAATAATGAACAAAAGAAATGGAGTGGAATGTGGTGGAAGAAAGAACATTCTCGGAGCTCAACAGATGGTTTATGGAAACGAGGCCATTATGCCCATGGAATATATCGTTCCTAGATTACGCATCGCGGCCTTTACAAACATGGCAGAGCCTGATATCATGGAGGAACTCTTAGCGCAGCTAGTCACCTTGGAAGAGTAGCAAAAGGTCACGTTCACCACATTACAGTTTGAGCTCCAAGCTCTTCAGCTCAAGGCGGATACCCTACAGACGAGCGTGGTTCAAGTGAGGTTGCCTCAAGTGACCACCACTAAGTTGATCTCTACAGCTAAGAGCTACCTCTGCCCCCTACTAGATGCAGCAATCAATTTGAGTCTGCTTGCCTTATGTGCACAAGTCCATGTTTGCGCAGAAGTATATCTGGACTTGGCTTGGCTTCCGCACGAGCCGCTGTAGGTTCTCCACACATCCCTCTTTGAGGAAATCTAGCACAGAGACCGTCGAGTGCAGCAGCAGCTAAGTATAACCGAGTAGACAATCGTAGAGAAGAATACTGAGGCATCCTAGGCACAGGCCGCGTGCATCCTTGCCACTGCACAACAGACCGAGTTGGAGTCTCCGATCAACAGACTATGCGCAGATGTGATTGAAGACATTCCGACCTCTGCCACACCCCAGGCTAAGATTGAGGGACTCCTCGCAGCCCTGAAAGCTTCTCGGATAGAGATCCTGAATTTTAAGACCAAGATGGAGCAACATATTACTGTGATGCAAGCTAATTTGTAGCCGGAAACTCCTCCTGAGGTACGTGCCCAGAGAGCTGCATTGGTCACAGAAGCTACAAACACCATTACAGCTCAGATTTCTCAGGGCACCAAATTGCTTGAGATAGCCATGTAGCTATGGTCTAAGGTGCAGTGTGACCCTCTCCTGCATGAATTTACCCAAGAACTATGCCAGAAGGAAGAAAAATTCGATAAAATGGAGGCTACAATGCCCACTCTGATCCCCGCTCAATGCCTGACACGTTTTTGAACCAGCCATGCACTCAGAGATGACCTAGAAGGGCTTCGGCACAAGAATAAGGTTCTAAGTGACCACCTAAATCCATGGGTTGATGAAGCCCTCAAGATATCTCAGGACTTGGATGTTGCGGTCAAACAGCTGAATCAGACCCTGGAGAGTCTCATCGTTGCCACTGAAGGCCCAAATTTGTAGAAGTTGGTGGAAATTGCGCAAAACACTACTGCGCAGAGTGAAGGGGTGTTTCCCCCTATGGTTGATGATATTAAGTAGCTCCAAGAAAATATGCAAACCCCATGGCCGCTTTGACTTAGGACAAATCACAATATTCTGTTGGGGGCTTGTTTGAATAGGGTTCCCTAGCTGCGTTTTGATATGTTCCAACGCTGCATTTTTTATATATTTTTGTAGTAATTAGTCTTGTGTAGGGGTTTTGGGGTGGTTCAAATCCCCCAATGTATTTTTATGGGTCAAAGCGTAGACCTAGAGTCCACAAACCATGATTTGCGGACCACATGATAGCGCAGACTATGATGATATAAATAGATAGATAGTTTGAGTCTAGAGGGAGGTAAGTAAGATTTATGCTACATACGAACTGTTGAGATCTGTTTTCAATGGTTTTATGTAAGGACTCCTGTTGGTTGTGTGCACGAAGATCCTTAGTCCTGCTTTGTGTGAACCCCACTGGCTATGTATGAGAGCTGTGACTTGGGTTGGTAACTTGGTTTTGGACGTTAATGAACATGGAATTTGTTGAAGTATCTCTATGGTATCTGAACTGGTTGTATTTACTACTAAAGTACCTTTGTGTTATTTGAATTAGCTACGATTGTTTCTACGATATATGAATTAGCTCTGATTGTATTACTCTGTGATGATATTTGTTGATGCGCACATGGATGTGAAGGTGTTGATAAGATCTATTTAACAATAATAGCTTTGTTTGTGTTTACATGTTGTATATACTGTTAAGGGCTCGATAATAAGCTTTTGAACCTGATAGAACTCAACAAGATCAGCCTTAATTACCCACTCTCTCCCGGGGTGCAGAAATCTAGTTCCAACACCCACCCATACTACTTCGGGTGAGACTTTGGCCTGAAAAAGTAGGTCATTACCGAAAGGGCCAGTAGTATAGGGGTTTTTTGGCAACCCTTAAATCCGAACCTAGGTCAAGACCCCTCAAGCCAACAGGTAGCCTCAACATTGGCTAGTACTACTATGAGCTTGTCAAAACTGCAAGTGTATTTATCCAGCACCCAATCATAGCTCAATATGGAGAGGATATCTTCCATGGCCAGAAACTCAACGATCAACACTTTAGAAGATATAATATTGAAGCTTGGGCATGACCAAAAAAATATTCAAGTTGTGGAAGAGCTAATAAAGAAAAAATAATGATGACATAGCAACCCTCAGGAAACAACTAAATATGGCAATGACAGAAGACCCCTTAGCTAAGGAAATTGAGGAATATGAGGCACAGAAGGAAGAATTAATGAAGCTAGTTATTGAACAGTCTACCCAAATCAAACAAATGGAGACTGATATGGAGAAAATACTGAAGGAAAAAGAAGAATCAACTCGAGGGACACTCATCCCCTTAGAAGTTTTCCCCATCTCATCCATTCCAATAGTTGTTCCAGCAACTACTAGAGCATCCAGTGGGACAGATCAGTTGTCTAAAGCAATGGAGATCATGGCCCTGCAAACACAAGAGATCAAGAAATTGGAGGCACAAATTGGCATCTTAAGGGATCAAAAGGCCAGATCAAAAACTGCCCATGAGATGGCCACGAAACAGATAGAAAGGTTGGAGAAGGCGGAAAAGGATTTCTCTGCCAACAACATATTGGGTCAAATGAAACTGATAGTTTGGAGAAGCATCATAGAGATAATGGATGGAATGTGGCATTCCATCCACATTATTTTTGAACAAAAGGAGCTAATTGACAGATGCAAGGTGGCTATTGATAAAGCCAATCAGGAGTTGGGAAATATGCAAACAATAGCCCCCAAGATCATAAAATTTATGAACTCAAAAGCCAGTTTTGAGATGGAAGAGCTGGATGTACAGGATAGGACTGAAACCATCCTAGAGGTAAGAAGGGTCCTCACTAAAAGGAATTTAGTGAGGCAATTGGAAGAGAAGTGTCATGAATTGGACATGGCCATTGGCAGATTTCTGAACAAGATTGAGCCCCTGAGGGCAAAAGGACTGCCCTCACTATATGTAATCAACAACAAGCTGGTCCAAAAGGGAGATTACATGACCAAGCTCAGGGAAGTGGCTAAGGATACCACCAAATTTGCCAACATTAAAGGAAATGTGACCAGGAAAGTTGTTTTGGATTTCTTGAGCAACGATATCTTCATTCAACATGCGCTGAAGCATGTTTTTCTCACCAGGCCTACTTTTAGCAAATACATAGAAGTGGATGAAGTGTATAGACACGTCATAGGTATGAGGATTCCAAGCAAGAAGGAGCGGGGAAAACTGTGCATGTACGAGGACTGAAAAGGAACGATGGGCATGTCAGCACAGTCACCGATCGATCTGAAAAGCCAGCGTCACGTCATATTTAATAATTCAGCAGCGGTGACCCAAAAAGCAGAGCCAGATGTCAAGGCTGCCAATGTTGCCTTTTCATGACCACCTCAGCCACCTTCAGCCTACTTTTTTTATTTACGAAGAGTTGCCAAAGTTAATGTTATAGTTAGTGGTTTTCCAAAGATATTTTTTGTTTGGGCCTTGCATGGCCATAGTTGTCAAGTTTTAATTAAATTGTAGTTAATGAAGATTTCCAAAGTATATTAGGGAAACTAGCATAGTTGCAGTTAAATACTACTTGTATTTTCATTATCAATGATTGTTCCTTGCGAGACTCTTTGTTGTAAAAGAAAATTGTATTGGAGCACTGTAGTTTTTACAGAGCATCAATAATAAGAGACCATTCACATGATTCTGGAGCTATGTAAATGGTGATGTTTCTTCTTCCGTGTTAAATTTTTTATCTCAGTCTTTCATGTTGTGCATCAATTTATCTGATTGTAAAACATAAAATTTAGATTAATATTTTCTGAGAGAGTGCCTTAATTATGTCTATGTTTACTATCTTAATGTTTTCTTCTGAAGTATAGTTAAATAATTCTTAACTTCTCTTTAGCTATCCCCAAATTGGGATTGCTAGAAAGACATGCCTGAAAAATGCATTTTTCAGGAATGTGTGCTACAAAAAAAAAGATCAGCCCTTGGATCCCTTAGATCTGATAATCTAAGACCCAAATCCAAGAGGGGAACAAAAACAAATCTTTCTAGGTGGGTTAAACAGATCTCCCACACCTAGTACAGCTGGAAAATACCCAAGAATGGGACTGTAGTAATGTATGAATAATACAACAATGAAATAACATAGTTCACTTATAGCAAGGGCAGGAGGCCAATAAAATGATCTTCAATAGTATTTATAGCAACAATATAATTGTATAATGAGGCCCATGAAATACATAGCTGGAAATATAAGACATAAACAAAAGAAATTCCCTTAAAAGAGGTGTTGCAACCACATGAATGGACTAAAATTGCCTTGACAGCCTTATTTTATTAGGCTGCAACTGTTGTGGATTACATGTCAGATCTAGAGTAGATCTATTCATAAAAATTCAGATCCATAACAGATCCATGCACTAGAAAGGCTCCTCTTTCAGATCCCATTGGGGTTTTGAGCATTACACCAAGGATAAGCAGTAGATCTGAGATCTAAGAAAGCAGATCTACAAAAAAATTCATAAATTTTAAATTATTTAGAATATGCAGATCAGATCTGAAATAAAAAATGTGTATATCTCCTCCAATGGACCTCAAAGTGAAGGGTAGATCCCCAACACTTAGAAACTAGCTCTCCAAATAGTGCACCCAAACTCCTTGCAACAACCCCTACAAGAATAATGCAGATCTAGAATAGAAAATGCATTGTAGGGTATAGATAACAGTTGGCCACATGCCAAGATCAAGAAATGAAGCTCAATCACTCCAATACACTTCCTCCAATAGAGAAGAGGACTCCTCCACTGAAAAAGGGCACTAAAATGTCTTAGATCTAAATAGATCTAATCTCCACTTGCTGCATCTTGCAAAGACAACCAAACCCTCAACAGGATCTAAGCTGTAATTGAAAGGAGAATCTTGGCCTTCAAGCCAGATAGTGGACTATGCAATACAAACTCTCCCAAGAGCTACTCAATGGGAAGAGGAGGAACTCCTAAATAGGAAATTCCAATGCTAAACATCATTTGAAATCTAGGCTAAACAGCAAAATAAAACTATATGGTCTAAACAGAAAATATATCAAAAGATCATATCTTGAACAACCTCCTCATGCCGCCTTCCCCTTCCTTTTATAAGATGAGAGTGTGCAAAACCCTAAACCACCTTCAATGGACTCATTCCTTTCACACAAGATATCTTCAACTAGAATTACGTTGTGCCTTATTGATGATCACTCCTTCAATACAACGATGTAGATTTGGTCAAGGTTGACCCAATCAAGATGATTAACCCCTTTCACACCTAAGGGTGCTTATTGACATAGCCAAGATTCATCCTTTTTCATATTTGGCATTGATTTATTCTTTATTAGGAGTTGAATTAACCTCCTTTGCACATTTATTCATCTAAATATATTTTTAAAGAAAAATTAATATCCTTATTATTTGCATGCTAATTTAGGAATATTATAGTCTTCCCCTCCCAAATGTTTCTTGTCCTCAAGAAACTGCAAGGGTGTTCCAAAATCTCCCCTCCTCCTCTTGTGGCCTCTTCATTCAACAGTCTCCACCATTGCTTTGGATTTCCTGCAATAATTCTGTCTCCCAATGGCTCCTCCCAAGTGTGCAAGTTGGCCTTTGGTGGATAAACCAAATGGCTCTCATCATGAAAGAAAGGAAGGTCTATATGGAAACCTCCTTGCTGATCAATGGCCTCCTCAATATAGAAGTGATGACAATCATGGGAAATTTCATCGTCAATGAAGGACACCCACCTCCATGCTATCATCCAAATTAAATGAATCACCTCCCAAATTGGTAATTCATAGTAAATATCCTCCCAATTTCTCATGAGAGGCATGCCCCAAGTGCTCCAATCAATCATATGGTCCACCTCATAAAGAAACAAGTGATCTACTATAGTGGCCACATATTTTCCCATGCTCCCCTTAGAACATGTAGTGCAAAAAATGTAGCAAATTTCTTTCACCAAGGACACATCCCACCAATGTGTCTCTCCTCCAACCATGTCATTAACAAGGATAAGAACATTTTCATCATATGGAATCATAATTAGAGTCATTATAGCTGCCATATGCAATAAAGGAGAAGAAAAGTGGTCCCTCAAGTGCAACCAGCACAGTTTTATTCCTAACTGCCATAGGATATGATATGACAAGTGTTCTTCCCAACACTTGTTTGTTGGCCCATACTTCTTGCATGCTTGGAGAATGTGTATGATGGTTGGTGTTAATGAATCACACCATGAAGAGTACATCATCTCTCCAATATCTCCAGAGGAATGCCCAACATCACCATTTTTCATGGCCCAAAGTGGCTCATGAATCCCATAAGAAAAAGTTCCCCCTCTTGGAGCCAAGACCTGCACATGAGTGTTAAGAAAATGCAAGTATATAATAAATATATCATGATGTTCAGCAATATAATGTTTATCATACAATTGTTTCAAATCAGCACGGTAGCCCATGGATGAGCTCCCTCTCACACTCAATGAATAAGGAGGTGGTAATGTTAACTCTTCCCAAGAGCTATGTTCCTCCTCAACCAACAAATGATCCATGCACTTCCTCATATGAGAGTGCATCTCCTCTGTTAGTGCTCGAATCTACCTTAGGCTGAAAGAAGGCGAGGTTCGAGCAACGTCGGGCGAGCTCGGCCCTCGCGTAGCCCTACGAGGACAGGAGGGGGCTCTCTCCGGGTCTATCTCGGAAAAAGGTCTTCAAAGGGGCTGAGATGACTTATAATGGATATTGATTTTAGGCTAGTAAATAGATAGGAAGGTTTGTTTTAAATTTTTGGGTTTTCGTTGGAAAAATGGGAAAAACAATTTTGGGCTCGGGGATGAGGCCAGATCTTTGCAGAATTCGAGTTGGGGCAAGGTAGGCAGTAGTCTTGATGCTTTTTTATTATGTGTATGGATGGATCAGAATGACAAGGAGCTGAAGAGGGAAAGGGAGAACAAGGATCCTCTCCAAACTGGTGAAAACATATAAAACTAAACAAATTTAAAGGCAGAGCACTGGAATCAATGGATTCTACCTCATTTACTCATTCATTTAGTTTCAGAAGCAAAAGAAGGGAATGGCATACATTAAAAATTAAAGAACTTACAAATAAATGAGAGAACACACCATCAAAACTGAAAGCCACAAGAATCCCAACAGGTGCTGCAAAACCTCTGATCTTTCCTTAGCCAAAATGCAGAAAATATGTACAATAGTGTGCCAAATTTTTCCCAAGAGTCCAACCCTGAAAGTGTCTCAGAAAATACAATAAATAGACAAGTCTAACCCCTTCCCATGCCTCTAGGGGTCGAGCTCATGCTTCTAGGAGAAGTTTGAACCAATTCTAAACAAAGAGCTAAAATCTAGGCAGCCAAACAACTTGCCTCTATAAGCTAGGAAACTGATCCATTCACTTGATTTTCATTTTTTTGTGAATGAATCATCTAGAAAAAGTAAATAAGTGCCAAATTTACATCATGTACATCAAATTACATCAATAAAAACCAAAAATTACATCAAGAGGTGAAACTAGTCCAAACTGGCCGAATTTCTGAGCTGGAAGGTGAAAAACATGCCAAAAACCTCTATGCGCCGCGCTCCAAAGCTCTATGCATCGCGCTACGTTCAGCCTATTTTTGGGGCACTTCCCGGAGTCCAAATTGAGCTCATGATAGCTCGTTGGAAATCCCTAAATGTTGGCTATCCAACCCAAGTGGAATTTTTCAATTTGGAGCTCACTTTCCCCTCCAAAACGGCATTATCCAAGAAGTACTTCCTGCTGGTGCAAAAGGTGGCAGAAAGGTGGTTTTCATGGTGTTTTTGGCCCTTTTGATCATCCAGAACTTGATGAAATGATTCGGCCATTTCTGAGCATGCATAAATTACCATGAAAAATCCAAAAATAGAAATTTTTCCTCCAGAAGGTGTCCCAATCATAAGCGCGCGTCGGGTCGCGCGACGCGTTGGGCGGAAAAACCTGTTTTGTGACCAAAATTTTCAAAAATGACAAAAAATTCTCCAAATTTGCTGAAATTCGGAGAGAAGATCCCCTATCATGCCTCATGCTCAGCCAACAAAGCCTCGACCAAAATCCAGAGTGGATCAGGCCTCTTTCACTGTTTCAGTGCTCTTCTCAACCTTCTCTTCAAGATCTTCATTTTTGCTCTGCAAACGTGCATGCGGGCCCAATAATGACTTTTCATATGACGGAGCATGTCTTTGTCTCTATTTTCCTTTGCCAAAAACTTCTCCAGATGAATGTTAACATGCATAAGGTTGGTCTCTCGCTCAATTGGTGTCATGTCACCAGGTCTCTTCCGGGCCAATTGTTGATCTTCACGGATTCGCCGCAGCTCTACAAGTGTGTGCTGATCCTCCAGCTATTTTTTCTGCTGCTCCAGGTACTTTATCACCCACTATGCTCTCTGCAAATTCTCTGTCAAAGTACCAATCTCAGCTCTCTGCTCCTGGATGACCTCCCTCAGTTTCGAGCTAGGAGAGCTCGCATCAACATCGATGAGTATAAAATCAGTGTCTCGGCCTCCTGAAGGGCCCTCATCATGCATAGGCCTCTTGCCTCTGTCCTGAACCTGTGCCTGTGCTGATGTCGAAGGCGAGACCCCTTCCACCCCGGGTGGAGATAGTACTCGCGCTGATGAAGTCAACGAGACCCCTTCCACCTCAGGTGGAGATAGTACTCGTTGTGTAGCTGCAAATAAGGCTCTTTGGCCTCGCTGATATGTCACATACACTGGAGCGCTGATATGCTTAGTCTCAGGAATATCAAACTGGTTTGAAGGCTCTCCCTCATCATGAACTACCACAGGAGGCGGCTGTGGCGCTACAAAGAAGTCACGGGAGATGAACTCATCCCATACAATGCCCTGTTGTGCGAGCTGATGTACCACCATGATTTTGATCAGCGCGTAATGATATATACTGTTATGCTGCTGCGCTGGGGTCTTCTTCTGTACAAGAAATGTCATCTGCTCTATGTTACGGTACATGAAGTATGGAATGCTCATCATACGTACCCTCGTGAAATGCATCGACAAACGGATATGGTACGCATAGAGGCACGAGAATCTATGCTAGCAACTGAAATACCGAATGATCAGTCTCATCAATGGTGCATACTCATCCTTCAGAAATCAAAATGGAAATACCCTGCTCAGCTTCCTCATATATCCAGGTCTGATATATGGCTCATAATAAACATCCAACGCTACGCTTATTCCTCCTTGAGTGTTTGGTATACGTTACGCCTGCGAAATGGTCTGCGGCGGCAAAGTAAATCCACCCCGGCAAGGTTTAGACGGTCATCATGCAAATGTAAAACAAATAGGCGAGCTAACTCATGATGATGATGAGTTTGGGAAATCATCTCACAATAATGGAAACATGACTGACGCTGAAAACAATCCATTGCAAGCGGGCAAGCCTGCAGTTGGGTCAAAGAAGTGGGCTCCTCCCTGACATGCCTGCCACTTTTGCCACTTTTGTGAGACCTCCTTGGCACATTAACCTCTGTAGATGAATCACTGTCCTCATCATACCCCTGCTCATAAGGTGAATCTGTCTCTGACATGGTGCTAAAGTATGACAAATATATGCTGATATGGTAATGATGAAAACAAGAATTCAGTGTATGCTCTAATCCCAAATGTGTCACATATGTATCAAGGTGCTATAGGAAAACCACAATGAGGAAAGTATTGTCAAGTGTGAGGACAGCGACTATTTGAGGGATTTAGGAATATGGACAATTTACAAGTGATATAGGAAAACAGTGATAGTGAGGGGAGTATTTTTGGGAATGGGAATGGGTGAAATGACAAAATGTAAGTGAAATCTAAGGCATAATCCTTGAATGTTGTGGCAATTAAAATTTGTTCAATGGAGGGAAGGGATAACAAGTGATAAATTTAGAGTTTTACCACATGGGAACAAAAGGGAATGAAGGATGTGAAACAATGGTATAACAATGGGACTGTGGTATAATAACAGTAATCACAGCAGTGAGGAAAATGATATAATGATAGCAGTGATAAAAGCATACATAATAATGGCATAAGAGTGTTTTGGCAAATGCAAGTTTTGACACCAATTTGAAATGACAATCATCACTCCTCAAACCCTATGGAGAAGATTTCGAAGTGGACATAGGGTTAAGTTTTGCACCATTCACACACTAATATCTTTGCTTCTAAACCATAGCACCATAGCCCAAAATCATCATACAAGCTTCGACAAACTTACTTGGAGGCGAAAGAGCCGATTTGAAACGAATTTTGGTGAAGGAGGGTAATTTTCCAGCCTTAGAGATCTATGCACCGCGCGCAAACCCAGTGCGCCACGGCCCTTGGGTGCGCCGCACGCGTGTAAAAATGAACTGCTGGTTTTTTCCCAATGCGTCGCGCTCTGTTCCTATGCGCCGCGCGCACACTGTCAACACACAGTCATGGCCCTTCAACACTGAAATTCGCTCTTCAACCTCCAAATTCGGCTTTTCTCTGAAAATTTGTGAATGTAATTTGACAAAAACAATTTACATAGCCTTGGAACATATCTTGCAAGAGTTGGGTTTAATTTTTACTTCCTCCACAACCCATTTTGTAATGTTTTTCATTTGGCACTTTATCCTTTCATTGAACTTCTGTCTTTTGGCTTTTTCATTGATTTTCTTAGTTTGGACTGATGAAATATGGTTGTTTTTGCAGGGATGTTGGCGTTTGGACTTTGGCAAAGACCAGAGGCTGCATTGAAAAATTTTTATGGTAGAAAAAATACATGATTGTTACAAAAAATGAATTTGACAATTTCTTGTTCAAAACAGAGTTTTGAACAAAAAATGTCCTCAAATGTGTTTGATGATGAAAATTTGAATTAAGAACCTTTTCGAAACCATCCTCATGGCCTGCGGGCATTTATTAAATATATCAAAAGACTGAACCCTAGACTCTAAAACTAAAAGACTCTTGTTGACCAAAATAATCATTTATAACCATGAATGACATGAAATGAACTTCGATGACTTTTGAGGAGTTTTAATTAGCCCAGCAGGTACAAGCATGAGGGACTACAAGACGACCAAACCCTCTCATCATTCAATGGCATGCCCCTAGCGAAATGCAACGAAGTGAAGTGAGCGAGACACCTAAAAATGATATGCAAAAAGCGAAATTATCTCTGACGGAGGGCTATAAGGACCGACTCTAACATTGGCTCCAATGGGGATGGTGGCTCCAAGGAGATGCCAAGAACGGAATATCTCTGGAAGAGTTAGACAGTGCCTTCATCCATTGGGCGATGGAGTCATTATTTCAACAGATAACACAAAAACTTGGACACAGTTATTGACTGAAATATTGACTGAAACCTGACTGAAACCGACTCAAATTTAAAACTGAAATGACTGATAAAACTAACTTGACAAACTTCAAACCAACTAACCTCCTTCCTCAGAATTATAGCCTTCGCTTCGGGCCCCAGACCGAAGAAAAGAGATTAGTACACACTTGCGATGAAACAGAAGTAGAACGATATATACAATGACAATGAAATCAGCAAAAAATACTCAGAGATGGTATCGCTTGAGCAACCGACCATTGATCGGCCCTCCAGGACAATCATCCCCGTTCATTTCCTTGAGAAGAAAGGCGTTCTGACCACGATACACTGCAATCTTAAAAGGACCCTTTGAAAGGTTTTCAAATTTGTCGTGCTTGCCTTTTTCCTCATTCCGAGCATCCCACTTCAGGACCACCTCATCCAACTGAAACTTATCTGCTTTCGCCTTCCTGTCATAAATCTTCTTAATGCGCTCCTACAAATTAAATGTATTTTGAAAGACCTCCTCCCGTGTATGCTGTAAATGAATCATCTGATTTATCATTCGCTGCATGGGATCTTCCTCACTACCAGCTTCCTGAAGCAATTTGACTACCGGGACAGCAAGAGAAGTGGGAAACACTGTGTCTACTCCATACACCAACTCAAAGGGAGACATACCGATGGATTTTTTCTGACTTACCCTATCAGCCCAAAGTGCATTCACTAATTTCTTGTGCCAGCCTTTCTTATTGATTTCCAGCAATTTCTTAATGATATTTACCAAAGACTTATTTGAAGACTCCGCCAAGCCATTTCCTTGCAGATGGTAGGCAGTCGAATGTCCCAAGCTGATGTTATAATTATTGCAAAATTCAACCATCCTTTTTGACTTGAAGGCCACTGCATTATCTGTTATTATCTTACTAGGACAACCAAAACGTGACAAAATGTTATTCTCAAGAAAAGAAATAATTACCGCATCCGTAGCCTGTCGGGTGGGAATTGCCTCGATCCACTTCGTGAAGTAATCTGTTGCTGTCAATATCCATCTATGCTGACCTGAAGATGCGAGATGGATTTCCCCAATGAAATCCAACCCCCACTGCTGAAATGGTGCACTAACTTCAATTGGTTTAAGAGGCAAAGGCTGTAATTTCTGCTTCCCTTCAAAAATTTGACATTCGTGACAACTCTTAACAGCCTTATATACATCAGAAAATAAAGTAGGCCAATAGTATCCCGCTCTCAGAATCTTATTCGCTGTGGTTTTCCAAAATAGATGGCCCCCACAGTCTCCTCTATGAAAGTCCTCCAAAACTCTTTTGGCTTCTTCCTCTACCAAACAATTCAATAACATTCCACCAGGGTCTTTCCAATATAATGCAGAATTCAATATACAAAAATTTGCAGCCCTCAACTTCAAGGTTCTACTCTTATTTCTAGGCATCCCAGGTGGTGGAGACAAATTCTGAAGTACATATAAAATGTCAGCATACCAAGGGGAAGAAACAAAGATATCAGATACCTGAAATGATGTACTCTCCTCATCCTCATCAGACATAGCAGCGATCAAATTTATATCTAGAGCATGCAGATTTGTTTCAGCCATGAGCTTGGCTAATCCCTGTCCTTTGATCAGCTTGGTCGATTTAATCTCCACATCATATTCTAACAACGCAGTGATCCACTTACCCCGTCTTCCTTCCGGATCTGCTTGTACCAATACATCTTTGACAGCTGCGTTAGGAACATAAGCTATAATGTGGGAATGTAGTATATACACACGAAAATCTTTCAAGGCCTTCACAAGAGCAAGTGCTTGTTTCTCAATAATGTTGTATTTCAAAGCTCCGTCCCTTATAATTTGACTGAAAAAAGAAATGGGCTTCTCAACTCCATCTCTTTTATGCATTAAAACAGCTGCCAAAGTGTGCTCAGAAGCAAACGAAAACAAGATGAAGTCTTGTGTGTAATCCGGGCTGATTAAAATGGGAGCTGAAGAAAGAGCTAAATTTACCAAATTGAATGATTTCACTGCCTCTTCCGTCCACTTCACTTGACTATCCTTTTTCAGCATGTTTGTGATCTCTCTAAGATGCTCAGCAAGATTTGGAATGAAACGACACAGAAAATTCATTTTACCATTAAATGACTGTATTTCTTTCTTGTTCCGGGGCTGTTCAATTTGTTGGATTGCTTCAACACGTGCAGGGTCAACACAAATGCCGTCTTTCAATATGATGTGGCCAAGAAGTTTGCCTTCATCCATGGCAAACAAGCTCTTTTTCGGATTCAGCGAAATGCCATATTTTCTGCACTTCTGAAAAACAACTTTCAAGTGATAAAAATGTTCTTCATCAGAATTTGAAAACACCGTCAAATCATCAAGGTAAACAACCAAAAATACATCTTTCTCATTGGCAAAAGCCATGTCCATTGCACGCTGAAAAGTGGCACCTGCATTTTTCAAACCAAACGACATCTTGGCATAATGAAATGTTCCCCATGGAGTGGTGAACACGGTTTTGTCACGATCGTCCTCATGCACTAAAATTTGATTATATCCTGAATAGCCATCGAGTAGTGACATCCTTGATGCTCCAACTACTCGCTGCAGTATATGGTCCATTTTTGGCAGGGGATAATTTTCCTTCAATGACACCTTATTCAAATTTCTGAAATCAATACACAAACGGATCTCACCTGTCTTTTTCCTCACGGGCACCAAATTGGAAATCCAATCAGAAAATCTGATAGGTACAATGATTCTTGACTTATACAACCTGTTTACCTCCTTCTCAATCGATGGTAGCAGCTTCGGATTGATTCTCCTCAAATTCTGACGGAAGGGTTTCTAATTTGGTTTAATAGGGATAGTATGCTGAATGATATTAGTGTCATACGTTTTTAAATCTGAGTAATCCCACGCAAAAGCATCAGCAAATGAAGACAACAATCTCACATATTTAGCTCTTACCTCCGGTGACAATGTCTTGGATAACTTTACCATCTTGGGGTTTTCAGCTGTCCCAATATTTACTTCTTCAACACCTTTTTTAGTCGGCCTCAATGTCGGTTTGCGGGCTACATCATCTTGATCAAAGAGTTCCTCTAAGGGAATCAATCCTTTAGGAATGATGTTATCTTTAAGCTGCAACACTTCCATTTGATTTATTTGCATATCATAATTACCATCATCATGTTCTGTATCTATGGAGGTATCTTTAAACTTACCCTTGTTTTGCAGAAAATCACTAATCTCCTCATCATCCTGAAAAACTTGCCAACATCTCTGATTATCCGGAACGGTAGGGTGGTGCTTCACATGGATCTCGAACTTGTTGCTAGAATTCATTGGGATTTTTAAATTGCTTGCTGCTTTAGCAAGTCCATCAGCAACACCATTTTGGATGCGAGGCACACATGTCAAGGTATAATCTGAAAATAACTTCAAAATGTCTAAACTGCGTTACGGTAAGCCCTCATGCGAGGATGCTTGGCTTGAAACTCACCCTTTACCTGTTTTATCACCAATTCGGAATCACCATAGACTGCAATTCTTTTCGCGTTTAGCTTTCTTAGAATCTTTAGGCCAGCAATCAGAGCCTCATACTCAGCCTCATTGTTAGAACAATCAAATTCTAGTTTGTAGGAACATACTCGCACATTGCTCGGGACCTTATTCGGAGCGGAAAATGGACTGCGTATCAAAACACCAATTCCAGCACCATCACTACCCACTATGCCATCGAAATCCATGGTCCAAAGACCATCTTCATCATCCTCTAAGTGCTGAAATTGCGCCAGCTCTGTTTTTTCTGTTTGCTGCCCATCGTCTTTAGTTGATCGCTCAATAGTAGCTTTCTTTTCTCGTCTTTCTTTCTGCAGAACTTCTATGAAATTCTCAGTAATCTCTGGTATATCTTCTGCTTGAACTAACTGACTATCTATATCATTAAAAATATCAGAAAACAAAACAAAAGACTCTAAGTCGGTATGTACATAATTTATAGGATGATTGATTGGTTTCTCCCTGCTTGTTATCATGTATTTCATCTTCTGTTCTCGATATAACTTTCTCATTTGGCCAAAGACAGGAATTGTTGCATAGGAGAAATCTAACTGTAGTGTACCTTTCAACTTTGCTCCCCAAGATCTAGAAAGGAGCATCCCAAATCGAGGAGGAATGTCCGCCACAACCACGTCCATCAAGACATTCTTCGCAGGAATCTGATCTAAACTTACAACCAAATCTTTGATGAGTCCGATACATCTCATTCAGCTGGAATCAAATGAGTACAAATCATGGTACTTCCTTGTAATGTCTAAACCCAACTTTTCCATGATTGCTTTTGGCATAAGATTGTGCGAAGCACCAGAATCGAACATGGCATTATGCAATACATACTCATGCAACCTCAAACTGATATAAAAGGGAGGAACATCACTGTCAGGGGACTCACCATATAAAGCAGGCCCAAATATCAATTCAGGCTGATCATCTTCAATATTCACCGTGTCAAACATTGGATCGAAATTCAGAATTTTAGAGACTTGACCTCTATAACTGTTGTTCTTCATAATTTTTGTCAAAGGAATAGATACCTTCAATTTAGAAATTTCATTCTCCAAACTAAAAGCTGAAACCCTTTCAACCTCTTTGACTGGAACTTCTTTCCTTTCAGCCTTATCCGTCATTATGCTTGGCTGATTTGACTTTTCTGCTGATGATGATTTGTTAGCTACGGGATCAATTGTCTCTTTTCCTTTCTTCGGTGCTACAGGTGAATCTAAATTCAGTGCTGAAGCCTCTTTTCTCTTCTGAACTGGGTTTATGGGCACATCTATGTTTCTTAATGAGTATTGCTTCTGCTGAGTGGACAAAGAATTCATATACCCTCTTTGGTATTCATCTGATTCTTCCTCAAGAGCTGCATCGTTTGCTAAAATAAAATCCTCATCTTTCTGTGCAGCTGAACTTTCTGCATACTCTTGATCTTCAGTGATGTAAATGGGAAGATCATCGGGAGTAAAGAAGTGGTTTTGCTCCCCTACTACATCATCTTCATCGTCTGAATCTTGACTCACAAAATTCTACAGAAGAGGTGTTTTAACTTGCTGCTGGGCTGCCGACTCTTATGCTCTCTGTTCACGCTGCTTAATTCTGAACTGTGGCTGATGCTGGCCACAGTAGTTGGGATTTCGAATCTGCGGTTCAGGCTTATCAAGCGTCATTATTTTGAACATTTTTTCCATCTCGCGAAGCAAGTGCTGTTCTAATGTAGATGTGGAAGCTTCTTCCTTTATGGTCACTCTCTTTTCTACTTTCAACCGGGCTCTCTTATCATTTAGATTCGCCTCAAAACTAACAACAATCTTCTGCATATCTTCCAACGTAGGCGGATCTCTGTCTCATAATGAATAAGCCATCTCCGGATCGAAACCATCCAGGAATTTAAGGAGAGCTGACTTTCTAGACGGTCTTAAGTCATCTGGAATTGCATTATAAACTGTATTGAATCTGATAATATAGTCTTGAACAAACTCACCAGGATTACGCTTGATGCTAGTATACTCAGAAGTAATTTGCATCGGATCTTTCTTCATCTCCCACCGATCTAGGAATTGTGTCTGAAGCTCTTGTAATGTATTGATACTTTCGGGCTGTAAAGCTCTGAACCATTTACGAACCTCACCTCAAAAATTCTGGGCGAACAATCTCATGGACACATTCTCTTCATCAATTTCATGCAGGTCCAAGCAATCTGTCATTCTAACAATATGTTGCTGGGCGGACACACTCTGCAGAGTGCCATCAAATATTGGAATCTTACTCTGATAATCAGCGGGCATAGGATCCAAATTTGCAGGTAAAACAAGAGGTGCGAATCTAGCAGCCATGGCTCTTGGTGGATTTATAATCTATCTTGGGGAAACAGGTGGAATGGGAGCAGTAGATGAACGAGGTGTATGCGGTGGAGATGGAGGAGGAACTACTGTTGATTGCTGATCAGAGATCTCAGGCTGTACGAGAATGGTAGGGATAAAGGAAGATTCAGTGGGAATCTGTGAACCGGATGCAATTTCAGATGGCCCAAGAGTTTCGGATGCAGATTCAATGAATTCAGGGATGTTGATTGCCACAATGGAGTTTTGAAGATTCAGAATATAATTATCAATAGATCTATTTGCTTTTTCAACTTCTAGATACTTGATGAACTCAGGATTGATGACGGTAGAACCAGTAGCACTTTCGGACTTGGTTTCAAACAATGATAACTCAAACTGATCATCAAACTCAATATCTTTAATGTATTCAAAAATAGTGGGGTATGAGTGAGATTTGACCAAAGGAATGATGGGAGCTTCTCGACGGAAAATTCTTGGGATTAGGTTGGGGTTTTCATATACTGGAGGCGGATTTGGATCAGGATTTGATCTAGTATGCCTTTTTGAAGCCAGTGTATTGATCTATTCAAAAAATCCAAAGGACACAACCGATTATTTTCAGCCTATCGACTTCTAGACTCAATCATCCAAAAGTCGAGAACGAATAAGTGTACTGGGGTAATTTGCAAATCAAGTGCTGCATTCACAAGCTAAACCGGAGATCGACTGAAGCAACATTTATCTACTTCCGCTTATGCATAGCAAAAGCGTTTTGAAAGCTACCTGGTGTGACTTCAGACTCCATCTATAACTTATGAAGCAAATAACATCAATGAGCAAACCATTTTCTTCCCCAGTATGGTCGCCACTATGTTAGCGCTCAAATCTACCTTAGGCTGAAAGAAGGCGAGGTTCAAGGCAACATCAAACCAAGCTCAGCCTCGTAGCTAGCCCTACGAGGACAAGAGAGGGCTCTCTCCAGGTCTATCTCGGAAAAAGGTCTTCAAAGGGGCTGAGATGACTTATAATGGATACTGATTTTAGGCTAGTGAATAGATAGGAAAGTTTGTTTTAAATTTTTTTGGTTTTCGTTGGAAAAATGGGAAAAACAATTTTGGGCTCGGGGATGAGGCCAGATCTTTGCAGAATTCGAGTTGGAGCAAGGTAGGCAGTAGTCTTGATTCTTTTTGATTATGTGTATGGATGGATCAGAATGACAAGGAGCTGAAGAGGGCAAGGGAGAACAAGGATCCTCTCCAAACTGGCGAAAACATATAAAACTAAACAAATTTAAAGGCAGAGCACTGGAATCAATGGATTCTACCTCATTTACTCATTCATTTAGTTTCAGAAGAAAAATAAGGGAATGGAATACATTAAACATTAAATAACTTACAAATAACTGAGAGAACACACCATCAAAACTGAAAGCCACAAGAATCCCAATAGGTGCTACAAAACCTCTGATCTTTCCTTAGCCAAAATGGAAAAAATATGTACAATAGTGTGCCAAACTTTTCCCAAGAGTCCAACCCTGAAAGTGTCTCAGAAAATACAATAAATAGGCAAGTCTAACCCCTTCCCATGCCTCTATGGGTTGAGCTCATGCTTCTAGGAGCAGTTTGAACCAATTCTAAACAAAGAGCTAAAATCTAGGCAGCCAAACAACTTGCCTCTATAAGCTAGGAAACTGATCCATTCACTTGATTTTCACTTTTTTGTGAATGAATCATCTAGAAAAAGTAAATAAGTTCCAAAGTTACATCATGTACATCAAATTACATCAAGAAAAACCAAAAATTACATCAAGAGGTGAAACTAGTCCAAACTGGCCGAATTTCTGAGCTGGAAGGTGAAAAACATGCCAAAAACCTCTATGCGCCGCGCTCCAAAGCTCTATGCGTCGTGATACTTTCAGCCTATTTTTGGGGCTCTTCCTGGAGTCCAAATTGAGCTCATGATATCTCATTGGAAATCCCTGGATGTTGGCTATCCAACCCAAGTGGAAGTTTTCAATTTGGAGCTCATTTGCCCCTCCAAAATTTCATTCTCCCAGAAGTACTTCCTGCTGGTGCAAAAGGTGGCAGAAAGGTGGTTTTCATGGTGTTTTTGGCCCTTTTGATCATCCAGAACTTGATGAAATGCTTCAGCCATTTCTGAGCATGCATAAATTACCATGAAAAATCCAAAAATATAAATTTTTCCTCCATAAGGTGTCCCAATCATAAGCGCGCGTCGGGTCGCACGACGTGTTGGGCGGAAAAACATGTTTTGTGACCAAAATTTTCAAAAATGAAAACAAATTCTCCAAATTTGCTGAAATTCGGAGAAAATATCCCCTATCATGCCTCATGCTCAGCCAATGAAGCCTCGGCCAAAATCTGGAGTGGATCAAGCCTCTTTCACCGTTTCAGTGCTCTGCTCAACCTTCTCTTCAAGATCTTCATTTTTGCTCTGCAAACGTGCATGCGAGCCCAATAATGACCTTTCATATGATGGAAAATGTCTTTGTCTCTACTGGCCTTTGCCAAAAAATTCTCTAGATGAATGTTAGCATGCATAAGGTTGGTCTCTCGCTCAATTGGTGTCATGTCACCAGGTCTCTTCCGGGCCAATTGTTGATCTTCACGGATTCGCCGCAACTCTACAAGTGTGTGCTGATCCTCCAGCTATTTGTTCCGCTACTCCAGGTACTTTATCACCCACTATGCTCTCTACAAATTCTCTGTCAAAGTACCAATCTCAGCTCTCTGCTCCTGGATGACCTCCCTCAGTTTCGAGCTAGGAGAGCTCGCATCAACATCGATGAGTATAAAATCAGTGTCTCGGCCTCCTGAAGGGCCCTCATCGTGCATAGGCCTCTTGCCTCTGTCCTGAAGCTGTACCTGTGCTGATGTCGAAGGCGAGACCCCTTCCACCCCGGGTGGAGATAGTACTCGCGCTTCTGATGAAGTCAACGAGACCCCTTCCACCCCGGGTGGAGATAGTACTCGTTGTGTAGCTACAAATAAGGCTCTGTGGCCTCGCTGATATGTCACATACACTGGAGCACTGATATGCTCAGTCTCAGGAATATCAAACTGGTGTGAAGGCTCTCCCTCATCATGAACTACCTCGGGAGGTGGCTGTGGCGGTGCAAAGAAGTCACGGGAGATGAACTCATCCCATGCGATGCCCTATTGTGCGAGCTGATGTACCACCATGATTTTGATCAGCGCGTAATGATATATACTGTTATGTTGCTGTGTTGGGGTCTTCTTCTATACAAGAAATGTCATCCGCTCTATGTTACGGTACATGAAGTATGGAATGCTCATCAACTGCACTCTCGTGAAGTGCATCAACAGTCGGATGTGATATGCATACAAGCGTGAAAAGCGCCCTTCACAACTGAAATAACGAATGATGAGTTTCATCAATGGTGCATACTCATCCTTCAGAAATCGGAATGGAAATACCCTGCTCAGCTGCCTCATATATCCAGGTCTGATATATGGCTCATAATAAGCTTTATCCAACTGCTGCCACTTATTCCACTCTTCCCCGATGTTTGGTATCCCAGTCGCCTCTGAAATGGTCTCTGGTGACAAAGTAAAATCCACCCCAGCAAGGTTTACACGACCGTTATGAAAATTTAAGACAAATAGGCGAGCTAACTCATGATGATGCTGAGTTTGGGAAATCATCTCACAATAATGGAAACATGACTGACGCTGAAAACAATCCATTGCAAGCGAGCAAGCCTGCAATTGGGTCAAAGAAGTGGGCTCCTCCCTGACATGCCTACCACTTTTGTGAGACCTCCTTGGCACATTAACCTCTATAGATGAATCACTGTCCTGCTCATACCCCTGCTCATAAGGTGAATCTGTCTCTGACATGGTGCTAAAAGTATGACAAATATATGCTGATATGGTAATGATGAAAACAAGAATTCAGTGTATGCTCTAATCCCAAATGTGTCACATATGTATCAAGGTGCTATAGGAAAACCACAATGAGGAAAGTACTGTCAAGTGTGAGGACAGCCACTATTTGAGGGATTTAGGAATATGGAAAATTTACAAGTGATATAGGAAAACAGTGATAGTGAGGGGAGTATTTTTGGGAATGGGAATGGGTGAAATGACAAAATGTAAGTGAAATCTAAGGCATAATCCTTGAATGTTGTGGAAATTAAAATTTTGTCAATGGAGGGAAGGGATAACAAGTGATAAATTTAGAGTTTTACCACATGGGAACAAAAGGGAATGAAGGATGTGAAACAGTGGTATAACAATGGGACTGTGGTATATTAACAGTGATCACAGCAGTGAGGAAAATGATATAATGATAGCAGTGATAAAAGCATACATAACAATGGCATAAGAGTGTTTTGGCAAATGCAAGTTTTGACACCAATTTCAAATGACAATCATCACTCCTCAAACCCTATGGAGCAGATTTCGAAGTGGACATAGGGTTAAGTTTTGCACCATTCACACACTAATATCTTTGCTTCTAAACCATAGCACCATAGCTCAAAATCATCATACAGGCTTTGACAAACTTACTTGGAGGTGAAAGAGCTGATTTGAAACAAATTTTGGTGAAGGAGGGTAATTTTCCGGCCTTAGAGCTCTAAGCGTCGTGTGCAAACCCAGTGCGCTGCGGCCCTTGGGTGCGCCGCGCGCATGTAAAAATGAACTGCTGGTTTTTTCCCAATGCGTCGCACTCTGTTCCTATGCGCCGCACGCACACTGTCAACACACAATCACGGCCTTTCAACACTGAAATTCGCTCTTCAACCTCGAAATTCGGCTTTGCTCTGAAAATTTGTGAATGTAATTTGACAAAAACAATTTACATAGCCTTGGAACATATCTTGCAAGAGTTGGGTTTAATTTTTACTTCCTCCACAACCCACTTTGTAATGTTTTTCATTTGGCACTTTATCCTTTCATTGAACTTCTGTCTTTTGGCTTTTTCATTGATTTTCTGAGTTTGGACTGATGAAATCTGGTTGTTTTTGCAGGGATGTTGGCGTTTGGACTTCGGCAAAGACCAGAGGCTGCATTGAAAATTTTTTATGGTAGAAAAAATACATGATTGTTACAAAAAATGAATTTGACAATTTCTTGTTCAAAACAGAGTTTTGAACAAAAAATGTCCTCAGATGTGTTTGATGATGAAAATTTGAATTAAGAACCTTTTCGAAACCATCCTCATGGCCTGCGGGCATTTATTAAATATATCAAAAGACTAAACCCTAGACTCTAAAACTAAAAGACTCTTGTTGACCAAAATAATCATTTATAACCATGAATGACGTGAACTGAACTTCGATGACTTTTGAGGAGTTTTAATTATCCCAGCAGTTACAAGCATGACGGACTACAAGACGACCAAACCCTCTCGTTAGTCAATGGCATGCCCCTAGCGAAATGCAATGAAGTGAAGTGAGCGAGACACCTAAAAATGATATGCAAAAAGCGAAATGATCTCTGACGGAGGGCTATAAGGACCGACTCTAACATCCTCTTTGAAGTTTTCCCACATGAATCCATCTAAGATAGTATGATATTCTTTAATGAAACCAATGGGTTTTGAAAGAAAGATCTCATAGGCTGCATTAAGTAGTTTCTCCTTGAGCTTGGAGTCTCTAGACAAATAGATTTGATCATGGGAATAAATGACTCCCTCAACTACTGTATACCTCCCATCCATCACTTTTCCATCAAGAACCTTACATGTGAAAATGTCCTTGGAGTATTCCATCAAAAGTTGGGAATCCCAATAAGGATCTAGGCTCCCCAACAATGACAGTGTTGTAGAAATCTAAAATGCAGCCCCTATCATAGCATGGCTCTCCTCCTTGACATACTTGATGTCAAAGTCACATGCTAGAGTACTATCAACTTCCTTTTGCTGCCTCCTTTTCAGCTGATCTTGCTCAAGACAAGATTGAAGTAGATGGAATTCAGCCTCCCCTTGGAAAGTCCTTGTCTTCCAAAACTTCCTCAATGTGGCCCATGCATGCAAGAGTGTTGATATCCTCTTGTCATGTTCATAAATCTCTTTTGTAAATGAAAATATCATTGGCTGCCCCAAAGATATGGATTTTCCATATGAAATCATGTCCATGCCATCATAGACTTCTGAATTCTCCTTTTTCAGTGCAAATAACTGAGTGGGAGATAGCAATGTCCAATTCAGAAAATTTCTTATCTCTCTTTTGAATCCATGAAATATTCTATGCATTGTGCTAGTTTCTCCCAAAGCTCCCTCCTTAGCCAAGTATGTACATGTTTCCCATAGTTGATAGAACACTTTAGTTTTCCTCCCATCAGGAGGTATCCCCGGTGGAATGCCTCCATGTAAAGAGACATCAAGGCATAGAGCAGGATGTGTATGTGTGTGGACACATTTGTCCTTGCCTTCCTTGCATAGATCCTCTTGCCTTCTTTGTGTATCAAAATTCTGAAATAAAGAGGGTTGTATTCTCCCCATCATGTGATGCCTGCCCTCCTCTTGTCCTTCTTATATCATCAAGATCTCAACAATTGATAATGATGGCACATGTTGCACATGGATTGTGCCACAATCTCCATATGTGAGATTCTTTGAAAGTCCTCGCAGGAGTGCAAGAGTTTCTCTCCTTGGAGCAAGTGCTCCATCTTCCTCTTCATGAGGTCCTATATGTGTTCTTGTTATGATTGCGTTATCATCTTCAGCCTTTCCTTCCTCCTCTTCAATAGTTGAAAGGGCCTCATTATCAATAAGAGACCTTAGCTCTTGGTCTTCTTTTGAAGGAGGAATCTCCATGTCCTCCTCTTGAGAAGAAAGATCTTCATGCAATGGGGACTTTGCCCTTGGGAATATGTCATACAATTTTCCATCCCCTTCAATGGTTTTTGGAAATGGAGCTGAATTTAGGGACACTCCCAATACATGCAAAAGTTTTGTTTGATTTGGTTTCATATAAAGTGTTTCATAAGACCAGTTATCACCCTAGTAATTTCTTAAGTTGTGAGATTTGAGTTTTAGCCAAATAACACTAGGGGTAACCACAAACCTACTTAGAACAATAGGATATAGCCTTCCTATAGTTCAGAGAAGGCTCTCTTTAAGATTTATCTTTGTTTTGATTTATATTTTTAGGCTAGTTATGATAGAACAATTGGTTTTGTTTTAAAGGTTTTGGTGGGTAAAAATCACTTAGGATTAAACTAAGGAGAGATCTACTTGTCCATTGGGCTATGGAGTCTAAGTCTAGACAGCAGTGCTATAAGGCAAGGGCAAAAGGGTAAAAATGTATTCAGGGCAAGGTAGATAACCCTCAGAGATTTGGGGAAAGGTTTTTGATGAAATGGTATGATCGGGATAAAGGGAAATGAAGGATCCTTTGATCCAGAAAATGGAAGAAGGAGGAAGAGTTCAAGCGGGAGTAGGAGAAATGAAGAATTCCTAACACCAGAAATCAGCAGAAAACATTTAAATGGTAACTTAGTTAAAATAGGGAGCAATAAGCTAATCCTAAAGTAATATTCCTAGTTACTCATTAAGACAAATCAAACACATAACGAATTGCATGGAACTCAGAAATGAAACAATTACAAGAAGAGATGCACTTTACTCTTTAACTTATCACAAGAATCCTGAATTATGATGCTCAATTAGCTTTGTTCAGTATGATACTTCGAAATCAACACATGTTAGCCTCCAATGTATTAGCAAAAGTCTATAGTAATCTTAGCAATTTTATTCCATCCTTAACACTTATAATACAGAGGTATTTATAAAAAATATTGTTTACAAATATCCTAGAGAGATGTAGGAATATCTTTAGGAAATACAAAATATCTTTACAAAATAAGAGGGATAGCTGCTTAAAAAATTAGAAAGTTGTCCTCTTATCCAAAATATATATAACAACTCTATCTAATCAAGGAGCTTTTATTGACAAGTTGTCCTGCTTGCTGACTGCTTAGGAAATATCTTTGTTTGAGCTACCTTCACTGATACTCTTTCTTCTGATACACTTTAACGTTGTTCTTTTAACCCTGATACACTTTGACCGATATTTTCACTCTTTACCACTGTAAAAAGAAGCCTTTAATCAGTAAAAATTCAATAGACTGTCTTTTTTGTTTCACTTTCTGTTGGACTCTTTCTCATGTAGTTTTCTTCACTGTTTTGCATTTTCAATGCTACATTAAATCTGTAAAAGGCTTCCATTGCTCTGAATTTGGTATTTTCACATTTTTGAGCTTTCTAAAGTTCTCATCAACGTCTGTGTACTTGGAAAAATTAAGCTTAAAAAGAAAAAAATACTTGATCTCATTTTGAAGAAAAAATAAGTCTTCAATATATTGAAGAATGACCTTTCCTATGGGAGAGCCCTGTGGCAGTGGTTTTTTGACTTGTTCTTTTGCAAACTCCATTATCTTCTTATCATAATATTTTTGGGCCATTAGTTTGTCATTGAAGACATGAATATCTGGAAGACCAGTTTGTCTCAGCATAGTCTATTTTGCTAAAAACTTGGTTATAGAAATATTCATTGCATCACACTTCTCCTCTAAATTGTTCATAAGATTTCTCTTTGTCAGAACCTTCTTGATCTGTAAAATGGTCTATGTTCTATCATGTATCTGTAACTCTTCCAACTCTACTTTATTCTTACTGTTTAGGAAAGTGGTGAGTTTTAAAGCCTCTGATGGCTTATTAGCTAACTCATCCTTGGTTTTCTGAATCTCAGTTTGCGCTACTAATAGTAAGTCTCTTTGCTCATAAATGACCTAAATTGAAGGCCATTGAGAATGTATGGCCACAATATTATTTGTCCAAAGATGATTCTTGATGAAGGAAATCTGTTGAGTAAATGTTAAATCCTTTTGTAAATTCTTCATTCTTTCTTCAAGTCTGTTGGCTCTCTGTAGAAATTTGCTGAATAACGAAGATTTATCCACTGAGATTATCCTGGTCACACACTAATTCGAATTCATGCATAACACATAACCTCTTCTACAATTTATCATCAATATGAGGAAATAGAAACAGTCGCATGCGCACATAAACACAATATGTAATGGGGAAAGCTTATAGCTGAAAACCCCCAGATATTTTATATATTATAATAGAAGATAACATGTAACAATCTCAGTACAATACTCCTCACAAGTACTCAGTACTGTCTCCAAAAGTTACACACAAACTAGCTCAGTTTTGAACAAGTCACGGGTTCAAAACTCATCCACTATTTGCCTGCCTCTATTGCACAATCCAAGTTGGTGTAATGAGAGATCCAAGTTCGAATCTCCTTGGCTTCAACTGTGAAATCCTCATGGGCAATCTCCTCCAATGCTTGTGCAAATCTCATGCACAACTAATGTCGCAACTAATAGCAAACTCACCCTTTCATCTACCTCTTCCACTGGTCTTCACTGAACTGTCCATGCACTGCAGTCAACTGATGTGTTCTTTAGTTGAATAATGAGTTAATAATTAGTGAATTAAATAATATTTAATTCACTCCACTCATCTCTAGTGTATTAGCCAGTTAAACTAAATACAACTAGTTCAACTAAGTTAACCAGAACACAACTCCACCAAACTCTGCCACTTGAGTTCTAACTGAAGTCAACCATGCATGAGCTCACCAAACCCCTAGGAATAGCGTAGTTCCTTCTGTCAGGTGCATGGGCCACATCCGTAGCTCCAACTGAATTGCTGGAAGAGGATAAACTCAAGTTTATCGTCCAAATATTATTAAGGGCTAATAATATTTGACTGAACTATTTTTAGATAGGCAGTCTAAAAATAGACTTCGACCTATATGTCTAAAAATATAGGTCCATATATTTTTACCAACTCGACCAATCATCCAAGAATAGCATACCGCAACTCCTAGATCATGCTCCATATGTCTAAAAATAGACTTTGCGCCAAAAATAGCCTGCGGGCCCACTTAGTGAAGGCGACTTCATTTCACTAAACTCCATCATATTGTTGCATTTTCAACACTCCCTCTCAACAAGATATGGATTATCTGCAACCCCTATCCTGCCTCTGTGGAATTCGAATTTTCTCCTGGTGAGCGCCTTCGTCAAGATATCAGCATCCTGATCCTCCGTGGGAACATATGAAAGTAACATGATTCTCTGCTGCACACAATCTCTGCTATGATGGTACCTGATGTCGATGTGTTTGGATCTATCATGAAATACTGGATTATCCAAGAGTTTAATGCAACTCTGGTTATCACAATAAATCACAGTAGGCTCCAAGTGCGACCCGAACAATCTGACGAGGATCTTCCTCATCCAAATAGCCTCGCATGCAGCCAAGCTTGCTGCCATGTACTCGGCCTCTATTGAACTGAGTGCCACGGATCTCTACTTCCTGCTGTACCAGGAAACTGCTGTCGACCCGATACTGAAAACTCCTCCAGATGTGCTCTTTCGGTCCGTTGGGTTCCCTTCCCAATCTGCATCAGTGAAGCTGGAAAGCTTCGCTCCATCCTCCTGTCTGTACCATAAACCATATCCTGATGTGCCACTAAGATAACGTAATACATGCTTGCCTGCCTTCCAGAAGAGCTTGGTAGGCTTAACCATAGCTTGCGAAAGATGGTTAACAGCATAGCATATATCGGGTCGTGTATTGACCAGATACATAAGCGACCCCACCAACTGTCGATAGACAGTGGCATCCACTACCTCCGCTGAAGTAGCATCCTCCTTCCTCCAACCACCAGGAAGAGGAGTGTCAACAGGCTTGCAGCCATGCATGTTGAACCTCTCCAGTATCTCCCGGGCATACTTACCCTGAGAAAAAAATAGTCCTCCACTGCGCTGCCAAATCTCCAATCCCAGGAAATAATGAAGGAGGCCCAAGTCCTTCATCTCAAACTCTCTAGCAAGATCCTCCTTGCATGAAAGTATCAACAGCTCATCACTCGTCAAAATCAGATCATCTACATACAATACAATGATCAGCAACTTCCCCTCCACCACAATCTGGTACAGGTTAGGATCCGCCTCACTCTTGGAGAATCCAAGTCCGGTGAAGTAACTGTCTATCCGTGTGTACCAAGCACGAGGTGCTTGCTTCAGCTCGTACAATGCTCTCTTGAGTCGGCAAACATGCGACTCACTGCTGAAGATCTCGAAACCTTAAGGTTGCTCTATGTACACCTCCTCCTCAATGACTCCATTGAGGAACGCAGTCTTCACATCCATCTGATGGATGTGCCATCCCATCTACGCTGAGAGAGCCAGGATCATCCGTATGGAAGAGTAACTTGCGACAGGTGCAAAGGTCTCCTCATAATCGATCCCCTCGATCTGTGAGAAGCCACGGGCAACAAATCTTGCCTTGTACTTCTCCACACTCCCGTCAGCCGCCTGCTTCACTTTGTAGATCCATCGTGAGCCCACCACTGATTTCCCCTCCGGTCGTGGGACAATCTCCCATGCATTGTTTCTGACAATCGAATCATACTCTTCCACCATGGCATCTACCCATGCGAGTTCCTCCACAGCTTCCTCGAAAGAGGATGACTCTGTCACGACACATTTGCTCACAAGAGCCATGTATCTAGTGTACTGTCTGACCTTCCTTCGCACCGTGTTGTGTGTCCCATAACCTCTCTCGCATCTCGAGCTTTCGCCCTCAGCTTCTGAGTGCGCTTGCGCCCTTCGATGGTTGGCGCTGCATGAGTGGTCTCTTCCACCTCATGAACTTCCTCTTGTGGCTGATCCACATCCGGAAGCTCCTCCTTAGGAACTAATAGCTCCTCATCTGCATGCAAGTGTGGCTCCCTCTCAAGTGAACACTTCATGGCTTTCTCCTCCTGAAATTTGATATCTCGTCGCACAACAGTCTTGCAACTATCTATCAAATACACACGATAGTTGTGGGGCGTATCAGTGTACCCCACAAATATCCCAACCTCTGCGGTCGGATCCAGCTTCTTTCTGGTGTCCTTCGTCACATGCATGTAGACAGGTGAGCCAAAAATCCTCAAATGAGAAATTTCAGGCCTCTTGCCAGAAAACGCCTCCTCTGGTGTACTCATGCCAAGTATCTTGTGAGGACAATGGTTCTGCACATACACTGCAATATTGCATGCCTCAGCCCACAAGTGAAGGGGTAGGCCCTGATCATGCAAGATCGCCCGTGCAGCACCCACCATCGTTCTGTTCTTCCGCTCAGCAACCCCGTTCTGCTGTGGGTTATGGGGTGCGATGAGCTCTCTCCGAATCCCTTCTGCGCTGCAAAATTCCTTGAATTTAGTAGAGATGAATTCACCACCATTTTCGCTCCTAAGAGCCTTCACATGCTTTCCCGATTCCTTCTCAACAAGCGCCTTGAATTCACAGAACTTTGAATATGTCTCGCTCTTCTTCTGCATGAAGAAGATCCAGCACTTCCGAGAGAAATCATCAACAAAGATCACATAGTACTTGTGCTTTGCTATCGAAGCTACTGAGAAAGGACCACACACGTCTGTGTGAACTCTCTCAAGGATCGTCGTGGCACGACTATCCTTCTCGTGAAAGGTGGCTTTCACATATTTTCCCAAGGTACACCCCTTGCATTGATCTGACCGCGCAAGAGTGCCCTTAGGAAGCCCAATAGAAATCTGCTGCAGTATCTTCAAAGCACCATGGTGAAGGTGGCCCAATCTCCTATGCCACAGCTCGCCCTCATCATCCCGGCTCACCACTTCTCCCGCCTTGCATGCCATTTCTGCACAGCCATCTACTTGCAACTAATAAAGGTTCTTGACTCGAACCCCTATCTTCCGGGACTCTCCAGTTGTCTTACTGCGCAGGAAAGCCTTTCCTTCGTTGAAGACCACATCATACCCCTTGTCTTCCAACATCACCACAGAGATCAGATTCTTCATCAATCCTGGAACATGCAATACTTCCTTCAATACAAAGGGTTTACCAGACTCCCTCTCAAAGGAAATGGTACCAATACCGGTCGCACTGTATCTACCATCATCGCCCATCTCGATGTGCACTCCAAGATATTTTTCCTCCAGATCTGAAAACAGATCTCGATCTCCTGTCATGTGAAATGACGCACCACTATCCAAGAAACATACTAATCCCATCACATTTTATACCAAGCATTCGATTAGTGAAAAATCCAGTTCGAACTGGGAGGCCAATGCCTCTCCCGTTGCAGATCTAGCAGCCTTCTTATTTTTCTTCTTCTGCGGACAATTTGTGGCATAGTGTCCGTGCTGGTGACAGTGAAAACACTTCACCTTGGACATGTCTTGCTTCTTGCCTTTCGCACCGGAATGAGAAGCTTTCTTTCTCTTCCCCTTCTTTGCTTTGGCAGCCAAAGCGCAATTTTCTTCATCAGATACCTTTGATGAAGATCCGCCCCTGGTAGTCCGCCTTATCTCCTCTTGCATGAGATCCGCCCAAAGTCGCTCCCATCCCAGCAACTTCTCCCGACCATTGACAGAGTCCTGATAGGAATTCCAACTCTTCGGAAGACCAAGGAGAGCCAGGTCCACCATGTCCTCTTCATCGACAGTCACCCCCACACTTCCCAGCTCATCTCTGCATTGAGTGAACTTCGTGAGGTACTTGGCGATACTGTCGCCTTTCTACATCTTAATGTTTTTGAGTTTATCCTTAAGCGCCAGCTTCCTTTGGTCGCTATTGATCTGGAATAGATCTGTCAACGCTTTCCACATCAAATATGGAGAAGATTTTCCATGCAGGCTGGATACAATGTGATCCTTCACGCCCTCCAACAGAATCCTTCGACATTTCGCCATCTTCTTTTGCCAAGCCTCAACTTCAGCAAGATCAGTAGGCTTTTGGACATCCATATCTACGAACTCCTTCAGCCCATTATCTTCTAATACTGCCTCCATCCGATCTTTCCATGCAACATAATTCGAACTGCCTTCAAGGGCATATTCGAGTCGCAAACCGTTGAAAGTCATTTCAACTCTGGCACCAACAAAACAAATTGCTGCAAAATTCGAATTCCAAACTCAAAAACTCAACTGCTTCTGGATCTGTGAGAACAAATTATTTCTAGCATAGAGATCGACTGTAAGGGCATTTACTGGATATATCACCTTTCAGAGAAAGGATGGATCCAGAGGCTACCTGGCCCGTTACAGACTCTGTCTACCGAAATAAAATTGTAATCACTGTAATAGATCCCGATGATCAATTCTCTCTGATACCATGTAGAAATTTTCTGAATAATGAAGATTTATCCACTGATATTATCCTGGTCACACACTAATTCGAATTCATGCATAACACATAACCTCTTCTACAATTGATCATCAATATGCGGAAATAGAAACAGTCGCATGCGCACATAAACACAATATGTAATGGGAAAAGCTTATAGCTGAAAACCCCCAGATATTTTGTATATTATAATAGAAGAGAAAATGTAACAATCTCCGATGATAACACTCCTCACAAGTACTCGATCTTGTCTCCAAAAGATAGACACAAACTAGCTCGAGTTTTGAACAAGTCACAGAGTTCAAAACTCATCCACTAATTTCACCCGCTCTCTTTCTGCGCAATCCAAGTTGGTTCAATGAGAGATCCAAGTTCGAATCTCCTTGGCTTCAATGCTGCGCAATCCTCATGGGAAATCTCCTCCAATGCTTGTGCAAATCTCATGCACGGGCTAACTGCCGCAACTAATAACAAACTCACCCTTTCATCTACCTCTTCCATGGTCTCCATCGAAGCTCGTCCATGCACTTTGTAGTGAGCTGATGTGTTATTGAGTTGAATAATGAGTTTAATAATTAGTGAATTAAATAATATTTAATTCACTCAACTCATCACTAGTGTATTATCTAGTTAAACTAAACACAACTAGTTCAACGAAGTTAAACCGAACACAAATCCACCAACCGTCTCATCAACTCCACCAAACTGCGCACGCGAAGTCCTAGCGGAGTCATCCATGCATGAGCTCACCAAACCCTTAGGAATAGCGTAATTCCATGCATCAGTGCATGGGCCACATCCATAGCTCCAGTCGAAGTCTTTGTAAGAGAATAAAGCTGAAGTTTATAGTCCAAATATTATTAAGGGCCAATAATATTTGGCTGACCTATTTTTAGACAAGCGGTCTAAAAATAGACTTTGATCATGTATGTATAAAAATAGAGGTCCATCTATTTTTTACCAACTCGACCAATCATCCAAGAATATCATCACCGCAACTCCTAGACCATGCTCCATATGTCTAAAAATAGACATAGTCTAAAAATAGACTTTGCGCCAAAAATAGCTGCGGGCCCACTTAGTGAAGGCGACTTCATTTCACTAAGCTCCATCATCTTGTTGCATTTTCAACAACATGATGAGTAGAGCTGTCGAACTTATGAGCCGTTGATAGATCGAGGAAACTTGTATAGGAGTGACGGATCACCCTGCGTCGCTACAGATCTCGGCGAGCTTTGGTGGCTCTCCATCAAAGGGCGGGGGGAGTTTAGGGTAGAAGTGCGGGACGAGGACATGAGCGGCTAATGTTATAGCGTGAGGGAAGTAGGACACTTTGTAACGGATCGCCTAAATCCTACAAGGAAATCTTGCAAATATTGCCGGTACCTGGACCATGAGATTGAAGACTACCCAATCTTGATAGCAAAAATGCAAGAAAAACAACCAACACCAACACGGAATGTACAAAGAGTTAAGGTTGAAATACAGGGACATAAATCCAAGTGTGAATGTTGCAACACGCGAGTGGGGATGGCCACAGGGAGCCTACGAAGGGGGTTGCAAAAGGATCCTCCAATCCAACGAGCACTGTCAACCAAGAAGCGTTGGACCGCAAACCGAGGACAAGAAACAATTACCACGATCCACCGAGACATTGCGAGATAAGAGACTCTACTATGTAGACTATGCGGATGCCTACATACCTCAAAGTGAATGACAAGATGAGGGCCATTATTGCGAGGCATGTATAAAGCTATTATGCCACCCACGGACGAAGAAAACCTTCGAACGGTGATAGATAGGCTGCATAGGGCGGTCCCACCTATCTCCGTAAGTTCGAGACGTGCACAAGTTAGGCGGATATAGGAAACACACTCGTAGGGAGATGCGATTAAATGCCCAAATCGGGTAACTATGAGATGGATCGAGGTTGTCTTAGACTTAGGGTTAGATGCAAATGTGGTACCTAAGAAAACCCTAGCGGCAAATGGGATAACCCAAATTGGAGTGGTCCAATATCCAGCTGACGTATGGCCAACTAGCAGTGAAGATTATACCTGCGGGAGACTATAAAAGAAATTATGGTAGATATCGTCGGGGTCGGGGACCCGAGTCGATTTGAAAGTAATTCGGGATTGTAGAAGATGCGGATCCATACTGCGCTCTTAGGATTGGGCTGGGCCATAGATATGGGTGGTATCATCAACCTCAAGCAAAGAAGCATGGTATTTGAAAATAATGAAACAAGGGTGATAGTACCATTAGATCCTACGCGAGGGTGAATGCTACACGGAGCCGTGCGGGGTGAAGGAGAGATAGATCACATTTACAAGTTGACCACGCGGAACAAAGATTGGATCAATCCCACGGCGCGATGGGGTGACTCTGGCCGGGAGTGCGACAATAAATACTTCTCGACTCTAATGAGGAGACGGAGAATTGGCAAAATCGGTTGCACAATGTCTTGGCGTTACAATGTCTTCGGGTCACGAGGGCCCTTTCGCATTTCTTCAGAGGTAAGAGATATACCCCATTTTGATGAGTTCGGTAGCATCCGGGAATTCCCGAGAACACCGGAAGCTACGGTTCCGATAGAGAACGACGACTATGGGCCCTTAATCTAGCTATGCATAGAACACTTGCGTGATGGTGGGACACCCGCAAGGAAGCATTCCAGGGCGGGAGACATGTCGGGATATGATGATCCCTGCGGTTCGCACCTTCGCGTGCGATGTATGCATCAAGAAGTTCCTTGGACCTCGGAGACCCTCGCGCGCATCGGCTCACCTCGGATGGACAAATGGCACTGATCGGACTACGTGAAGAGTGGGTTCATCTATTTATTCATGCCTTGGGGCCTATCCTTGTCGCTTGGTATTTAGATGCAGAGCTACATCGCGCGCACCCGCCACAGTGGAAATGCTAAAAGATGACTTTATAGGAACGTTTGGGCTAATTGGGGGGGGACGTAGGCACTCGAAGAAGCTGCGGGACATCGATGCTTTTGTATTTAATGACTCACGCCATCACGCCGCACCGGAAGTCTGACATGGGAAGCACGGATGCAAGACATAGTCGATCGCCGAAGCTTGGTGATAGAAGAAGAGGAAGATAATCCTCGAATGTCTGTCGTCCTGAGAATTTGAGGAACGCACGGTTATTGGACCCCCACTATAGAATATTGATGTGACTCAACCTCTCAACCTACGTGAAATTAATATCGGGACGGAAGAACATCCTATGTTGTCTAAAATTGGGGACTATTGGGATGAAGGAACCCGTGGGAAAAATTGCGAAGCTACTTACGGAATATCGGGACTTATTCCCGACAAAGTTTTTCGAGCTCAAAGGAATCACGGGGGACATAGGCATTATGCACTTCGAGTTTGAAACTAGAGGCGCGACTCGGAAAGCTAATGGCCTTACCTACCGAACCCTAAATATAAGAAAAAGTTCAAAGAAGAAGCTGGACAAAATGCTTGCTAGCGGTATCATTGAGCTCGGTTGAACGAGTCGGATTGGGTGAGTCCGATGGTCATCCGGAGAAGAAAACAAAGGGGGGAGATATGACTCTATGTAGACCTACGCAAGTTAAACGATTCTGTGTACATGACCCCTTCCCTATGCCTTTCTCGGATGAAATCCTTGATAGTGTGGGAGTACATGAAGCCTATTCCTTCACGGATGGGTTCTCGGGGTACCACCGGATCCGAATCGCACCTGGAGATCGCGGTAAGACTACATTCACAACGAGAATGGGGGTCCTTTTAGTATACGCAGTCATGCCCTTTGGTCTCAAGAATGCACCCACTATCTTCTTAAGAGTAGTAGTTGCTCGTATTCAAGGAGTTCATCCCTAAGTTCCCTGGAAGTTTATTTCGATGGTCGGATCGGTATTCGGCTTGGTAAAGGAGAATGTATCCAACTCGTACTGATGTTGGATGCTCGCCGAAAGCACGATTTCCTTGAATATCAAGAAGTGTATCTTCTACGTGCCTTTTGGAATCTTGTTCGGGCACATAGTATGCCGGCAAGAGGCGATGGTTGATCCTACGAAGGTAGCCGTGAATTATAAACCTTGCGGTCCCAACAACGGAGAAACAACTACGTTCGATTCTTGGATACACGAGCTATTACGTAGAAAAATTCATTCGAGGGTACGCACCGATCACAACACCCATGGAAAAAAAAGCTTAAAAAGGATGTTTGATTTTTTTGGAATGATGAATGTCAAAAAGAGTTTTGAGCTACTAAAAAGAGAAGATGGTCTCTGCACCCATACTAATATTTCTTCGATTGGTCGAAGGAATTTCATGTACATGTGGATGCATCGGGCATCACCTTGAGTGCTTTCCTAACTCAACTTGGGGGAGGGGAGATATTGATCGGCCGGTTGCCTTTGCTAGTCGAAAGCTCTCGGGCCCGGAGCGCAACTACTCTACCACATGAACGAGAAGGGACGCTATGGTATACGCATTATAAAAATATCGACACTATCTCGTTGGGCGGACATTTTAAGATGTTTAGTGATCATTTGGCTTTAAAATACCTTATGAACAAGCATCTGTGTTGGGGGGGGAGATTTTCACGATGGGTGCGTTGCTATTTCGGGAATATGATTTTGAGATGATCGTCGAGCCGGAAGGTCCGAATGCGGGTCCGGATCATCCGTCCCGCGATTGAGACAGATGAAGAACCCACTAACTTGGAGGAAGGATTACCATATGTGCGATTGTTTTCCATTAAGGTCGTTGACGCACACTTCGCTGATATCCTTTAGTTCCTAACTACGGGCGTAGCCCCCATAGAATATTCGGTGCGATAGAAGAAGGAGTTGGTTACTCGTGTGGCGGACTTTACTATCATCGCCAAATCCGGGTTATACAAACTAGACGCCGATGAAGTACCGCACGGATACGTCATGGAACATGAATGGCATGCCGTTTTGGTAGAGGCACGTGAAGGCATCGTAGGAGGCCACTATGCAAGAAAAGCAACAACACAAAAGATCTTGAGAGTTGGGTTATGGTGGCCTACCCTACATCATGATTCTCACGCATATTGTAAATTGTGCAATATGTGCCGGCGGATAGGAAGGCCCTCACGCAGGAGATGAAATGCCATTGCAACCTCAAATAGCTTTGCAGTGGGCCTTTGACAAATGGGCCATTGATTTTGTAGGACAATCAATCCTCCGGGTAGGAAGACAAAGGTGTGCGCTACATTATTACCGCCATCGACTATGTCACTCGATGAGCTCGAAGCATAAGTGGTGAAGGATTGTATCGCAAATGCGTCGCGCACTTCATCTTTGAGCAAATTATGGCCGAGGTTTGGTCGCCCAAAGATCCTAATGAGCGATAGAGGCACACACTTCGTTAATGAAACGATACAAGCCCTGAATGAGGAATTACGGATCCATCATGCGAAAAGTATACTCGTACCATCCATAGGAAAATGGGGTGGTCGAGGCTTTCAAAAAAATCTTAGAGAAGGCATTGACCAAGGTCTCGCAATTTCAATCATAGTGAGTCTGGGACATACGCATCCCCTACTGTTCTATGGGCCCTGCTGGACGACACCGTAAGAAGCTAACGAGGGAAGGACCCCCCTTTCGGATGGTCTACGGCAAGGAGGCCATTATGCCAATAGAGTACATTGTTCCTAGCCTACGTATCGCAACATTTACCAATATGTGCGGAACACGATATAATGGAGGTAATATCTTGCACATCTTTTGGCATTAGAGGAAGATCGGTTCATTGCTAACTTTCATCGAGCGAGGGTTCGAAGGCTCGCAATAAATCTTGGCATGATCGACATATTCGCCAAAAGACATTCGTAGAAGGTGACCTAGTCCTCTTATACGATTGCCAATTTGTGAAACACCCGGGGAAATTCGGCAAGATCGGCTTGGTCCCTACACCGTTAAGGAAATCATGAATGGTGGAGCAGGTTCGTTAGCTACCTGCGCGCGGTGACGTGTTACCGGGATATGTCAATGGTAGTCGGCTCAAGACATACATGGCTAAATGACTATATGGCCGGAATAATTGGTTTAGGCAGGGAATCGACCCACTAGGGATAGGACGCTCATGCACAAACGAGATACACACGCCGGTCATCAAACGACTCCGGGTGGGGCGATTGGTGGACCCAGTAGCCACTGATGACTCGGGACGAGTCACAAGATTGTGTTGGGGGACTATTGGAATAGGGTTTCCGACAAGCCGCAAAATTGGTGCTGATTTTGCATATTTTTTGATTATATTTAGTCTAGCGCAAGGGTTTTGGGGTGGGTCAAAGCCCCGAAAGCATTGTAATGGGTTAAAGGGTAGACTTGGGGTTCGAAAACCACGGTTTTGCGGATCATAGGAAAGATTAGGAAAGATTGTTATCAATAGAGGGACATTTTGGATTGTAAGAGGAGACGATGAGGAGTTATTGATGCGAATTGTGGTTTAGTAGATCCGTTTTGGTTTCAGGGGGAAAGGACTCCTGGCTGGTCGTGTGCGCGAGAGATCCGTAGTCCCGCTTTGTGTGTGGACCCCCTGTCGTTGTGTGCGCAAGTCGGGATGGGTATTGTAAGAAGGAATTGATGAATAAGAAAGGATGTTTGAGAAATGAATCCATGTGTATTGTTTATGCAAATAATTGGTAATTTCTATTTTATGCGTATTCCGTATTCAATCGCGAAATTTCGTGTAAGTGTGTTTACTGCATCCGGATCCGTACGTTTTATGCAATATTTTGCTATCGTCATAGAAGTATATAATTATTAAACACTTTGTAGTGTATTTGACCTTGCGCACATTGATGCGAAAAGAGACCTATAGATCCCTGCTCATAAAGGCGATCTAGGCATCACGGAGCTGGGACGTGACCTCGCTTGCCTTACCTATGCTTTCTCGAGGGTGCGGAAACCCCTGGTTCCAACACCCACCCATACTAGTTCGGGTGAGACTTTGACTGCTAAGCGAGTCACCTGTCGAGAGCGATGAGTATAGGGATTTGTTGGCAAACCTTAAACTCGAACTTGGGTCGGGGACCCCTCGAGCCAACAAATCACTAGGCTCGTCCTCTATACTGAAACAAGCTGTTTTTCCCTTTGATTCCACGCTTGGCTTCTTGTCACTCTCTTGATTTATTTCTTGTTGGAAACTTGTTTTTGTTTTGCCTCTTTGACACTTTTTGACCTTTGTTTTATAGGTGATGAAGTTGCCGCAACAAGAACTTGTATCTTCTCTATCATATCTTCAACCTATTTCCTTGGTTTCAACTTTAGAAACCTCTTTGCTTTTGCAACCACAAGGCGACTAGAATCGCTTCTAGTGGTGAAGGAGTCCCTTTAGTTTTTGGGTTTCTAGTCGGGAGTTAGAGTTTCAGTTCAAATCCATTCATACACAAAAGGAAAGACCAATCCTTGCTTATTTTATGAAGCTCATTCAAAACCAATAAATTTATCAAACCATGGTGAAATAAAGATGTTTCATAACCATCGGGACTTAGCTTGTACTTTATCGGACATTTTGGCAAGGCTCCTATGCAAGTAGAAGGGAAAATCTAGTGATATCATACTTGTGAAATGCGAGAATTAGCTTGAAATGATAAGTATAAACTTTATGGTACCTACCTTCACATGTGAAGTATCTTTGAATGTTGAACGAGTAGCTTGGCATAGGTGTCTTTAATATAGCTTCTAGGTATTGCATTGTTCGGAGTCCATATCCGCATACTCGGGTTTCATGAATTCCTTGCATGGTTCCATGTCAAACTTAAAACCTTTAAAACCGGGTCACAGTTGCCCCCTTGGTATTTCTCGTCCACGTAAAGCAATGATCTCGAGAGTAAATCGGCACATTTAACATCCCAATCTTAGTAGTGGTTCCACCTGAAGTTTAAGGTAGCTTTTTAGACACTTGAGTGTGGCGACCACCGCAACTTTTCACAAAATCGAGAGACAACATGCTTTGCTAAAAGCCTCCATCATCGTTTGATATTCAATTATAGCCTTCACATTTTTTAGGCTCATATCCTAAGCAATGTCCCCCCTTTGTGGACTTTCTTCTCCTCTGCCATGTTTCTTAGAAAAAAACCCGTCGACTTCTCTTGAATCTATAAAACAACCTCGCTTGAATATATGATCGGCCTCGCTTGTGAATATTGGAACAAACTCGCTTGATAATATTGAAACAAAGCCTTTGTATAGAACCCCCATGCTTAGCTTGACAACTTCGGAGCTTAGACACTTGTATGGAAGCAAATGAAAATGAGAATGAACAAATTAGGCAAGAATTTGAATTTGAGGTGTCATCTCGTAACTAAATGATGCTTCACTCATGCCCTATTATGACAATGATGAGTCGTAAGACAAGTAAGTACATTGTATCTAATCCCTAATCGACTCACCATACCCATATCCTATCATTCCCCAACGAATTTTGATAGATTTTGGCTCAATTGATAAGACGATTAAGAAATTGCGCTTTCGTAGCACCCACAATGTATTTTTTTTGCGAGTTGCGCTATGAAAGTATCGGCGCTTTCAGTAGCGCAAATCCTCTTTTTTGAACTAGCGAGCGCTACGAAACGAGAGGATTCTTGGCTAATTGCAGAAATTTAACCCTCGAAACCTTATGAAATGATCCCTAAATGAAAAATGTGAGTAATTGATCATGGAATAGACCTCTAAAGACTTTATTTAAATTCAATGGTGACCTCTAAACTTATAAAAGCTGTCAATCTACCCTTAACCAAAACCTAAAATGACTTTTAAACCCAATTTGAGATATGATCAAAAACAGAGTTGACACAATGATATTTTGAAATTTTTTTGAGTGATAACATAAAGTAAGGTCTATATGGAAACCTTCTTGCTGATCAATGGCCTCCTCAAGATAGAAGTGATAAAAATCATGGGGAATTTCATCATCAATGAAGGACTCCCACCTCCTTGCTATTATCCAAATGAAATGAATCACCTCCTAGCTTGGTAATTCATAGAAAAGCTCCTCCCAATTGCTCATGAGAGGCATGTCCCAAGTGCTCCAAACAAACATATGGCCTACCTCATAAAGAAACAAGAGATATAATATGATAGCCATATCTTTTCCCATGCTCCCCTTGAAACGTGTAGTGCAAAAAGTGTGGGAAATTTCTTCTCCCAAGGACACATCCAACCAATGTGTCTCTCGCTCCAATCATGTCCTCAACAAAGATAAGAATATTTTCGAGCATATGGAATCATAATTAAATTTATGCTAGCCGCCACATGTAGTAAAGGAGAAGGACAATGGTCCCTCATGTGTAACAAATGCGGTTTACTCCTAAGCGCCATAGAATTGTAGGTTTTAACCCACGAACGAAATATCTACACACGATTCTTATAACGTAAAATAAACAATAGCAAGAGCATAAAACATAAAACAGATAAACACAGAGATTTTCCCCTGGATCCCAAATCGGGACGACCAAAGCTTGATTTTTCATTATATTCCTTTTAGTGTTACAACACATATATATACATGCCGAAGCATACATAAACCCCCAATCCATTAACCCCTGGATTAGAACATAACCGTAGTTCCCTTGACCGGATCTACAAAATACCGGGGGCCGAAAACCATCGAACCCCAAAACCATGCACAAAACCATGGGCGAGATCCGCCCTCTATGAGTGGGTCCGCACAAAAACCAATTTTGGGCAAGGGCGTTGCCCGGACCCCAACGATGGGGACGCACTTCGCCCTTCGTGACCCCCCGGCTACACCCGACGCAACATACGACATGTGGGGCTAATCGTGGAAAGAATATAACACATACCCAACAAGAATATGATATGAAAAGTGTTTTTCCCAACACTTGTTTGTTGTCCCATCCTTCTTGCATGGTTGGAGAAGGTGTATGATAGTTGCTTGCTAATGAATCACACCATGAAGAATACAACATCTCCCCAAAATATCTTAGGGGATGGTCAACATCTCCATTGCTCATGGCTCCAAGTAGCCCATGAAGCCCATAATAAAAAGTGCCCCCTTTTGGAGCAAAGCCTTGCATATGAGTGTTAAGAAAATACAAGCATGTAATAGATACATCATGATGTTTAGAAATACAATTCTTACTATACACTTGATTCAAATCGATGAGGTAAGTCATGGATGGGCTCCTCTCACACCCAATGAATAAGGAGGTGATGATGATAACTCTTCCCAAGAGCTATGTTCCTCCTCAACCAGACTAAAATGATCTATGCACTTCTTCATATGAGAGTGCATCTCCTCTTTGAATTCCTCTCACATGAATCCATTTAAGATAGTACGGTATTCTCTAATGAAACCGAGTGGGCTTGGAAAGCAAGATCTCATAAGCTGCATTAAGTAGTTTATACATAAGCTTGTATTCTCTAGCCAAAAAGATCCGATCATGAGAATAAATGACTCTATCAAATACTTTATACCTCCCATCCCATCACTTTCCGATCAAGAACCTTACATGTGAAGAGGTCCTTGGAGTATTCCATCAAGAGTTGGGACTCCCAATAAGGATCTAGGATCCCCAACAATGACAACTCTGTAGAAATCTAAAATGCAACCCCCTGTCATAACATGGCTTTCCTCTTTGACATGCTTGATGCCAAAGTCACATGTTGGAGTACTATTAACTTTCTTTTGCTTCCTCTCTTGCAAGCCGATCTTGCTCAAGACAAGATTGAAGTAGATGGAAGTCAACCTCCCCTTGGAAAGCCCTTGTCTTCCAAAAACTTCCTTAATTTGGCCCATGCATGCAAGAGTGTTGATATCCTCTTGCCATGTTAAAAAATCTTCTTTATGTGTGAGAATATCATTGGATGCCCCAAATATATGGAGTGGCTATTTGACATCATGCTCATGCCATCATAGATTTATGAATTCTCCTTTTCTAGCACAAGTTGTTGTGTGGGAGAGGGAAATGTCCATTTCAGAAAATTGCTTACCTCTCCATTTTTTGAAGTCTTGAAAAGGTTCTCTACTGACTGTGCTAGCTTCTCCCAAGGCTCCCTCCTTAGCCAAATATGTAAATGCTCGCCCATAGTTGAGAGAACACTTTATTCTTCTTCTAATCAGGGGGGCCTCCCTCGGTGGAATGCCTCCATGCAAAGAGACATCAAGATATAGAGTAGGATCTATATGTGTGTGGACTGATTTGTCCTTGCCTTCAATGCATAGTTCGGTCTCGTTCTCATGAATAGAAGCCCCTTGAAATAAACAAGGGTGCGAGGCTCCTTATCATTGGATGTTGATCCATCCTTCCTCCTCCTTCTTGGAGCAAGGTGTTATTGCCCATTACTACTTGTCAAATGATGCTCCTTGGGAATCAATTGCAAAGATGAAAAGGTTCCTTCCCTTGAAGCCATAACCTCATGTCCATCCCCATGTGGTGATGGTTCTTCTTCTGAAGTGACAACGCCCATTACTACCCTCTTGTTCTTTCTCCTCATCAATATTTGAGAATACCTCATTATCATTGAGAGAGCTTAGATCTTGGTCTTCCTTTGAAAGAGGAATCTCCATGACTTCCTTTTGAGAAGAAATATCTTCATGCAATGGGGATTTTGCCTTTGGAAAAGTATCACACAAGTTTTTATCCCCTTCAACAGAAATGCGAAGTGGATTTGGCATATGAGATCTTTCCAAACTCATGCAAGGGTTTTACATGCTCATGCTTTGCTAGCTCAATCAAATATGTTTCGGTTTGTTTCACATCAAAGTCTCTTCACTAATATCCTAGTGAATCTTGCATAGGTAGATATATTTGCATTCTTCAATGAAAAGGATTCAAATAACCACCAAGCATAAGATTTACCTTTAATATGCGAGCGCCATTTGCTTTTTAGGGATTATTTTTCCGAAACTTGATGTAGATCCAAATATGAGTCTAGTCTGGTCTATTCATTCTTTAGTCTGTGCATGTGGAGGATCCATCAAAATTTTGCGGAAAGAATCTACCTCTTCTCCTTCTATTGTACTTGCTAGATCTAATTTCCTCCTTGAGTCGGTAGAACTCTTGGAAGCTCAAGTACTCCTTGATTTTCCAAGATTTAGATTCATACTCCCTGAAGATAATCACTCAAAGTCTCCTCCTTTGGTGCATCTTCTTCCTCTATTTCTCTTGTAGTCAATACGGGCATATAATAACGTTGTAGATATGATTGTGTAGCCGAGTGCTCACACATATAAGATGAAGAAGCGGGGATTTCTTCATGTAAAGATCTTCTTGAGGGACCTTCATGTCTTTCCCTCTTCATTTCTTTGATTTCTCCTCTAAGCTCATGCGGGAGTTTGGAACAAAGTTTTTGAGAACTCTTTCCCTTTCATTCTTCTAGATAAAGGGTTTTTACCCTTGTCTTATTTGTATTTAGTGTAATAAAACTTCTTCTTCCGTATTTCCCTTTCTTGAAAATACATATTTGCTTCTCAATAAGCACGGTATCGTGCCAAGATGATGCTACGATACCACTCTGTAATATCCCAAAATGGGAAAATCAACAATACATGCATGAAAAATGAATTTTTTCAGAAATAAAAGTATTAACAGAAAATTGCAACCCATGGATCCATTATATTTGACATTATTACAACCATATCCGAAAGTAAATAAAAAAACAAATCATTATAGCCTAGTTAAACAAGAATCCCATGCTCAAAACAACTCAAAAACACTCGAAAACCTCAAGATTTACTGCAACACAAATTACTGCGAAAGTGACGAGCATAGTTTATAGAGGGTTTATGCTCGGAAATATGAGAAAAAAATAGATCTGCTTTATATTAATCAATGAGGCCAAAAAACGAGAGATCTAGCCTCTTTCTACGAAATCCAAGAGGACCCGGCAAGGGTTTCTTGATAAACATGAGATACAAGAAGCAAATGTTGCGGATCTATGGTTGAATCATGATATATTGCTGAAGATCTGCATAATAATGGCTTATCATGCAAATAAATGGCTATATCTCCTCCTACTAACTTTATGGGAAGATAATGAACCTCCTTCGGGGAAACTAGCTCAAAATACAAGGGATTTAACCCCTCCTTTGAAATACCATAAGAAATAATGAAGTTTATGAAAGGGAAATTGTTGTTGTTGAAGATAAGCTGATTTGCCTAAAACTAGATAGTGGAAAATATATCACGGGATGCTCTCCTCGATTTCTTAAACAAGATCTCCAAGCAAGAATGAGGAATTCTCGCATGAGAAAACCCTTGCACTAAACGAGTGCAGACAAACTTAGCTAAACAACCAAAGGATGTAGAAAGTATAAACGAGACCACATACAAAATATAATATTCTATCATGCCCCATATGGTTGCCATTCCCTTCATTATATAGTTGATGAGCTTCCTCACGAAGGGTCCCACCCAATTATGAGGTTGCTTCCATGCAAAGGCTCCTCCACCAAAATTACTGCTTTGTCTCCATTAGTCTTCCTCATCTTTTTACGGTTTTGTTTGATTTAGTCAATCTTGAATGGATCAGCCTTGATTGGATCTTCATGCATTGTCTCTTTTCACACTCAAGGTGTCTTTATTTTGACTAGCTAGATTAATATTCATTCACATTGAGTTGTCTTTATTTTGGATCCACTCCTTATATAATAATGATGTTGACTTGGTCAAACTTGACTTTGTCCACACATTTTAGACTTTGTTCACATATGTGGATGCTTGATCAGGTTGTTAACATTATCCCTTTTCACATTATGAGGGATTTTATTCCTACTTAAGCAACTTATGAGCTTCCTTGCCCATTTATTTATCTAACTAGATTTAAAAAAAATAAATTAATATTCCTATTAGCTACATGCTAATGTAGGAATATTACACCTCATGAAGAGGAAGATGGAGCACTTTCTCCAAGGAGAGAAACTCTTGCACTCTTGCAAGGAGCTCCAAATAATCTCACATATAAAGATCATGGCATAATACATGTGCGGTATGTGCCATCATTATCAAATGGTGAGATATTAAAGATAGAAGAAGATAAAGAGGAGGGAAAGCATCACATGATGAGGATAATACACCCCTCTTTATTTCGGAAGGATGATTCACAAAGGAGGCAAGAGGATTTGAGCAATGAAGGCAAGGGAAAAAATCTGTCCACACACATATACATCGTGCTCTATGCCTTGATGTCTCTTTGCATGGAGGCATTCCACGAGGGAGATCTCCTGATTGGAGGAAGACTAAAGTTTTCTCTCAACTATGTGCAACAACGAAATATTTGGATAAGGAGGGACCCTTTAGGGGAGCTACCACAACACTTGGAAACTATTGATGGATCCCAAGAAGAGGCTGAGCAATTTTCTGAAATTGACTTTGCTATCTTCTACTCATCTATTTACGTTGGAAAAGAAGGATTCAAAAATCTGTGCTTGACATGAGCATGGTATCAAAAGGGCACTCCATAGCCTTGGAGCAGAAAAATATACTTCTATACATAATGAATATTTCTGAATATGACAAGAGGGTATTACCACTCTTGTATGCATGGGAAAAAACTATGGAAGTTTTGGAAGAAAGGACCCTTTGAAAAGGAGGTTGACTTCCATGAACTTCAATCTTGTCTTGAGCAAGATTAGGCTGCAAGAGAGGCAGACAAAAGAAAGTTAATAGTATTCGAACATGTGAGTTTGGCATCAAGCATGTCAAAGAGGAGAGCCATGTTATGACGGGGGCTGCATTTCAGATTTCTACAACGTTGTCATTTTTTGGGGAGCCTAGATCCTTATTGGGAGTCCCAACACTTGATGGAATATTCCAAGGACCTCTTCACATGTAAGGTTCTTGATGGGAAAGTAATGGATGGGAGGTATAAAGTAGTTGATGGAGTCATTTATTTCCATAATCATATCTACTTAACTAGAGACTCCAAGCTCAAGGATAAACTACCTAATGCGGCCTATGAGATCTTGCTTTCTAAACCCATTGGATTTATTAAAGCATACCGTACCATCCGGGAGGGATTCATGTGGGAAGATTTCAAAGGAGAGATGCACTCTCATATGAGGAAGTACATAGATCATTTGTTGGTTGAGGAGGAACATAGCTCTTGGGAAGAGTTATCATTACCACCTCCTTATTCATTGGGTGTGAGAGGAAGCTCATCCATGAGCTACCTCACTGAGTTGAATCAAGTGTATGGTAAAACTTGTATGTACGAACATCATAATGTATCTACTATATGATTGTACTTTCTTAACACTCATGTATAGGGGATTTTCTCCAAGAGGGGGCACTTTTTCTTATGGGCTTCATGGGCTACATGAGGCCATGGACAATGGTGATGTTGACCATTCATTAGAAGATGTTGGAGAGATGATGTAATCTTCATGGTGTGATTCATTAACACCAACCATTATACACCTTCTCCAAGCATGCAAGAAGGATGGGGCAGCAAACAAGTGTTGGGAAAAACACTTGTCATATCATAATCTATGGTAGTTAGGAGTAAAAAATGTGTTGGTTGCACATGAGGGACCATTTTCCTTCTCCTTTACTACATATGGCAACTAGCATGACTCTAATTATGATTCCATGTGCTGAAAATGTTCTTACCTTTGTTGAGGACATGGTTGGAGGAGAGACACATTGGTTGGATGTGTCCTTGTGGGAAGAAATTTCCCACACTTTTTGCACTACATGTTTCAAGGGAAGCATGGGAAAAGATATGGCTACCATAGTAGATCTCTTGTTTCTTTATGAGGTAAGCCATATGGGTTTTTTGGAACACTTGGGACATACCTCTCATGGGAAATTGGGAGGATATTTTCTATGAATTACCAAGCTTGGAGGTGATTCATTTCATTTGGATGATCGCATGGAGATGGGAGTCCTTCATTGATGATGGAATTCCCCATGATTGTCATCACTTCTATCTTGAGGAGGCCATTGATCAGCAAGAAGGTTTCCATATAGACCTTCCATTCTTTCATGCTTTGAAAGCCATTTGGTTTATCCACCAAAGGCCAACTTACACACTTGGGAGGAACCATTGGGAGACATAATTGTTGCGAGAATATTTGAAGAAATGGTGGAGACTATTGGATGTGGAGGCCCCAAGAGGAAGAGGGGAGATTTTTTAGCTATTATAGCATCATTTTCCACCTTCATGTGCTTGATGATTGACACTTTGGCCTTGGGCACCCTTTCCCCCTCGGACTTGACCATCTTCACAAAAAAATAGTATCTTAAAACCCATACGCGACTACTGTCTAGAATTTTCCGCATATATACGTGAGTCCATTCATAGATATCCACATATACCTTTTTAATCATTAAAAAAATATATATTATTCCCTATTTTCGAGGTAGGGTTGATGGTTATTCACTGTAATTCAACCACCCCGGCCCATCGTGGCCTAGTTGTTTCCAAGCTCGAGAAACTAATTTGAGGGAGTATAAAAGCCCTCATGTGCATGGCCTAAGGGAGGGAGAAAAATATAGATATTATACTCTGTTGGAGCCCTATTTCAAGTCCGATATTCCCGTGCCTCTTGCACTTCCCGGGTATATTCGGGAAACCCTTGTTTCCTTAGGATGCTCATCATCCTATATGACATCTAGTGTGCACACAACTTGGAAAGAATTCTTGCGAGGCTAGAGTGCGGATGGATCTAGAGGACGGTATGCTCGAAAGGGTCTGTGGAAGGATTCGAGCGATCTCTCCATGTTTCTATTATTGTACGTGACATTTATAATAAGAACCATCTTGTTCCCGATATTCACGTGTTTATATCTCTTTATATATGCGTAATGATCATTAATTGAATATTTAATATTGTTTTTATGATATTATGCATGAGTTACACTAACATCTAGGCACTATATATGCTATACAACTAGAGTTTCATGTTCGTTCTTTCTTGATTTTCAGGTTACGAAGCATGAAAGGTTGTTGGGGGTTCGCACCACGGGGGGATCTACATCAAACGTGGGACTTTCGGGTAAGTTCCACAACTTGTTATATCTAGTTTTCGGTATAAAAGATAGGTTAGGTGAGTCCTTCTTGAATGGTATGCCCCCGATATATGAAGGTTGCTGACCCAAAAACCTTTAGGGTATTATATACCGAAAAAAAAATGGCGACTCCATTGGGGATCACATTTTTGTGATTTCTGTTTGGGTTTTTTTATCTTGTCTTGTAGGTTTCCAACGGTTTCTATCACTTTTTCCAGTTCGATGAAATCGTTTCCAATTAGGTCGAAGACCTGGTCTCTTGATCGAGCTTGACCTTTTTTTGTTTTTTTCTTTATTTACCTTTCCATACGCGAGTTTTACTTCGCACAATTGCGTATACACATTTGTTTTTTTGCAAAGGGACCCGCATATACGCGAGTTTCTTTGTCACGATTACATATACACGCTTGTTGCTAAATTGCAAAAGCGCGTATTCCTAGGTAAAATTTGAAATTTTTGGTTTTTAAGCCTTTATGGTCTTGTCTACCTATGGTGACCTATTCCTATAGTGTCTTTGAGGTCTACGGGATTGTGCCTAAAGTGGTTTTATGTCTATTTCTCTCTTATTTGTGTGAAGACCCACTCATTTGGTGAAATCTTTGTTTGTTGTGTTTTCAATTCTAGCTTGAGCACCGGGGTATTTTCCTAAATATTCTTGGTTGTTATGAGTATTTAATACGGAGAGATTTTGCTCATTTACTCTTTCCTAACCTTATGTGTTGCTTCACATTTTTGATTTTCGCCTATTTGGTGTGTTTGGTTTTCTTGATTTCATAGGTCGGTTTTGTTGCAATTTTCGAAGGGTCCCTTATTGATTCTTTGAAGTTTTTGTTCATTGCAAGTTTTATCTTTGTTGTGTTGAGTTGACTTGTTGAGTTTCTTGTCTTTCTTTTGCTCATATAAGTCCCTGCTTGCGAGAGTAGCATGGTTGGTTTTGGGCATTTTGTTGAGGTTTTTCACTCGAAATTCAAGTTTTCTTGACTCAATTATTGGATAGTTCCATTGGTATTCTTGAAATCTCTTTTTCCTATAAACTCAAAAGCCTAAAAAAACATTTTGTTTTTCCGTTGATTTTGTTTTCATTTTGTTTGACGGTTTCTTTTCATCTTTTGAAGCTTTGTTGAGTGTCTAGTCTTCGATTCTTGACTTGATTAGGAGGGGATTCTTCTTTTGATTTCTTTCTCTTATGTCAAGTATGTTTTGGCATTTTTATACATAGGAGTTCGATTTCGATCTGGGTTACGTTGATCTGCAAAAAGTGATTGAACCTTGGTGTTTTTAGAGACTTCTATTTGCTTTTTTCGGATTTAGCATCTCGGGATTTGCATGTCATTGGTAGTTTGCATTAGGTTCACATAAGCATTTTTTACTCTTTTTTCATAATTTTTTGAGTTGTGTGAAGTGTGAGCATACGAAAAGAAAATAAAGTGTACTCTCGTAGAACCTGTGTAGAAATCACTCTTCATCGAAATGAAATCAATGCATTTGCATGTAGTTTGGTTTTCATTGGTTTCTTGTGTGTCATACAAACACCATCGGTTTCAATTCCACTAACGACCAATTAAAATAAGTGCTATAAATAAAAAACAACTAGCAATTTTTTGTATTATTGTCATACACCAACAAGCTAGGTTATAGGGCCTTAGATTAGGTGAGTGGAGAGTTAACTCTCCAAGGCCACTCAAATATTGAAACATAGAAGCTTATTAATGAGTGAAATCCAACACCGTTAAGTGGGATCGGGAAAGCTCTCCTCCGAGAGAGTCAAGTGCGAGGGAAAGTGCGGGTAGAGAAGAGAGATACCCCCTCTCCTATTTGTTAAATCTTGACCTAAGACCGTTACGCCGGTTGCCGATACGGATTGGTGCCCATAGTTGCCTATCCTAGGGACCACACGGGTGATTTTTGGGGGGGGAATACTTGTGGTACCCTGAGGTAGACGTTGCATCACTTCCATAAGTGCTTTTGGAGGGTGCCCTTGCAAATCTTGGGGACTTGCACCGGCAAAAGGGGTCGTTGTTAGGAGGTCGGCATGCTTTCGTTTCTGTTACCTTCGTTAGTAGGCACGGGTCATAATTACCCCATACTACTTTCGGGAGGTCCTATTTTTTTGCTTCCTTGTATTTTGGTGTCCAGTCCTCATCACCCTGGAGCGGAAATACACGAGAGCTGCTTGTATGGCTGTATCTTAGGGACTTTGTAGAGTGTGCACTTTGCTCCTAGATTGCTTAGCTTCATATATTTTTTGAGTCTAATAAATCTCTTAAAGTGGTCGACCGATCGCCTCGTTGATCGAGGAGGCTCCGTGGGTTGTCTCCTGCGAATTCCGAGCCTTCTTCAAGAATGCGTAGGAGTAATTTAGAGGGTGAATTTCACCCAGACGTTTTCGAATGCGGCGGAGATAGATCATCGGTAGGGCTAGTTGTTTACGTGAGTCGGTTGCGGTGTTGGTGTCGGTCTTTGAGAGGAGTGCTTCACTCATCTCGTGGGTTTTATTTCCGGCGAGAACAAGTAGAAATAGAGGAAGTCCCTCAACCTGCGAGTATCTTCCATCTCCTCTTCCTACTAGTTATCCGTTTATCATCGAGTACATCGGACTCGAGTCTCGAGAGACTAGAGAGTCCTTATCCATCATATTCTCACCTTTCGATGGCCACGAATGGGAATGCAACTTCGGTTTGTGAGTTACGCAAGTATCCGAGACTCTTTCTTCTATTGAAGGAGGAAGCACTATTGCTATATCTACGATTGCTTCTAGTCTTGTTGTGTTTGGCTCGGGTCACACCCAAGCGCATGCTTCTCAATCTGGGTCCCTTTTGTTTCGGAATTCCCACTAGTGGGATTTATTCTTTTCCTTTTTACGCCCTGCTACGAGTTTGTATCTACACCCATATCCTCTATGGCTAGTGGATCAACTTCTTTTCAAGGGTTCCCCTTTGGAAGTGGGAACATCCCATAATTCAACCCCTTCCTTAGGATCTTTTCCTTTCACTTCCCAGGACTCAAAGTTTCAATCTATGGTGCGGAGGTCAAATTTATACTACCTTTACGGGGTTGGAAGCCTATTTTTACGGCATTAGGAGGCGGGAATCGAGTTTCTCACTTTGGTCACGAGGGAATGTTCCTTTCCCTTTGTCGAGTGCTTATCGGGGTTTTTTCTCCTTTTTAAAATTCTTGGAACCCCTCCCGGGGGTTTCTTCTTCATTCAATACCTCGGTGGGGGGAAATGGTCCGAGTTTATAGTAACTCCATGTTGGGAGGGAGTCCTTCTCCGAATCTTTGGGTCACAAGGATTTTCCTACGACCCAAGATTTTCTACGAACAATATCCGGCAACCTTGTGCCTCATCAAATCTAGGTTATTATTTTCGAATGTGGGGAATCCATCTATTAAATTTGGAAAACTAGGTCCAAACTCCATGTTGTGATGCTCGGATTAAGTGGCTAGTATTTTTGTTGGATTCCTCTTTTGGAGAGGTGTAAAATCCATATAAAATATATCTTAATCCGATGAGCGAGACATTTATTTTGAATTTATTATTTATAATAAATTATATGTGCGAGTCGGCCTTAAGGTTTCACACCCCCGGCGGATGTGTCACACACCCCAATGATGGATATAAATACGGGAAAAGTTGGAGAGCATTTCACCACAACTCAACACACATCTTCTTCTCTCATCGATTTAGTACGAGCTCCTTGGAGGACAAGTTCAACCCACACGTGTGAAGAAGAAGAAGGACGAATACTGTATGGTTTGAGTGAAGGGACGAATTCTGCAGACTAGGGTTTCTTTGGAAGTTTGACCCGGCGTTGACTTTGGTCAACGCATGGTCCGAAAAGAGCTGAAAATTGTTGGAGAGTTCGATTTAGAGAGGCCGTACACTTTGGCATAGAAATCGAGGTCAAAGGGTTGACCAAAGCTATTCTTTGCGTTGACTTTTAGCTTGCTGCCTGCATTGACTTTTACGGACAACGTTGAATTTTTTTGGAGTTGACTTGGGTTGACTCGGTTGCTTGATTGGAGGACTGTTGTGACACATTACGGGTTGGTGACCAAGGAGACTTTGCTTTGTGAAGCATCCTGTTGACCGCCATAACGCACCATCACATTTTTCTGTTTCCGGTTTGTCTTCTATAAGATCCACTTATATGTTCTATCGACATTTTACTTAACTATTTGTGTGATTCTTTGTAAGAAAAAGTAAATTTGCTTTAAGCATAGAACATCTACAAAAAAATTTACATGGTATCGGAAGTCGAGGGTGAAGACATGCCCTATCTTTAGCAATCACCATCGGAAGAAATGGGTTCCACAAGTTTTGAATTCAAGGAGAATGACAAGGTGACATTTGGAAAGGGATGACTTCCATGCATGGAAGATGATATTAGATCTCAAATTGGAAGACCATGATCTCTTGGATCATGTGCTTTGGGTAAGATTCAAGAACCTCCATCCAATGCTACCGTTTCTTTGCTAGAAACAAGTATAAGAAGGGAGAGATCAAAGCAAAAGGCGATGATCGGGGAATCCATACATAAGAGTCTAGTTGCCTATATATCTGAACTAGGCACATCCAAGGAGATGTATGATAAATTGATCCTTATGTTCAAAGTAAACAATGTGATCCAAGTGCTATTCCTCAAGAATAAGTTGAAGAATATGAAGAAGGGCCGGGATGAGTCTGTTCAAAATTACTTTCTGAAATTGACCGAAACAAGGAACAATCTGCTGGCTATTGGGGAGACAATAGCTGATCGTGAGATGGTTCTCACCGCACTTGGAGGACTCCCATATAAATGGCAAGTATTCACAACTACCATTCTCAATAATAATACCATTCCTAACTTTGATGAGCTTCTGTCTAGATGTATGCAAGAAGAAACAAGGATGAAGGAATTCGATAATGATAGAAATGTTGCCTATGGTGCTCATTCTAGAAAGAAGAACTCTGGTGGTTCTAAGGACAAAGGAAGAAAAAGGGCTCAAGAAAAGAAGGGTAAGTGTTTCACTTGCCATAGGCCTGGTCACTATGCTAGAGAATGCCCCTTCAAGAAGGATTCTCCCGATAGTGATGATAACAACAACAACCGAAGGAATGGGAATCGAAGAAATGACAAATCCAAAGGAAAGAGGAAGGCTCACTTTGGTGGAAACAATCAACCTTATAAAAGGTCTAGGAACACCAGGTATGAGGAGTCTAATGCTATTGATAAAAGAAATGAGTATATTCTTGTATCTGCTCTCTCTGCTACATCTCCGCCCGACACTATGGATGTACGACTTATCGATAGTGGTGCCTCAAGACACATCACTTGGATTCAAGGAAGCACTCTCGACATGGTTGAGAGGGATACTAATCTAGAAATTATCCTTGGAGATAATGCCACATATCCCGTGAAAGGGACGAGGGGCTGTGAACCCTCCACTTGTCTCAAGGACAAGTCCTACATTTGTAAGATGTACTCTATGTACCAAAATTGAAGAAGAACCTTGTGTCCGTATCGGCCATGGAAGACAAAGGATTCAATATAAAATTCTCCGATGGAAAGGTGCTCATGTGGAAGAAGAGCTTCAAGGAAGCTATCTCGATTGGTTTTAGAGTTGGCACACTCTACCGAGGTTGGAGGGAGTCCGGCTGGGAGCAATGACATGTGATACTATCAGACAAACCGAACTATGGCACTCGAAGATTTGGACACCTTCATTACAAGGCCCTTCCCGAAGCAAGGAAGGTGGTGACAGAGGGATGCGACTTTGGAAATAATCATGAAGGTGTATGTAAGGGGTCAGTGCCGAAGGAAAACATACAAGGGGACCTTTCCCCTCAAGTGTCACAAAGACATACGAAATTTTGCAATTGGTCCATTCGATCTATCCAGGTATGTTGCCGTGACATCCCTGGGAGGATTTTCTTACTACATGACATTCATCGATGACTTCTCTCGCAAAACACTGGATATACTTCTTGAAGAAGAAGGATGAGGCTTTCATGTGGTTCAGTACCTTCAAAGCCTTGGTGGAAAATATGACCGGAAAGAAGATCAAGATTTTGAGGACCGACAATGGCACCGAATATGAATCAAATGAGTTCAAAGACTTTTTGCGAGAGAAGTCGGCATTAAGAGGGAGACTACCACTGCATATACTCTGAGCGAGAATGGTGTTGCTTGAAAGCAAGAATAGGACTATTGTGGAAGCTTCCCATGCCATGCTATGTGACCGGGGTCTACCGAAGTTTACGTGGGGAGAAAGTCGCAAATACTACTGTGTATATTCAAAACCGATGCCCTCATTCCGCTCCGGGATTTGCAAAACTCCCGAAGAGGTTTTCTGCGGTAAGAAACCCGATGTCTCACATTTTAGAATTTTTTGGATGTCCCTGTCTATTTTCATGTGCCGAAAGAAAAGAGAAGTAAGTGGATGCTTACGGAAAGAAAGGAATGTTTGTAGGCTACGAGTGAGACATCTAAGGCCTATAGAGTATATGTACCCGGTCAAAGGGAAGTATATATATGCCATGATGTCACTTTTGACGAAGATGCTTCCTCTGAAGAAAGTAGTAGATCTTCCAAGATGCGAAGAAAATCATGAAGAAAGGCTTGGAAATCAAGAGGAACCGCAGGGATGAGACAATGCACGATATTGAAGGACCAATGGACGCTATTGATCCATCTCCTTCAACGGGAAAGAGACCATCATGGCTCGGGGACACCCTCGAAGATGCTGAGGGTCATGCTGCCCCAAGGGGGGACATTCGGGGAAAGCAAGAAGCCGTGTAGATACCCTTGGGTATCTAGCGCCATGAGTACTATTGTACAATGCTGAACTCTGGATCTTTTGAGGGAAGTCGTAAAGCATCAAGTTTGGAAGGATGCTATGCACGAAGAATATGAGTCCATAATGAAGAATGATGTACGGGATGTGGTCCCGAGACCGAAGGACAAATCAGTTGTCACCGCAAAATGGCTCTACAAGATCAAACATGGATCTGATGGGAGTGTTGAAAAGTTCAAGGCAAGATTTGTTGCCTGTGGCTTCTCTCAAAAGGAAGGAATAGACTATGATGACATATTTGCACCCGTGGCACGATATAGCACCATCCGATCAATCATAGCCCTTGCTGCTACACAAGGATGGAGTCTTCATCAGATGGATGTCAAGACCGCTTTTACGCATGGTGCAATAAAGGAAGAGGTGTATGTAGAACAACCTGCGGGATTTGAAGTTAAGGATCGAGACACTCATGTCTGCGAGGTTGAAGAAAGCCCTCTATGGGTTAAAGCAAGCACCCGAGCTTGGTACGAGAGGATGGACGGTTACTTGATGAAGGCGGGCTTCACTCGAAGTAATGTCGATCCAAACATTTACTTCAAGGTTGTGCGAGGGGAAGCCTCTCATTCTAGTGCTTTGTATGTGGATGACCTCTTCTGACGAGTCTTTCGACCCTCTCATTCATCAATGTAAGAGGGAGCTCGCTCGTCGAGTTCGAGATGAAGGACCTAGGGCTGATGCACTACTTCCTAGGCTTGGAGGTACGGCGAGAGACACGGAGAGATTTTTCCTTTCTCAAGGAAAATACATTGTGAAGCTTCTGGAAAGATTTGGAATGGTGGTCTGTAAGTCCGTGTCGACACAGATGGAACTCAAATTTAAGAAGTTGAGTGGCGGCGGCTACTTTGAGCCTATCTTGGCCAATCCTGCGAGTATCGTCAACTCATAGGAGCTTTGATGTTCTTAGTGAACACCCGACCCAGGATATATGTTTTGCGGTGAACAATTTGAGTCAACGGATGGTTGAGCCTCATCTTTTTCCCTTGGATTGGTGCTCAAGAATCTTCGAGATATCTTCGGGGCACGATAAACCATGAGGGGTGAGATACTGCTTGCCGGGAGTGTGACACTCAGTGGATATGTCGATGCCGATTGGGGTGTGGCGGTGTGGTGGATCGTAAGAGCACATCGGGATCTTTGCTTCAATCTTGGTTACGCCGATCTCATGGATGAGCGAGAAGCGAAGTCGGTGGCTTTGAGCACGCGGAGAGCCGAATACATTGCTTTGCAAGTATGGCCCTGTTGTGGAAGCGGTTTGGTTGCGTAAGCTCTTTAGTGAGTTGTTTGGACATGTGCTAGATACCACTTTGTGATACTCTGTGATAACCGAGTGGGATTCGTATGATTGAGAATCCCTGTGTTCCACGACCGATCCAAGCATATTGATATCGGGTACCACTTTATTCGGGATATGGTACAACGAGGCGTCGTAAGGCTCGATCATATAGGAACCGATGAGCGAGGTCACGGATATTCTCACTAAGCCCCACGGGGGAAGGTCAAGTTCCTAACCTTCGTGAGAGTCTTGGTATCATGGAACGACCCTATGATGTAGGGTCTGTTGGACGATGAGCTCGGGAGCTGCGGGGGGCTTTGGGGATAGCTTCTCGGAGCTATAAGCACTCATAATGCTTACGCCCCACCATTGTGATTATTGAGTTGGTTCACCTATCATTTATCCGTACCCGTATGCATCCTAACCATTGAGTTCGGGGCTCATGGGAAGTACCTCTCATTTGGCCAATGAGGTGGGAAAAGCTAGAGACTATTAGCAAATGCGATGGACGCATCGGAGATTGCCGTACTCTCTATCTAGGATGGCACGGTCCAACCACTTGATGCGGGATCAAGGTTAGTGAGGTACGGGACCTCTGCCCGACTTTGGGTCGGATGAACCAACTTCGGGTTGGTTGGAGACTCTTTGTGAGTACGATAGAGGTTTCGAACCTACGGGCCGATTATGTCGGTCGGGGGGATGATGTCTTTGTGGCTGACCCACTTATGTTCCGAAATAAAGAGGCCATCAAAGCAAGTTACGGTGGGATGATGCATGATGTTTGATTGCCCTTTGATGGATGTAGTTCTCCCTAGTTGAGAGGGAGTGTTAAATTTGGACAACTAGGTCCAAACTCCATGTTGTGATTCTCGGATTAAGTGGCTAGTATTTTTTGTTGGATTCCTCTTTCGGAGAGGTGTAAAATCCATATAAAATATATCTTAATCCGATGAAGCGAGAACATTTATTTTGAATTTATTATTTATAATAAATTATATGTGCGAGTCGGCCTTAAGGTTTCACACCCCCGGCGGATGTGTCACACACCCCAATGATGGATATAAATACGAGGCAAAGTTGGAGAGCATTTCACCACAACTCAACACACATCTTCTTCTCTCATCGATTTAGTACGAGCTCCTTGGAGGATAAGTTCAGCCCACACGTGTGAAGAAGAAGAAGGACGAATACGTACTGGTGAAAGTTTGAAGGGGACGAATTTACTGCGGCTAGGGTTTTCTTTGGAAGTTTGACTAGCGTTGACTTTGGTCAACGCATGGTCGAAAAAGGGCTGAAAATTGTTGGAGAGTTCGATTTAGAGAGGCCGTACACTTTGGCACGAAATCGAGGTCAAAGGGTTGACCAAAGCTGTTGTTACATTGAATTTTAGCTTGTCGCCCTGCGTTGACTTTTACGGACGACGTTGAATTTTTTTGGAGTTGACTTGGGTTGACTCGGTTGCTGATTGGAGGACTTGTTGTGACACATTATGGGTTGGGCGACCAAGGAGACTTTCTTTGGTTGAAGCATCCTGTTGACCGCCATAATGCACCATCACATTTTTTACATTTCCGGTTTGTCTTCTATAAGATCCACTTATATGTTCTATCAACATTTTACTTAACTATTTGTGTGATTCTTTGTAAGAAAAAATAAAGTTACTTCAAGCATAGAACATCTACAAAAATTTACACCATCCTATGGGGGATGGAATTCCCAGAGCTCCTCCTCGATTACCATTTACGGCAAAGTTAAACTTGCCATATTTGTCGAAATTGACTAACGACCCTATCAGATATAGTCCGGGGTGGCCTCCGGTTCCCACCAAACTACCCTCGGACATCCCAAAAGTTTGAAGGGAAGAATGGAGAGGATCCAACGGATCATATCACCACTTTCCGTTTATGGTGTTCATCAAACTCCACGATTAATGATTCGATTAGGTTGAGGTTATTTCAATGCACCTTAGACTGGAAATGCGGCCAAGTGGTATATTGAGTTAGCGGGAGGGCGGTTTCGACACTTTTGGAGATACGGCTACCATGTTTCTAAATCATTTTCGATTTCTGTCCGTTACAACGTCGGATCGAACTCTGGCTAATTTTAAGCGAGGACAAGGCAACTCACATTTCGATCATATTCGGGAATGGCGAAGAAGGAAGAGGCTCATTAAAGCCTATATTCCTAATGAATTCCTTACGGAATGGTTTTTGAAATCCTCGCAGTACGTATATTTCTAAGGACGTATCCCTATCGGGGGTATTTTACGAAGAAGCGAGGCTATTTTTTAGGGCTTAGCAATTAGAACCGATTTATTCTCGGTCTAGAGTCCTCAATAAAAAATTTTCACGATGCTCCTCACTCCAAATTGGACTTGTCAAAATCTAAACCTGGTCCTCATGGTAATGGACTTATTGGTTCGATCGATAGCGGTGCAACTAACTTTGCTTAGTCAATTGCAACGATTGTCCATACAATCTGCTTCTTCTAGTCAAGTCGTGCCTTTAGTGTCAACTCCTTCCCGAGTCTTTGTCAATAAATGCGGTCCGGACTTCTAACACCAAAGGAAATCAACAATCGAAGGGAAGAAGAAGGGACGAGAATAATAAAAATAAGGGAAAATATGGAAAGGGAATGAAAATAAATCCAACGAGCATGTTGGTGAGGGTCAAAAGGATAAAAAGAAAGTGAAGTTTCCATAAAAGTTACGTAATGGAGACCATCTTACTCACCTTTGCCCTAAAATTCGGGATGTGCGGTGCTTGTTAGCTCAACGGGGGTTCTTCCGGTTCCCGAGCTGTGTTAACAAACCCTTTTCCCCCAAGGGCGAGAAATTAGTTGTTGGTGCGAAAACAAAAAATGCGGGATCCCTACGGGGGCACCCGGGGAAGGGGAAAACACATCAAACATATATATGATGAGTGGTCACGCGAGATATCGTTACGAGATCTCGTGATTATGGCGAAGCCGAGTCTTCGAAAGCCAAGGGTGCCCCTCGATAGTGTTGATCCGTTTGCATATTACGAGGCCCCATGTTGAGCCTATACCTTGGATGCCAAAGGCATTTACAAAGCATACGATGATTAATCCAAATTCCAAGGCCACCCCGGAACTACTCTATTGTAGAAGATTTGGCACGAGTCCTTGTGCCATGTACGCTCTCGAGGTGCTCCGGTCTTGTCCGGCTCGGCGAAGTGCTCTCCTCACTTGCTATTGGGGCTGGTGATCCAAAGAACTCTCTTATGATTACATTTGATATTTCTAATTTTAAAAGGGACTCCCTCATCATATGGATTTCCATATTAGATCGCTTTATCGAAAATTCAATATATTTCGAATAGTCATAGACGAGGGTGCTTCCACGTGTGTGATGTCTCTTGCATGATGGAAAGGAATAAGATCTCTCACGAGTTGTTCCTTCAACCACTCTTACATTGCGTTTAATGGTCATTCTCATAGGCGCATGGTATTGTCCCATCTTTGCCCATACGTGTTGGGGGGCAAAAGCTGTTAACATCGAGGTTGAGATAGTCAATGCAAGCTTAGACTATAACCTTCTATTGGGGAGAAAGCTGGATTTATGAGATGGATGCTATTGCATCCTCATTATTCCACATTGTTTGTTTCCCTCACGAAGGGAGGATTATCACGATTGACCAATTGGATTGTTCTCCTATAGACCCGAATGCATCTACTGACTCAACTATTCATTTGGTGGATAATACCAAACCGCACTGTTGAGAATCTAGGGGTTGGAATGTATTCTTATTTGATGGGTACTTTTGATTTTCTACCTCCTTCCTTTCATATAAATGAAATTTCATACTCCAAGGCTCCTATTCAAAGAGATTTCTTTAGAACTCATTATTTTTTGAACCCTTGGAACTTACCTTCCCCTACCTCCACATTAGTGAAAGGTCAAGTAGGTGGAATGGAATTTCCTATGTCTGCAGTGAGATTTCTTATAGCTCTATTGTTGACTCTACATAATCCACTCCAATTTCTCTTTCATCGGAGGAATTGGATGGAGATGTGGCTGACTTGGACTCTTAGTTCTTCTTCCACCCGAGATTTCCTTGATACCACTCTTCCATCCGAAGAGGCTATCTTGGAAGCTATGACTGGTATAGATAGATCGCAGGGATTATTTGCATCATCGGTCTTACTTTTTACCAGATTTGAGTGAATTTGAATCAATTTTTCCTAGTCCTCGGTCTTACGGTCTGTTCACCTAGTCTTGAACCCTTTAGCACCAACATAGGTATTTTACGAAGGGAACATGGCTGTAATTTCTCCTACTATCCCGGTGAACATTTCTAGAAATCCCAACACTATCGAGAATGTTTTCATCGAGTTGAATGTTCCCTTGAAGAGATTAAAATTTACCCCGATCTCTTTTGAGAGTTTAGGGATGTGTTCGCTTGGTCTTATGAGGAAATTCCTGGTATAGATCCATCTATTGTCCGACATGAGATCAAGTTATACGAAAATGCTAAGCTTTGTTAGGCAAAATCTTTGTCAGGTCAACCCTAGGAAGGAAACGACTATCAAAGTTGAGGTGGAGAAAGTCTGCTCAAGGCGAGATTCATTTTCCCTATTCCTTTGACGAGTGGGTTTCAAATCCGAGTCCTGGTGGACAAGAAACAAGGAACAATTCGAGTTTGCTTTGATTTTAGAGACCTAAATAAAGCATGTCCTAAAGATAATTACCCCATACCATTCATAGATCGGATTATCGATGAGTGTGCGAGCAATGATATTTTCTCCTTCATGGACGGTTTTTACGGATATAATAAAATTACTATCCGTCTTGAAGATCGACATAAGGTCGCATTTATTTGTCCACTGGGGTACCTTTTCTTAGAAGAAGATGCCTTTTGGCCTTAAAAATGTTGGAGCTACTTTTCGGCGGGCCATGTCATATGCCTTCCACGACATCAAACATATTATCAAGGCATACTTGGATGATTTAGTTTCTCTTTCTCGCAAGAGAATCAATCATCCTTTCTCACCTCTGTCAAGTATTTGAAAGATGTCGATATTACAATATCCGGTTGAATATAAACAAGTGTGTTTTCGTGGTCACATCCGGTCGATTGTTGGGATTTATTGTGTCTACGAAGGGATTCGGGGAAGATCCCTTCAAGGTTGAGAACAATACTTACATTGCCTCCCCCATCCTCTACTCATCAACTTCAAAGTCTACAAGGAAAAGCTAATTTTTACGTGGAGATTTATCGTAAATTATGCTAAGATTACAAATGGATTTATGAGATTATTGAAGAAGGGAGTTCCATTTTTATGGGATGACTTTGCTCAACGCTCATTCGATACTTTGAAAAAAAGCATTGACATCTCGATCCTATATCGAGTCCACTCGATTATAGCAAGGATTTCCTCTTGTATCTCGCAGCGACGAGAATCTACCATTGGTATGGTTCTGGTTCGGGGAGGATGATGCTCTTTTAGAGCATGTTATATATTACCTTAGTTGAGGCTTGGTAGGACTCGAACTCCAGTATTCTCAGATAGAGAAGCTTTCTTTATGCATTGTTCATGTTGTATAGCGGCTCGAGACATTATATTCTTCTTCAAAAAACTTATGTTTTGGCGAGCAATCAATCCATTTCGAGTTTGTTCTCAACGAGCGAGTGATTGAGGGGAAAATACAATAGATGGATTGTGATTTTTCGAGAATTTGATCTAGAGTTTATGTACGCCAAGTCCAAGAAATCATTATTTTTTTGCGAGAATTAATTTATGAGTTTCCCCTGTGGAGAAGAGATAATTTATGATGAATCCTTTCCGGATGAACATCTTTTTTCTCATTTCTTCACAATATCCTTGGTACGGGGATCTCATAGTATATCTTCAGATTGCAAAGTTTCCCTCGACTTTTTCGAAAGATGAGCATCGTAAGTTATGTCACCTAGCTAAAAATTACTTAATCATTGGTGACACTTTATGCGCGTCGAGGGGTCGATTTGATCCTTAGACGATGCTTAACTCTCGAAGAAGGGCTGAGGTTGTGTTGAATGATTGCCACGGTGGAGCTTGTGGTGGTATTTTATCCGGGCTTGCTACAACCCAAAAAATCTTGCGTGCAAGATACTTTTGGCCTTCAATTTTCAAAGATTTCATGGAGTCGGTCGGATGGTGTCATCCATGTCAAGTGTATACTCAAAAGATGCATGCTCATCCGGCTCTTCTCTTCCCCGTCGTCACTTTGTCGGTCCCTTTACAAAGTGGGGTATTGATTATACTACTTATAACCCGCCTTCGACTAAAGGTCATAAGTACATTATTGTAGTAGATAGAATACTTCACAAAGTGGGTCGACGCTATGCCCACTTTTGGGAATGACGGTGAGACAACAACTTTTTTTTCTCTTCAATCAAGTCATTTCTCGTTTTGGTATTCCTAAAGAGATTGTCATTGATCATGGCAATCACTTTAGAACAACATGATGGCTGAATTGGCTCTAAAATTAGGTTTTTGGAAGGATAATTCATCTCCATATTATCCTCGAGGCCAATGGGCAAGTGGAAGTCGTGAACAAATCCTTGAAGACAATTCTTCAACGGACAATTGATAAAGCTCGATCCAATTGGCACATTATGTTGTATCCCTGCACTTTGGGCATACCGGATGTCGAGTGAAAAATGCAAGCTGTTTTTTTACTCAGTTTCAACTAACTTATGGATTGGAATCCATATTTCCCATTGAGTGTGAAATTCCTTCTCTTAAGTTAGTTTGTAGAGCTTCTTCACGACACTTCTAGTCTCGAAGAACGTCTCCTTCATACGGAACATCTCAATGAGCGGCATCGAGATGTCACCACAATGAGCGAGGCACATAAGAAGTGGGTAAAATTTTAGTATGATAAAGTGGTCAAACCTAGGGTTTTCTTCGAAGGAGATCTTGTCTTGGTTTATGCCCGGGAGAAGGATGCCACGGGGGCGAGTAAATATAAGTCTAAGTGGTATGGTCCCTTCATCGTTAAAAAAATTCCTCAAGAAAGGAGCTTATGCCTTGGTTAATTTTGAGGGAAATGAGTTGGCGGAGCCCGGAAATGGGCTCTATCTAAAAAAGGTATTATGCCTAGGCCTCGGCACTGCCATCTCACTTTTTTGTATAAATTTTTGGTTTTTGTACATATCCGAGTTTTCGGTCTTTGATGTGATCGTGATGTTTTTTGATTTGCTTTGGCGGAGTTGTGTTGGATGACATGATTCATTTTGGTTTCGCCGATGGTGCTAGTAGACACACACCGGAACTTGGCTTTCACGGGTTGGGTACTTCTTATCCATCCTGTCGGTTGTTAGTTTCAAGAGGTGTCGCATTGGTCTTGCTTCAAACAATTTAGCGAGAATACTGCTTTGCGATAATTTATCTACTCTCGAAGGAAATATTTTTGGTTGTTGATTCGTTGGTAGTTTTCTTGGACTCCCGATTAGTGGTATCACGAGTTGAAAAAATACATATCGGGTTCAAGATCCATTTTTGCTCCGATTTTTTTTAGGGTAAGTTTGTTACAAAGATCATTTCAATTTATAACATTTATTCATATTCCTCAAGGCGACAATTGGATGGCGAGACTTATTGGCTAATCAAGAAATTGATTGGCATATTCATCATTCAATACTTTAATCAAGTCATCAAATTCATCATACATTTTCATACATTTGAATCATCACATCATATAAATCATCGTATATATATACATAGTCATAATGTTCAAAAAAATTACACAAAAAATTTGGACCCATATGTCCTATAAAATTAGGGCTTATGCTGATCATGTTCGATATAAAAAAATATAGTATAGTCATTCGGTAAAATCTATATATATCTAATCATGTGGTCCCCTGCCCTACGATTCGTGTTCTTATAGAACATGATAGTAGTCACTACATGATGGAATAAGCGCACCCGATCTCGTGGTACTCGACTACCGATCTCCGGATAGCCTATGGTAGGTCCTCTCTCTGAGACATAGGCACTTGGTGAGTTAAACTCTCCAAGTTTCTCTAAACAACATGAAGGGTTCTACGAGGGCCTTCAACATCCGCTTTGCCTTTGCGGCGCTTATGCCTTGGGTATCCCTCAAGACGGATTTGAGTCCCATATCTATATCATGGTCATCACATAATTTTGTAAGTCATTTGAATCCAATCAAAAACATTTTTTTTCATTGTTGCATATATTGAAAAATTCAACCAAAAATAATATAATAAAAAAATTGCAGTCTCACCGGTGCACCCTATCTTTCACTGAGTGGAAGGAATAAGTACGGATCACCACTAAAATCCATCCCGAGCATAGGGATAATCCTCCATGATCGATAACTTGTTCCTCCCACCATTGGAAGAACTCGTCATCCCAAGTGGTTCGGGGAACTTCACTTCCCCCAATCTCTTCATCAAGTTAGCCCATCATGCTATTCTTGGATTTCGGGAGCTGCTATAGGGTAAAATGCTTGGGTTGTTGGTTATCGTATATCCCTCTCGGGGCTTTCCGGTGCGAGGTAGACGAGTAAGATTAGTGTATACAGTTTACAAAGATGGCATATACATGTTTATATTAACTTAAAAAACACTTGATGGAAAAAATATAGAATATTACCTCTTTAATGATCTTGGAGTCCTTTGGAGAGCACTAAGTAGCGAAGCGACATTTCTCCTCACCGGCTCCAAATCTAGATCCTGCAATCAATTAAAGCACCCGTGTAATTTCTAACATAACATACATTTCCTATCAATTAAGCTAATATATAATAAACATTTAAATGTCGCACATCTAAGCCATTCATCTCATGTTATATAAGTGATCAAATATTAATGACAATATCAATGCATAGAATGGACAAAACGAGATACGAGTTCTATTAATTTGTAAAAAGGAGGATTACGACCGTCGGTTGCACCAAGCCCTCCTCGGCCTTACAATCTCTCTATCTCTCAAAGTGGTGATGTCTTGATCAACAAGTTCTCAATGAACCTCTTTGACCTTTGACCTTCACACTGCAACAATGATCTCTACTTCACAAGTATTCGAAAACTTGACAATCCTTCGACCTTGAACCAAGAGCCTTCAAATCCATTTTATAGGAGATGGAGAGAGAAATCATTGCCCTTCTCTTTCTACCGGTTCTTGAATAGAAAAAACCAAGATGTTTCTCCAACCTCCATGCTTTTGCCTTCTTTGAGAGTTTAGTTGTTTATGGCAATGCCTAATAAGAGTTAGTGCTTTGCAGTTTCCTTTTTATCTTGACTCTCTTGTGAGAAAAAAGCTGGAGATTCAAATCAATCTCCGCGGGTTTTTCTGTTTCAAACTTAAAACACGGGGAACTCTACCCTCTAGTGTAAACGGGAGGCGTTGCCCTAGCCACTAACGTGGTCTATTCATCTGATCAGCTGCATTATAACGCTCTTGTGTTGTTATAGATAGGCGTTACCTTGGAAGAAATAGGTTTAATTTAGGTCTTTGTATTCCTTCCATATTTGTCTTCTCCTTTGAGTGATGAGGAGGTATTTTGACTTGTAACGAGATGCCCCCCTAAAGTGTGAGGTAAGGAGACGAAGACGATGGCCGAAATACTTTACAAAGTGTGTAATAGAGATAAAGAGATTGAAAAGGGCGAGGAAAACTCTGAAACAACAACATATGTCAAAAAATATAGTATCTGCCTTGAGTCGGGCATTCCCATGCTCGGTAGCTTAAACAACATGATTTCTCTAGAATAGCGATATGAAGAATCTCTCCACCAATAAGCACAATGTGGGAGTGTACGTCATAACGAGGGATCGAGCTGAAAAAGTCTGTCTCCATAAATAGTATCGCAACTTGGGGAAGGGAACACAACTTTAATGATGTAACCTTCTCCCCCAAGGTCTTGATCTCCGATCCGCTTAAAATGCATATTCCTCAACATGTGAATGAAGGAGGCTGTCGTTGAACATGTGAGAAATCGTCGATTACCCGGTCGATAATGAAAACTATTAACGAGATGCGAAGGTGGCCACCGATAATGATGATGGTCCCTAAGATGCACGAGTAAAATCTAGCGAGTGTGAATAAAATGAGTTGAATTCGAACACTCATAGAATTATTCAGCCCCAGGGAGCCAATGATGAAGACTCTGATCAAACACAAGACTACACCTTGCATGATGTCTACAAGTATGCGAGTGCTGATGGGTTTACGGATCAACTTCCTAGATAATATCTTTGAAGTCGATAGGAAGAGTTACGTTGAAAGGTAGGCACGAGGCGTCCTACATCGATCAACATGAAACGGAAACCAGCTGATTTTGTTTATGATTGAGATAATGAAGAGTAAATGGGGATGTCGGACGACAAATAATTTACGGCATAATGAGCGGTTTGGTTGATAACGGGGAGCCGATAGATAGTGAGATGCTGCTTGAACAATAGAAGGCACGTAACGGGGTACTAGGCGTGTGAGGTTTAATGAACACCAAAGAGTGTGTTAGGATTTTACCGGTGCAAGGACAACTGGGAAATGAAGGCTAATACTCATAGATGGTAGGGTTAGGTGCATTTGTGTGAAAGAGTTTTTACAGGGAAGTGTCATGTTCAAGAATTTTTCTGTCACAAATCGACCTTTACGAAATGTAACGGAGGTAGTATCCATTTTGTCAAAAAAATTTCCCCGTATGATTAAGTTTAACGAGTCCGAGACAAGTAAACTCCGTGAATTTTTCATTTTTTAGAGAGTACGAAAAATATCATAAAAGACAATGCCGCGCCCACGATGCGATTAGGTTTAACGAGTCCGGATGGGTAAACTCGGTGAATTTTTCATGTTTAGAGAGTTTGAAAAATATCGTAAAAGATGACTCCATTGGGGGTACCTTTGCCATGTCTTGATAACAGGGCACGACAAAGGGATAATAGTAAGCCCAGAAAGCAGTTCATTTTCCGTAAGTTAGTCCATCGAAGCTAGGGAAAAAGTGAGAAATCTATGTTCGATGGACGTCTACCTCATTTTGTTATGAGTACAAGGAGACGGAGTAAAATCAATACTCTTTGTGAAATTTTTAACGAGTCCAACAAAGAAAAAATCGATACCCTCAGTGAAATTTTTAACGAGTCATGCGGAGAAAACTCGTTTACCTCCAGTGAAATTTTAGCGAGTCACACAGAGAAAACTCGGTTACTTTTTTCAGTTTAAAGAGCTTTGAAAAAGAGGAAAAGAATGGCTCCTTTCTCTTTGTCGTGGTAGTTTAACGGGCCCGACAAAGTCAACTAGGGGTTTTTTTTCGGTTTTATGAGCGAGAAAAAAGGTTCCTAAAAAAGAAATCTCGGTGCTTCTTCATGGTTTTAATGAGTTTGAAGAAGAGAACTCTAGGTTTTTTGGATTAACAAGCAAGAAAAATACCATATAAAAAAGAACGATCGATATCAACTTCGTATAAGTTTAACGAGTCCGAAGAAGGGAACTCGAGGTTTTCGGATTAACGAGCGAGAAAAATACCGTAAAAAGAATGCTTGAAATTTCTTGATCTCTTTCTCGTCGATAGAAGGATCTATGTCGGGGAATTTTCTTGTGAGGACCAAGCAAACACATCGCGGAATTCCTTGAAAAGGGATGTGAAGCACGCAATTTCCTCAGGATCGCAGTCGACTCCAATATGAATATTTTCCACGATACCCTTTTTGACCGAGATATCAATGAGCATTGTCTTAGAAAGATTACCCATGTTCCCTTATGAATTGATAGTTTGAAAATTCGTATAAGCGGAGGGAACCATCTCAGGTTGGTCAAAAGATGGGATTTCAGTTTTTATCACCTCTGAGTCAATCATCGAAGCGCGATGGTGAAACTCTCCCCAAGGTCGTTCTTCTAGAGACATGATCTCTCGAATAGCTTCGTCTATAGGCAATACTTCATTGAGGAGATCCTTAGAGAGAACTGTGATGGGTGGGAGGTTTGTACCGTTGGTCGAAACCATAGCAGTGGAGGGTTCATATGTGATTTGGATGGCTTGGTAAGCCAACTCGGCTGGTGAGAGCGGCATCTGATCTCTGTAGGAATCAATGTATGAAGGTACCGGGATGATCCATGGGTCGATAGAGCCATCCAAAGTGGTGGATATCATTGCAACCGTGTTTGGGATCTGTGGCAGCGGGAGAGGAAAACAACCCAGTAGGGAAGATGCCTTCAGAAGACCGGTACTGATACTGACGTAAGATTCAGGAAAGCCTCCTATTAGGGGTGGAATGCTACTTGGTAATGTGGCATAATCAGGGGTGCAGAAGGATAACTGATCCACTGTGACTATTCTCCCATCCAATGGAAATAGGATGAGTCGGAAGACCGAAGACATAATGGCGGTCATGGCATAAGACCAACTGTGACCAAGCAATATATTATAGCCTAGATGGCATTCTACGAATTCAATGTCCACGTTTACCATTTTCCCACTCAGAGTGATGGGAAAGCTAGCAAGGTATCCTTTTGGGAGGAATGTGTGGCCATCGAAAGCTTTGAGGGAATTCGATGGCAGTGTTAAGGTAGGAGAACCCAAATTGAGCCAGCAAGCTTGTGACATAACGCAGGTCGAAGCACCTTCGTCTATGACAGTGCGATGGATTGGTCTCCCTTTCGACACAACCTACACCTAGAATGCGAGTTGGTGTGAGAGGCGAGGTTTATATTTTTCCATATCAAAGATAGCTAGCATGGAATCCTGGGGGTATATTCCACCAATGGTCGAAAGCAAGGCTTTCCTTTGTGCTGGATAGGTTTGTAATACTTCGAGAGTAGACATAGCTGACGATGCCTACGCCAAATCTTCTAGAATGTTGTAGTTTTGGGCTACACGTGCAGAGGTGTTATGAGTCGTGCGTCGAAGTGTCCCTTTGGGGGGATGAATCACGGAGTCAGCAATAGGCCGTTCGATATGCAAATCGTTGGGTGGCGGTGGATTTGAACTATTACCAGGTTCTTGAGCATCTATGGTAGGATTTCCGTAAAGCTTGGCTCTTGTTTGAAGTTCAACACTCTCAATGCCATAAATGGCAGATGGTCCTTCACCGGAAGGATGTGAACCACCATTGCCCCGTTGATGGGGTTGTGGCAGATTGTCAACAATGTGTTGATGTTGCTGTTGTTGATTAGGGAAAGGATTATGAAGAACAGCAGGTATTCACCCAGAATCCTTGTTTGCAATAAAATCGCTGCATTCCTGCAGCCAAGGACATTTGTATGTCAAGTGGTCCTCTGCACAGATCTTGCAAGGAAATTTCATGGGTTTATCTTTCCCTTTTTCATTTTTGGCAGCGTTTTTCTGATTAGGGTTATTCTAATTATCTGACTGATCTTCCGAAGAATATGTCTTTTTCTTGTTCTTCTTATTTTTCTCGCTAGGTTTTTGTGAGGTTTGCATAGAATTCACCTCAGTGGTAGGAAGAGTAGTCGTTTGGTGAGGGGCGGTGGCAGCCGACAATGGCTGGGAGGTTTTCCCCCGAGACAATTTTGTGGCTACACTAGAGATCGTGCCAACGAGACCATCGGCATGAGCTCCAGTTTTCTGAGTAGCCGGAGGATTTGGGTTACCAGGGGCATTGGGGAGAAAATCATATAGCGTGCCAGATTGTGAATAGATTAAATCCAAATGTTGGGCACGTCGAATGCATTTATCTTCTGTAACCACACCGGAAAGGCCAATGTCTTTAGAAATGTAGGGTAAGAGGGACTTACAAAACCAATTTGCTAAGAGATGATCCGGGATTGGCGCTTTGACTAACCTCCTTCGACGTCTCCATTCATGAATGTGATCAGAGCTGTGGGTGGCGGTGTCTTGGCGTAGAGAAGTTAACAGTTCCGTTCCAGTTTCAAATCTAATTGGTAATTGGAAGTTCTTTAGAAACTCCGTCGGTAAAGCACCAAATGTATTGATGGCGGCGCATGGAAATTCAATGTACCACTTGGCAACATTTCCTGTAATCGTGCGGGGAAACAGTCGAAGCCAGAAACTATCATCCACCATGGAATTGGATATAGACCATAGATGAAAGGTAGTGATGTGTGCGATTGGGTCGTCCCCTTTTTTCTCATCGAACTTCGAGATGTCAAAAGGAATCTTATGCGGTACTGGAGGCCAGAGTGAGTTGTGGTTGATGGGATCATTAGTCAGTTTATGGATATCGGGGATTTCCAAAGCTGCCAAAAATAGCAATTGTGGATTTGCCCCCGAATCTAACCAAGGCAGTATGGGCTGACTACTTAGACCATAGGGTCCACCCATCAATGTGTTACCAGGAGGATAAGTATGACTTTGATAAAAAATTCCTATAGGTGGGGGAGTAGGGACATACTGTTGCTGTCCATAGGGCATATTGTATTGCAGGGCGAACGGTTGGTTGCCCCCAGTATAAAAGTGCCCTCCCATTCCAGATGTAGGTTGGGGTTGGTTAGTCCAAATGGATGCAATAGAGTTTCCCGGAGGCATGCTACTACTTGCATAGTTTGGCAATGGCATAGACCCTACACCTATATTTGAACCACCTAAGGGAATATTATTTACAATAGGTTGTCCCATTTTTCCTAAGGATTGCAGGGGAAGTGAAATGTTCCCTGCTACCTACGTGCTGGTGACACTGCCCCCTGGTATAGTGGCCAAGGGGTTTGAACTCAGCAGAGGGTTCCAACTGAAAGGGTTGCTAAACGGAACCAAAGTAGTCATAATCGTAGGGGGAGAAACAGTGGGTCCCAATGTGGTCACGGTAGGAGTAGATCCCGAAGGATTCGGCAAGCCACTGATAGTTGTGTTGACCATAGGGTTTGGATTAGGTATATGTTGACTACTGGGATTACCAAGTGATGGCATAGAACTGAGGACCGGCGGGGAGGATGGTGGCGAACCTGGGAGGGTTTCCATTGGCATCGACCCTGGGGATGCTGGTGGTGAAATGGATGTTTGTGCGGCCGAAGACATCTCTTGGCATGGTGGTACTTGAACTATCACAGGCCCCAATGGATCAGTGAGTGGAGGATTGTAATGAGGTACAACCCCTTCCGTGAAAGGGTCCTCCGAGAATTCCATATGATATGAGGCTACATGAAAATCAGGATTTGTCAAAAAATACTGCTCTTCCGTAGAAGGCACGAGTTCACCAAGGTTCAACTCTTCCTCAATAGTTAGAAGAGGTAGACCTTGCTGTCATCAAGACAGACGGCGTGGGTCGGATGACGCCATGGTGACCTGTTTAGTTTTAACAAATTTTAATAAATTGTGATGTATTATAAAGTCTCAATGACAGTAACCACACACCTAAAAAATAAAAAAGGACTCTAAAATCAATCAGCAAGCAGCCAGAATAGGGTGCCCTATCTGAGTACTACCATTTGCTGGTGATGAAATCCAGTATCATAATAGTATACAGAGAGGGTTGGTCGAAAGTACAGTTACGGTCACTCTAGAGCTTTGCCCGAACCTCAGACGATAGGTGTAAGCACTCTCGTGAAGACGATTACCCTCCTAAAGACCGAAGACAGAGTGGGTCCGTCTGTTTTAGGTACCAGGACAGCTCGTCCCAGTCACCTTGTGTAAGTCCCTAAAAATTATGGCCATTAAAGATACCTCAAATCACAGACATCATCAGGGGGATCCACGGTCAAGGACATCGTGCTATATGGGTAGAATACCTAGATCCCAGATCTAGTTTCGACATCCCCAAAGGGAACCCCAATATATAACACACCCACCGGATGTAGTCAAAGGCGGGCTACCTTCTTGTGCACCCAAGTGTTGTCGCGCGCTGAGCTCTAGTAAAGGAACGGTCCCAATAATATGAGTGCAGTAGGATTTCGCTCGTTAATGACTCTAGTTTTAAGTTTTGAGATATTGGGTGATTTTCTCACTTTTCCTAACCCAAGATCCTAGCCTGAACTATTGTTTGTGTGAGCTCAAAAAAGAGTAATGTGATTGATTTTATTATCGCTTGATTCTTAGTGTACTTTATTATTAGTCTTGCGGAGGGGGAGTAGACGTATGAAATGTAATGAGATTGTGACTCAAGAAACCATGCAAAATATGCTCTAAATATTCAATTCGATGAAGAGTATTTCTACAAGAAGAGGTTTCTTTTCAACATCCATGAACTAACATTCAAATAGCACAGTTCAACTTTAAAGATTCAGACTTCTATCTACCTCTTCTTAACAGTCTATGAACTGAAATTTTCAGAATAAACTCAGCTAGATGCAAAAAAAAAAAGAAAAAAAAGAAAAAAAAGAAAAAATTCTTCTCTAAAAATTAAATTCTTTTAACACTAACTTTCCAAACAAGAAAAAACAAACAGAAATGTCAGTTTAGTAAACAAGCACAGGGATTCAGTCAAGGAGAGATACTGATGGCCAAAAACTATGCAGCCAAAACACAATCACAGCAGTGAACAACAAATTTTGGCTGAGTAACGCACTGTCTCTGAGTAAAGACAGCATTAATCCAGAGACTAATGCACTATATTTAAGCATAGGCTGCGTTATAACACACTGGAAAACCTGAAGAGGTAGCGTTAGCCAGGGAAAAATTCTTCAGATGGTCAAACAGAAACAGGATTGAACTCTGCGAGCTTTTGAAATGTCTACTAGGCATAAGTACTGGTCAGAAGGGTCTATGAACAGAGGAAAGAAGAAAGGAGGAAAGAAATAGTCCAGAAACTATGGGGAAACTCCCCAGTGGAGTCGCCAATTCTGCTATAGGGTAAAATTCTTGGGTTGTTGGTTATCGTATATCCCTCTCAGGGCTTTCCGGTGCCTGAGGCAGACAGTAATATTAGCTATATGGTTCACAAAGATAGCATATACATGTTCCTATTAGCTTAAAAATATTTGATAGAATAAGATAACATATTACTTCTTTAATGATCTTGGAGTCCCTTGGAGGGCACTAGGCAGCGAAGCAGAGGTTCTCCTTCACCAGCTCCAAATCTTGGTCCTGCAATCAATTAAAGCACCTGTGTAATTTCTAACATAACATACATTTCTTATCAATTAAGCCAATATATAACAAACATTTAAATGATGCACAACTAAGCCATTCATCTCATGCCATATAAGTGATTAAATAATAATGACAATATCAACGCATAGAATGGACAAAACAGATACAATTCTATTGATTTGTAAAAAGGAGGATTACAACCGTCGGTTGTACCAAGCCCTCCTCAGCCTTCCAATCTCTCTATCTCTCAAAGTGGTGATGTCTTGATCAATAAGTTCTCAATGAACCTCTTTAACCTTTGACCTTCACACTACAACAATGATCTCTACTTCACAAGTATTCAAAAATTTGACAATCCTTCGACCTTGAACTAAGAGCCTTCAACTCCATTTTATAGGAGATGGAGAGAGAAATCATTGCCCTTCTCTTTCCACCAGTTATGAATAGAAAAAACCAAGATTTTTCTTTAACCTCCATGATTTTTCCTTCTTTGAGAGTTCAGTTGTTTATGGCAAGGTCCAATAAGAGTTAGTGCTTTGCAGCTTCCTTTTTGTACTCACTCTCTTGTGAGAAAAAGCTGGAGATTCAAATCATTATCCGTGGGTTTTGCCCATTTTAAACTTAAAACACAGGTAACACTGCCCTCTAGTGTAAACAAAGCGTTTCCCTAGGCACTAACGCAACCCATTCACTGATCAGCTACGTTATAACGCTCTTGTGTTGTTATAGAGAGGTGTTACCTTGGCAGAAATAGGTTTAATTTAGGTCTTTGTATTCCTTCCATATTTGTCTTCTCCTCTGAGCTGATGAGGAGGTATTTTGACCTGTAACAAGGTCTCCTCTGGATTTGAACACAGATGAGAATAAAATCATCTTCTTCAACATTCTGATCTTCTTGGAGAAGACTCACAAGCTGAGCCAAGAAAGTTGCTTTGATACCACTGTAATATTCCTTTTTCAAGAATGCTAGCAATCATCAATCTATTCCAGAGATTGATTGAAGGGGAATTTACCCGATATGTCACCTTCTTAAGGAAGTGTGAGATCCGGAGGCTATCTGGCCCTTTTCAGACTCTGTCTATAGAGCTTCTTGAAGAATCCCACTCAAAAGTGAGCTACAGCAATATGCAAACATAAACATGAGCATACCATGAAGAGACAGCGTTATTTTATGAGATGTGAGACAAGGAGAGGTATGAATAGCGAAGAATAATGTATAGCAGCAAAAGAGAGTACAAGTCTTGAGGAAACAACCTCTCAAGAAAGGAAATGCAGCCTCAATAATACATGTACATGAATATGAAAGAACACTGCTATTTATGCATAAACCCAGGCTATCAGGATGCAGTCTATGATAGAATACTACTGCAAAATGATTTCAATACATGAATATGGAAATATATGGCTCAAATAAAATAGGGGAGCAAATCTCTAACCCTCAGAAACAATAATACATCAATCCTCCAAGGGATTGGCTGAAATATACAAAATGAAAAAAATGCCAGGGTAGCTGGGCAGCTACTGCAACTCAAATCTGGAACTCAATGAAGAAGGTTGAAGAAGATGAGCAATCTGAAACAAACCCTCTCCAATGGATCTCCAAAGTGGGAGGCTAATCCTTACACTTGAGATCTCACCCTCCAATCAATCTGCAAAACCCCGCAGCAAATGCACTATGAAAATAATGTAGTTACTGGAGAAAACTGCGCAGTAGGGGCAAGAATATGAGTTGGCCTGATGCCAAGATCTACAAATAAGCTCCAAGGCTTCCAAACTGATCCTCCAAAGGCAAGAAAGACTCTCCCTCTGAAAAATAAGCAATGGAAGAGGTGTTGTGAAGTCTCCACTGCAACACCCTACAACACAGTATTATGCTACTGCAGCAATAACGCTTTCCTGGAGGAAGATTATTTGGCCTTGAGCTAAGAAATGTGGAGAATTAAGAACCAACCTTCAAGAGGCCTCTCAAGAAGGTGAGGAAATCCTAAACAGGAGTTTCTGGGCAATTCTTGCTAAACAACAGAGAATGCACAATGTCTGAATAGACATGAAATCATAAACATATGCATGAATGGTAATGGCTCTCCTCCTCTCCATATATAGCAAATGAAGGCTCTCCATGGGCCCTACTTCGAATTAGGATTTCCCTTCCTCTAGAAGCTTCCCTCCTACATTGTCATGTAGTGCTTTCCACCTCATACCCTATGCTAGTTGACTTGGTCAAACCTCTTTGCAAATATCTCCTTTTACACATGAGGGTGTGAAATCTAGTTCCATGGTTGATCCCTTTTCATACTAGAGGGATTTTATTTATGTTTTTATAATCAATTGGGTCTCCTTACCCAATTATCCATCTCCTAAATGAATTTAGACAAAATTTAATGTTCCAATTTATTGAAGAAAAATTTGGAACATTACAACTTTAGCACCAAATGTTTCTCTGAATATTTCATACCCAAATTTTTGCGCAGGGTATGGAATAGATTCGTTAGCTCATGCACATCTTGATCCCTTTGTTGCTGCAATGTGGTCCATTGTATGTACTTGTCCTCATAGCTCCCCACGGGATATTATTGTTCCTTGCTGGCATCTCGGAAATAATTCCAAGTGGGTACGGCTAAGAACATAGAGGGTTTTGTCTCGTCCATTTTCTCATAGTAGGTTTCCCATGAGTCCTTGACATGGGGGGTAGCTTTGAGGAGTGCAAAAATAATCTTCTCCGGGTCGGAAAAATCATGAATTGAGAAATATCCTTCTAATAGATTCAACCATCTATCTACGGCATCTGCATCTATTTTACCCTCAAATATGGGAATGTAAAAGTTTACTTGTACCTTAAAGGGAGTCGTGCCTCTAGAGTGGCTACTGGATGTAGATGCGCTGATGGTGGGAAGTCGTTGAAGGATCTAGGAAAATTTATCCATCATCGCGTTCCTTTGTTTTTCAAGGGCCTCCTCGAGCAATATTTTGATAGGATCTCCTACTCCCTCATCTTTCTTTTAGTCCCCCATGGGTGTCCATCGGGGTTTGTGAGGCCGATCTTGAAAAGGTTCCACTAGATCGAGCCCTAACTCCTTATACCCCGACCTCATTGGGGACATACAAAGAAGGATCGAGAAAAAGCAGACCGCTCTGATACCACTGATCCGGATTTATGCAAGAACACAACAGAATACATAAATAACCATAGACATAGAAATACAATGGAAATAAGGCTTCATTTCATTAATATCAAATCACAGAAATATGCTTACAAACATGATGGAAATAAAATAGCTAGGGTGCTAGTAGAGAATCTCTGAGAAGAGATGTGGCAACTACAAACCTTGGAACTGTATTACAATGAGGCTCGAGGGCCTATTTATTATGGAGAAACAATGGAGAATTCTAAACGTCCAAAAATCTAACCCTAGGAGATGAAGCGCCAAAACTATGGGCCCTGTTTGGGTAAATTGGTCTTTCAACTTCCCAAGGACGTAACTTCGGCATACTATCTCCTTTTGGGGCTTCAAAATGGCTCTGAAAGTTCAGGACCCAAAAAATTGTTAAAAAATAGTAAGTTGTGAAAAAAACTAAAAGAGACAATGGTGGGGCCCCAAGTGGAATAGGTGGGTGGCCACCAATATCCACCTAGATCAGATGCTTTGGGGGCAGGTAAGTTTAAATCCATGTGGTATGGTCCTTACAACGTTAAAAGAGTCTTGAAAAAGGGAGCTTATGAATTGGTTGATTTTAATGGAAATGAACAGGCAGAGCCTATATATGGGCTCTATCTTAAGAAGTATTATGCCTAGGCTTATGCCTAGAATTTTCTTTGGTTTTGTAAATATCGTATTTTTTTTGAATATTTTTCTATCAGTTTAATTGTGACGTTGATATTTTCGATCCACCTTCGGGGGTATCAATGGATGATATGATCTATTTAGGATTGTTGATGGTGCTAGTTGACATACCCAAAATTTGGCTTCTGCAGCTTGGGTAATTTACTATCCATCCGCTCAGTTGTTCGTGTAAAGGGGCATATGTATTGCTCTTGCTTCAAATAATGTTGCAAAATATACTACTGTGGCCAATCTACTATCTGAAACAATATCTCTTGGTGTTGGTTCTTTAGTAGTATACTTGGATTCAAAATTGGTGGTGTCTCAATTGAATAACATCTATTGTGTTAGGGATCCTTATTTATATCGCCAATTTCTGAGAGTGCATTTATTATAGAGTCATTTAATTTCATTACATATATCCATATCCCATAATCAAAAAACAAATTTGTTGATTCATTATCTAATCAAGCATTATATTGACATATAATTAATTCATCACTTTAAAAACATAAAAAATCATCAATTATCATTTGTATATATGAGAGAATCACATCATGAAACTACCTGTATATAGATAAGAGTCATATGTTCAAAATTTTATACAAAATTGGGACAAAAATATCCTAGCGAATTAGGGCTTATGCCCGATCATGTCTATCACAAAAAAGATCAATTCATCCTAAAATATATGTCTGAGGGCCTTGCCCTGGATGAGCATCCTGGAAGAAGACTATGGCAGTTGCCACATGTCAGAAGAGTTGCACCCAATCTTGTGGTAGACCAACCATGCATATTTGTATGGCCTCTAGTAAATCCTCCACTGTAGCCATAGGAAATTTTTCGGGTTAAAACCTCTAGGTTCCTCTGCATGGCGTGAAGGACCCTCTCAGGATCACCTGCGACATTTTACACATCTCTTTCACGACGTCTGTGCCTCGGAATACCCTCGAGTCTTAATGGTCCTACATATGTATCATGATAAATAATTTTGTAAGTATTTTGTCCTATCAAAAATAATTTCATTTCATATTTTTGAAAATCCAAAAAAATGAAACAATATAAAAATCGTAAAAGAAATCTTACCAATTTTCCCCATGCAGCACCGGGTAGGAGTGGTAGATATGGGTCTTCTATGAATTCCATACCTACATAGAGGTATTCCTCAATGGTGATTAATTTTTATCCCCACCAAAGGAATGACTCATCATCAAAGGTAGTCCTAGGTACATCGCCACTCCCTAGTCTCTTCATTAAGTCAACCCACCTTGATATGTGTGGATCCCTTAGGTTTCCAATTGTTGAAATCACCTTGGGTCAAAGCCTAGGTAATCTCTCAAAAAATAAAGTGCAAAGGATATTGCCATATCCAAAATTCTTGGTCTTGTTCTTTCAAATTGAAGTCAACTACTTTTTCAAGTTGGTCAGTAAAGCTACGCACCAGTCATATAATGTAGTTAGGCAATCTGTTGCCAAATTCATTGTAGCTCGTGAGGCTTGATGCAATGATGTTGATCCGGCTACTCAAAAAATTGTGAAAATAAGGATCATCATGTGTAATCCCTTTACATCTAGGATTTGGATCTGAGTCCCAACCTTCTGAGTATCTACTGAACAATAGAGTCGAATGTAGTCATCTACATTGAGTCCTCCTAGGGTCTTCCCCTGCAAGTTTACTGGATCTCCTCTCTAGTGAAGTCCAGTGATGAAGTATATGTCCTCTACCTCAATCCACGAAGGAATATAATCAATCATATAGTCCTCCTCTTCTGGATCCCAGTAATTCACATGCATTTCAAGTAATCTTGTGTTTGTCTTCATGTTTGGAATTTTGAATAATTTTAATAAACCTCACCCTCTATGGGAATCCAATGCCAAATGATCTTCCATCACTTCATTATCAATGGCACTGTGTTCCCTCTCTCTCCAAATGATAGACATCTTGCATCATTCAAGTTTTTCATTCATTAAATCCTTGATTCAAAAAAATTTCGCTATGCAAATGTGGGATACTTTCATACACAATTGTGTCTAGACGCGAATTCAATATGGTCAACTCGCGTATACGTAGAGAGTAAATCTAAAATTAGAATTCCTATGGTCAAATAATTCGAAATTATCTTGAAATTATTAGAAAATTAACTAAGGAAGTGATTGAGGGAATTACCTAGAAGATTCACGGTGATCTGGTTGAGAAATTGGGCAGATTGAAGTTGTTGGTTTTTTTCTCCAAAGATTTTTTCTCCAAATGTGCAATGCAAAAATGAAAAATGCAAGTCAAAAAGGTGTATTTATGTTGAGATTGCAACAAGATTATGAGCTTAGTGAAAAGAGTCGCCTTCACTAAGTGGGCCCATAGGCTATTTTTGGCGCAAATTCTATTTTTAGACTATGTCTATTTTTAGACATGTCGATCATATTCTATGAGTTGCAGGATGCTATTTGTGGATGGTTGGTCAAGTTGGAAAAATAGATGGACTTCTGTTTTTAGACATATTGGGCGGAATCTATTTTTAGATTGCCAGTCTAAAAATAGATATGTCGAATATTATTAGCTCTTAATAATATTTGGACTATAAACATTATCTTATTCTCTTGGAGCACTTCAGTTAAGTGCACAGATGTGGCACAGGAGCTGATAGAAGGAATTACGCTATTCCTAGGGGTTAAGTGGAGCTATTGCATGGAGACTTCAGTTAGAACTCATGTGAGAGAGTTTGGTGGAGTTGATTGAGGAAGTTAATGGAGTTGTGTTCAGTTTAACTAATCTAAACATAGTTGAGCTATTTGTATCTATTTTAACTGATTGATAAAATTAGTGAGAGTGGTGTAAATTAATTATTAATTAATTCACTAATTATAAAATCATTAATCAACTAAATAATACATCAGTTAACTTCAGTGCATGGACAGTTTTAGTGGAGACCAGTGCAGAGATAGGTGAAAGAGCAGGTTAACTATCAGTTGTGACTATACTGTTGCATATTTGCAACTAACAGTGATTGGAGAAGCCCATGAGGATTGCACAGTGCAAGCCAGGTGGTTTATGTTATTTAATGAGCCATCCTACAACATTGATTACGCAATAGAGGCTGGCTATTAGGTGGCAGAGATTGGAGCATGTGTTTTGCTAGATCTAGCTTGATTAGTGTGTAGTAATTCGAGGTTGTGCTGAAAGCTTGTGAGGAGCTTTGTATAATGATTGTTACATGATCTCTATGACATATAATATACAGATAGTTGGGGTTTTCAGCTTTAAGCTTTCCCATGAAATACTGTGTTCATATGTGTGATTGTTTATGGTTTTAATGTGCGCATGCAATTGATTTTATTTCCACATGTAATGATCAATGGTAGAAGAGATTCTGTATTGTGCATGAAGATAAAATAGTGTGTGATCAGGAGAATCTCGGTGAATAATATATCAGTTATTCAAATTTTCTACAGATTGAAGTTGTTGGTTTTTTTCTCCAAATTTTTTTTCTCCAAATGCACAATGCAAAAATGACAAATGTAAGTCAAAAAGGTGTATTTATACCAAAATTTAAAAAGAAATTCAAAACCCACTTTTATAAATTTTGTGTCTATTTTTTGAATTCGTTAAGCCTTATGACCTTTTTGGCTTTCAAGTGCTAGGATAGGTTGTTTTCGGGACCAATTGAATATTTTGAGACATTTTTTACCACTTCGATTCCATGACCGTTGACCCATCATGGTAGGTATTATTTTAAACACTGGAATATAGGTTATGGAAATTCATTTTCCATTGCATTCTGCATTCTAGCCTCCATACTCAGATATCTTGCTATAGGGTTGACCCTGTTAGCACTCCACCGGATCTCTGAGGCTGAGAAGAGACCAGAAAAGGTAACTACAGACCAAGCTCTCACCAAGTAGCTAGCTCTACTAGGCAGGAGAGGGTTCTCTCCAAGGGATCACAACCAAGAGGGCTGGATCACTTAGGTTTTAGGCTAGGTATAGTAGCATAGGGGTTTTGATCGGTTGGTTTCAGTGTTGGATGAGTGAATTAGGTCAAGAGGTAACTAGGTTAGGGAAAATAAGATCAGAATTGCAGGCACCTGATGGGGTAAGGTAGGTAGAAATTCTAACACTTTAGGGTTATTAAGTGAAATGGATAAGACTGGTGAGGTGCTAAAAAGAGCATGACAGTACATGAATTCTTTTTAAACTGAAGAAATGAAACAAATTATGATGATCAAACATATCATAAAAGATGTATTTTTTATATAAAACTTGAGGATCAAACATATCATAGAACTGGAATGAACATGGAAAGTACAAAACATTCATACATATGCAAAAAAATAAGAAACTATGTCAAAATAAATTACCACATGAATCCCATCAAAATAGCTGCAACTCATCCAATATATTTCTGCCAAAATTTGAATACACTAGTGTCTCTGATCAATACAACAACATCCAACCTGTCAAATGAGTAAATAAGTGAAAGATATAGGCAAGAAAAAAAATTCTCCCAACCTCGCGGGTTGAATCCCTAAGTTGAGGAGTTGATCCAAAAAATTCTGAACTATAAACCTAAAGTGTAGGGAGGTCATACTAACTCATCCCTAACTTTGATGAAACTGATTCATTCATCCTCAAAAATACTTTTACCTAATGTATTTACCCTTAGGTAACTCAAAAGTAACTTAATTACATTTACATAAGTAATATACATCATTAAAATCATTATTTTCCATGGTCAAATTCAGAAAACTAAGAAAAATTCAGAAATAGCAGTCACTAGTCAGGAGCGTAGCGCTAGTGTCAGGAGTGTAGTGCCATCTTCAGCTCAATTTTTGAGGGGTTTTATAATGTCCAAATTGAACTCAATATAGCTCATTGGAAATCCTGTACTGTCAAGTTTCCATAAATGTGATTGGTTTCCTAAAATGATAAGTTTTGACCCTCCAAAAATTCAATATCCCAAGATTAGTCATGAGCGCAGCCCCTAGCTCAAAAAACAGGGCATAAACATGATTTTTAGGGTGTTTTTTGACATTTCTCCCTGCGAGATTGCCCAAATTTGCTATGAAAGTGTAAAAATTGACTATTTACTACCTTTTGAATCTAATGGTGGCATTGGTTTTTCATTTGGATTCCTCTAGAAGAAGCATGGCGTCGAGGGAGCTACGCTCCTAGCATTCTAGATGTGCTAAAACTTTCAAAAGTTTGAAAAAACCCAAAATTTCTTCAAAATTGTTTTGTGGAATGTAATATTCCCAATTATCCATGAGCTAGGTGGAATATTAATTTTTGTTTTTTCTTTCTTGTTTGAGGAATAAGAGGATATGGATATCCAAAAATCTCCTTAATATGAATAAAATCAATGCCAATGTGAAAGGAGTACATCTTGGCAGCTTAATTTAGCACCCTTTTGTGTGAAAAGGGGCTGGAACACCTAGACTGGGTCAACTTTGATCAAATCAACTATGCAGTTTTAGTTGGAGAATCTTTGCATGGAAGTAGTGTCTTAAATGAGTGGGGCCTAGGGTTAGGAAGCTCATCACTTATATAAGGAAGAGGATGGAAACCACATTTGATTATGTTATGTATTTGATATTTCTGAATATATGGTATGTTTAGACATATAGCTTTCTTTAGCTGTTTAGCTAAGATTGCAGTGATGTTTAGCACACGGTGTTCCCGAGCGAGAATCCCACCTCTTTCCTTGAGAAGCCTCTAAGAAGAGATTTTCACTATATTCCACATTCAAGCATCAGGCGAAGGCTTCAGTATTAATGTACACCAAATTTCCTATTGAGGTTTTGTGTTGTGTTGCAGGGTAGAAGTTGTGGAGGATTGATTTGGGAGATTTCTGAGCTATATATCATTGGAGGAAGGTTCCTTTCTCTTGGGAGGGTAGTAAAGAAGACCCTTGAGCATCATTGATACATTTGACACCAAGCCATAGTGTTTTTACCCCCTAGAGCACAATATCAGTTTGGACCTGCGTTATTATAGGGAGGAGTTGCAGGGGTATTTGTAGTAGGTGATTTTTTTAGTGAAGGGGTTAGCCTTACATCCGGAGAATCCACTGGAGGAGAGCACATTCATTTTCATATAAAATTCAGCCATTTCTCTTCAGTTACTAGTTGCAACATACTTTCAGCCCTAGGGCTGTAGCTCATTTTGTATTATTGCGTGTTTTTCCTTGAGACCCTCTTGGGTTCTTTTCTGGAGGTTGTATAGAGCCCAAATCTTAATTTTTGTATCTATTGTGGCATATATCAGCCCTTTATCTTTGTATGTTCATTTTTCTGTAGCATTGCTCTCATAACTGTGCTATAGCAGTGTCTCTGACATTTTGATATAGTAGCAACACTTCATTTTGAGGGTTTTATTCATTGGAGGCTTGTTCTATCTTGTATTATGGTTTTTGGCCCATTATATTATACATGTTTGCTGCTATTATAATGGATAATAAGGCTCCATATTGGTCTCCATTATTTATGTCATGATTTACACTGTTATTTCCATGACTTTTCACTATATTCCTGTTTTTCCCATTTGGGAATATTACAGTGGTATCAGAGCATAATCTTGGCTCAGCCTATGCATATTAAGCCAATACGTCATCAGAAGAAGGAGATCATCTCACAGATAGAGAGAAGAGGTATCTCAGAAGAAGATAGCAGAATTTTGATTATACAGATGATAAAGAAGACAAAGGTAAAACCCATTTATTTTCTTCCCAAGAGAAGACAAAGGTATCAGATAGAGCAGACAAAGCTCAAGAAAGTGTGAAAAAAGAGCACATGAAGATTTTCTCTTCAGCCACACTTATTCCATGAGAGCCTACAACACCATCATGTAAGGATAAAATTAGGAAAGCTTTAAAGAGAAGATATATTAGCATTTGAAGAGATGCATGGATCATGTGGAGATGGAG